>JAOWBW010000673.1:0-563344 GCA_026119855.1 Campanula takesimana
GGAAACAGAAGGCCCTTTCTCAATATCTGCGCTTGATCCGGCGCCTTTCATGCGCTCTAACTTTTCTGACTCAGCAGCTTGTTTGGCTAGAAAGTCTTCATCTCTTTTTTTCGTTGAGCCTCAAGCCTGCTGGCTTCCTGCGCTAGCCTCAGATCTCGCTCATCATCAGTTTCAAATCTAGTGCGTTTGACAGGTGCGCAGGAGTAGGGTCATCAACTACCCGTTTGCCTTTGCTTTTATCTGCGCCTGGCACTGGATCTTGCGCTTTGTCTAGCGCTTGCTTTACTGCGCTCTTAATAATGGTGCGCTTTTAAGGACTGGCGCATTATCGACTCAGTGTCTTCATCAACTAACCTTCAACAGTCTTGATTTGGATTCCTTTTGCGCGCTTTGGGGCTTCTTCCTTCGCTTCTTGAGGTCCAAACTAGCTTTACCAAACATTGGAACATCGTTGATCTTGTACTCCGGATTCTCATTCAAAAACTTAACTAACTCAGGGTAAGTTAGAAAAAGTTTTGTGAGAATAAGGCAGTGTGAGCGGAATCGGGTCTTTCCATCACTTTTGTTCTTCACAAATTATCAATTTGCTCACGCAAGTCTTGAACAGAATATGAGGCAGTGAAGCTTCTCCTTGGCCATGATAGCAGCTGTGTATTCCCATTGTTCAACCGTGAATCGGTTTACGTTCCCAGTTTTGAACACTATTGAAGTCCCACCAAGTGAGCGATGTGAGTCAAGAGTTCTCCACCATCTCGAATTTCGGTGTTTTTGATATTGTTTTGAAGCGTGGGATATTTAGAAGTGAGGCAGCCATCTTGTTCTGATCATCAATTGAGTAAGTCATCGGGCGCCCAATAATGCGATCTTCACCGGTAGATGGAAAACCGAGCAAGTGTCGAATCACAGATGATGAAATATGGACGTCACATTTTGAACGCGCGCCTCAATCCGGTAGTGAGTGCGCCCATTTACGTCAATTTCCACTAGAACAGCAGTGGAGAAGAACTCATCCACGAGGAGCGCAAGAAGAAATCTTGGTCCATGGTGAATAAAGGGAGCAGACCAGCGACGCGCAGAGTCTCTATTATTTCTCTTCCCATCACTTCACCAGATAACTCCAATAGATCAAGAGTTTCTTCAAGTTTGAAATTTGCAAGGTCCTGAAAAAAAATGATTGATGTTAGAAGTGATATAGGCGCATAGAAACATAAAATGATCAAAGTAACATAGGCGTATGAAATATATAGGCGCATAATTGAAACAGGCGCACAAAATTATAGAGAATCAAGGCGCATGATTGAATTAGGCGCATAAACATTGAAGGCGCATAGAGTTACAAGGCGCATAATATGGTTCTATGTGAATACTAAGGAAAATTAAACAACGAAATTTGACTAAGTACGAAGTTAGGCGCATAAGGTTTTTAGGCCAGAATGATTTAAGCGCATATACAAGTAGAGGCGCATAAATCATTCAGGCGCATAAAAAACAGGCGCATAAAGAAGTACATAGGCGCATGACGTGAAATTTTTACTTAGAAAGAAACAAAACACAAGCATTCAAATGAAAGAAATGAAATCAAAAAGTTCAAATTTTCGAAACAAGTTAGAAATTTTAGAGACCAAAACATGCATAAATGACGAAGAACACGAAGAACGACCCTTGAATGCTCGAAGAACACCAAGAACACGAAATCATGAAACTCACCAACTAGACAAATAATATATCAAAATGACCGCATGACGACAAGGAATCTAATATCAAACAAAATAAGAACAAATCAATAATGAAACACAATGATCAAAGAATGCCCGAAAATTTTGAAAAATTTTGAAAACAAAAACTCAGATTTGTAACAAACAGAGCATTGATCGTTAAAATGTTGGTTTTAAAAGATTCGAAATCAAGAATAGAACACAACCCAACAAACGATATAGAAAACGGATCATCGAATCAAGAGAAATCAAAGAAAATGAATCCGTTTTTAAAAAAAAAACGAAAAACATCACTGAAAATGACGAAAAAAAACAGAAATATAAGGAGATTAAAGGTTGAGAATTCATACCATATCGTCTTGTGTAGATGTTGATGCTTTCTTAGGACCCATAAACTTATATATATGAATGTAAAATGAAGAAGAAAAATGAAGATGAAGAGAAGGAGGCGAGTCTGGGAGAGAGGGAGTGAGACGGGGAGAGAGAGAGAAATAGAGTAGGTGAGAGAGAGGAAGGTGATGATGTGTTTTTATAGGTTTCGGTTTAAAATTTGCACTGATAAAGCAAAAACACAGTCAAAAATTTAAAAAGATGAGAAGTTGAAGGATGGCATTTATGAGGGATTTTGAAAATGGCGGCTCATCATGACAAAAAGGACATTCATTAATGAGGGATTTTTGGGATTTGGGGGCATTAATGGCTGAATGACCTAAGTGTCTGATGTGACATTTAGGTTTTTGAAAAACTGCTCCACTTTCCCTTTAAGTGTATGAGCAATTTTGACTAATTTTTGCACAAACACCAAAAACATCTATTTTGGTGTAAGTTTGGGGTGCAAGAAATATATCCCAGAAAATAAATTTTTCGAAAAGCGTAAAACGAGGGAAAATTTTAATTGCACAAGTACCCTTGAACAATAAAGGAATGTCAAAAGACATAGATTCCTATAATAAATGAACAGAATGAACATACCTGGTACTTGTGTATTTATTACGTTCAATCATTGAAATTGAATTTTGAGGAATGATTGAGCCGCAATAGTTAATGCGCGCATGAAGAGGCGCTTATACTTCAGCAAGGCGCATACTCATCTAGGCGCATTATTCATCAAGGCGCATTACACATCAAGGCGCGCAAAGATGGTTGAGCGCGCGCATGAATTGATAGGCGCGCAGATATTGTGCGCGCAGAAAACAGAGATGGGCGCGCAGTTAGTAAGGCGCATAGATGGCGCATAATTTCCTTGAAACTTTTGAAAAATTGATTTAATCATTTGTACCTAATATACTCATAACTCAACACAACATAAAATCATTAGTATTGACAAAACTATTGAATTTAGTTGAGTTCAAGCATACCCATTTCACCTCTCAAAAACATGAACCGTTTCGCGTCAAGTGCTTTAGTTAGAATGTCGGCGATTTGATAGTCGGTTCCCACGTGTTCCAAATGAATATTGCCTTTTTCCACGTGGTCTTTGAGGAATGATATTTGATGTCGATGTGCTTGGTCTTTGAGTGCATGACAGGATTTTCAGAAACCGCAATTGTTGATGTATGTCGCAGTAGATGGGACAATTTTCTTCGATGATATCATAGTCCACCAATTGCTGCTTCATCCAGAGTATTTGACAACAACAACTTCCCGCAGCGATATATTCGGCTTCGGTTGTTGAGACAGATACTGAAGCTTGTTTCTTACTCGCCCATGACACAAGTCTATATCCGAGGAAATGACAAGTGCCACTTGTGCTTTTCCTATCAATTGTGCACGCTGCATAATCCGCATCTGAGTAACCTACAAGTTTAAAGTTCGAATCTTTGGTGTACCAAAGTCCAAGGTTAACAGTGCCAGAGAGATATCTTATAATACGTTTCACAGCAATTAAGTGTGCTTCTCTAGGGTCGGATTGATAACGAGCACAACACAAACACTAAACATAATATCGGGCCTGCTAGCAGTAAGATAAAGGAGTGAGCCAATCATACCTCGATAGAGCGTTTGATCAACACGTTTACCTTTTAGATCTTTGTCGAGTTTGTTGCCGGTGGCCATTGGAGTATCGTATGATTTAGCGTTCTCAAGTCCAAACTTCTTGATTAAGTCCTTTGTGTATTTGGATTGGTTGATAAAAATGCCTTCACTCATTTGCTTGATTTGAAGCCCGAGGAAGAATGTGAGTTCTCCCATCATGCTCATTTCAAACTTGCTCTTCATTAGTTTCTCAAAACGCTTGCACAACAATTCATTAGTAGAACCAAATATAATATCATCAACATAAATTTGAACAAGTAATTTATGACCATTATGTTTGGCAATGAAAAGAGTTGTATCGATTTTACCGCGAGTGAAGCCTTTTCGATGAGAAACTTGGATAGTGTATCATACCATGCTCTTGGTGCTTGTTTGAGTCCATACAAAGCTTTCTGGAGTTTGTACACATGATTTGGAAATTGTGAATCTTCAAACCCAGGTGGTTGAGCAACATAGACTTGTTCTTGGAGTTCACCATTTAGAAACGCGCTCTTCACATCCATTTGATATAACTTGAAGTTCTTGTGAGCGGCGTAAGCTAGAAATAATCTGATAGCTTCAAGTCTTGCTACGGGCGCAAAGTTTCATCGAAATCAATTCCTTCTTCTTGCCTATAGCCTTGTGCAACCAATCTTGCTTTGTTTCTCGTGATGGTTCCATTCTCATCCATCTTGTTCCTGAACACCCATTTCGTACCAATCACTCCTTGATCATTTGGTCTTGGAACAAGAGTCCAAACCTTACATCGTTCAAATTGATTGAGTTCTTCTTGCATTGCAATAACCCAATTAGGATCTTGGAGTGCTTCATCAGCCTTCTTCGGTTCAATTTGAGAGATAAAAGCAGTGTAAGCATCAAAGTTTGTAGCTCTCCTTGTACGAACACCAACTTGTAAATCACCGATGATATTAGCAATTGGGTGACCTCTAACTTCACGAATTTCAGGAGGTAAGTTAGGTTGAGTCGTAGAAACTTGAAGATCTTCAATTGGTACCTCTTCACCAGATTCAAAGTCATTGAAATTTGGGGGTTGAACTGGCTCAGAATTGAAATTTGGGTTTACACCAGATGCAGCAGTAGAAATAGGCGCGTAAGAGGAATCATGAGGCGCATCATTTGAGTGAGGCGCAATAGAGGATTCACCAGGCGCATAATACATTGAATTAGGCGCATTTGATGTAGATGGATTTCCTTGTGTTGATAGATTCTGACCTTGAGTGGGCGCAACGTAAATAGGAGCACCTGTATCATTTAACTCAATAGAATCATCAGCAACATTTGGAGCCAAATGTGGCTCAAGGAGAGAATGTTCATCAAAAGTAACATGTACAGATTCAACTATCACTAATGTAGTTCTATTGAAAACACGAAAAGCTTTAGAGTGTTTGGCATACCCAACAAAAATACCTTCGTCGGCTTTGGCATCGAATTTACCTCTATGTTCGTTTCCGTTGTAGAGGATATAGCATTTGCAACCAAAGATCTTGAAGAATGCAATGTTGGGAGTTCTACCACGCCAAAGTTCATACGGCGTCTTGTTGTGAAGTTTGTTGATGAGGGAACGATTTTGAGTAAAACATGCAGTGTTGATAGCTTCTTCCCAAAAGTACTTAGGCAATTTAGCTTCAGCTATCATCGTCTTTCCCGCTTCAATCAACGTTCTATTCTTTCGTTCAACGACGCCATTTTGTTGAGGAACTCCGGCGGTTGAAAAGTTGTGATCTATCCCATGATCTTCACAATATCGAGCAACACCGTTATTTTTGAATTCTGTTCCATTGTCGGATCGAACACTAACGATGTCATCTTCTTTTTGGGTTTGGAGCAGTCGAAATAAGGTAGTGAGAATATCATAACAATCATCTTTTGTAATCATCATCTCTACCCATGTATATCTTGAATAATCATCCACCACAACTAGAGTATACTTGTTTCTACGAATGCTTGCGGTGGAAACTGGTCCAAATAGATCAATGTGAAGCAGTTGCAAACATCTTGTAGTTGAAGGATTTGACTTGCTTGAAAATGACTGCTTCGGTTGTTTGCCAAGTTGACATGCGGCGCACTTTTTGTCATGATGATCAGCAACTTTGGGAAGTCCTTTGACAAGATTATTCCTGCTGAGTTTAGATAGATACTTGAAGTTCAAGTGACTTAAGCGCTTGTGCCACAGCCAACTATTTCGTTCACACTTTTTGCTACAAAACAAAGATTAGTACTAGAGTTCATACTATGAAAATCAATAATATAAATATTTGTCTTACGATATCCCGTGAGTAAGATAGCTCCAGTTTTGCCATTCTTGATAAGACATTGCGTTGAAGTAAAATGGCATTCTAATCCTTTGTCGCAAATTGAGATATGGATAATAAGTTGTGCTTGAGCCCTTCCACGAGTGAGACTCTTTCAATGCACACTTTGTCTTTCTTGAGCTTTCCATATGCTACAACTTGACCTTTGTTATTATCGCCAAATGTTACGGAGGGACCTCTTTCTTCATGGACATCTTCTAATAAGGATTCATCTCCAGTCATGTGTCTTGAACACCCACTATCGAGAATCCATTCATAATTTCTAGCTTTTGAAGATCCAGCCATGAAACAAAGAACCTGAAATATAGACATTTAAGCAGGTCCCCTTTATTCCTTTTGGGTCCTAGGGTTAGCAACTTTTGACAACCCACTCTTGCTTGACCTTAGGATTTTTACGTCCTTTGGCATTGGGAGTGAATCGCAAAAGGCATTCCACGGCCTTGTGTCCTGAACAATCACAAATGGAACAATGATGAAAGCCACCAATCACGTGAGTTTTCACAAACTCTTTACTTTTCTTGGGGATGGCATTCTTCTTTGGGTCAGATGAACTAGACTTAACAAAATCTTTCTTTTGAAATTTTGGAGCGCTTTTTCTCGAAGGGCGCATAGGGCTAGGAGGCGCACGGCGATGAGGCGCGTGGCTCTTAGGCGCATAATGAGCACTCGGAGAAGGAGCGCGCCTATTTTCAAGAATGATTTTGCTAGGAGATGGTTCATCTGTAGCTATATCTTTCCCATTAGCTTTCCCAAATTGCTTCGTTGGGTAGACATAATGGAATGTTTGTCTCTTGACTTTTTCATGTCCTTTACCCATTGAATTAGAATGTTTTTCCTTGGGAATTTCAAGAGTTTGTTGGTTGGTAAATTCACTATCTCTTTCAGCACAGACATCACATTTAAAGTTGTCACTAGTTGATGAGAATCCCAAGCCACTTTTATCACCACTGACTTTTTGGGACTCAAATATATTCTCCATAGTGACACGAGAATTGGACCACTCATTTGTAATCTTTTTAAGATCAGTGATTTGAGCAACCAATTCATCGTTTTGAACTTTAAGAAGTGAGTTCTGTTCTGTTAGAAAAGTGTTTTTAACGGTAAGAGGAGTCATGCTCTTTATCTGCTCCTTAAGGAGGTGAGTTCAGATTTAAGTAGAGATTTCTCGGTCTTAAGCTGGGAAATTTCATCACATGATAGTGCTAAAGCTTCCTTCATACTATCAAATCTAGTAATTACCTTTTCAGCCTTTTTGAACAATTTTTCTTGTTCAGCAATCACTTCATCATTGATTTTGGAGATTGGAGCAGTTGGTTCAACCTGTGGTCTAATGTATGCTCCTTTTCTCAATTTGTTCCTTGCTCCAAGATCACATCGTGAGAATAACAATCCACCATCGTTTTGAGCCGGAGTGAGAAATCCTTGTTCAACGAGCTCGCTGATGGTTGGTCCTTTCTTCTTTTTCGCTTCTTGAAAACCTGCAGATTTCTTGATAGGTTTATTCAAGGCATTCATATCGGGAACATCCTTGGAGAAGTCATCATCAGAATCATAAGCATCAACTTCATCATCATTTGCCATCAAACAAACAAGTCCATCATCGGAATCTTCATCGCTCTCATCGGAGTCTGTTTCAATCCAAGTATTGTGCTCATTTGCTGGTGCTTCTTCTTCAGCAACCATTCCCTTGTGTCGAGTGAACTTGGGAGTGAATTTAGGAGTATGGCTGCTCTTCTTCTGCATATATTCAAATTTGGGGATCGGGCAGCTTGATGCAAAATGTCCGGGTTTCCTGCAATTAAAACAAACAAGATCTTCTTTTCTTTTTGAATCACTGCTCCTTGAAAACTTTTGAGGAGCTTTGCTGGTAGATCCTTGAAATTTGTTGGTTGAGCCGGGTCTTGAGAATTTTCTGAACTTTTGAAATTTCTTCACAAATAAAGCGAAGTCTTCATCATCCATGTCTAATAGCTCAGAAGTAGAAATTTTGGGATCGGAGCTTTTCTCATCTTGTACAGGCGCAGGTGTAGGCGCAGGAGTAGGCGCGGCTTCTCTGTGCGCCATCATAGCCATAGATTTTGACTTTCCTTCAGTTTCACTGATTCGTTGGAGTTTGAGTTCGTAAACTTTGAGATTTGCATATAGGTTCCTTAAAGTCCAAACATCTAAAGTTCCAGCGTCTTCAAGAGCGCTAGATTTATGAAGGTATCTTGATCCAAAAGCTTGTAGAAAATTTACATTCAAATCTTTGTTGGTAAACTTCATGCCAAGTGAAATACATAGATTGATAATTTCACAGTAGCGTTCATAAGTTTGCCTTAAGTTTTCACCGGGGAGTTGAGAGAAATTGTTGAATCTCTTTTGAACTTCGTATTTCTTGTTCTCCTTGCAAACGGTGTCTCCTTCAATATGCTCTTCAATAGCATCCCATAGCTCATTTGCAGTAGCACAATGCATGACTTGTTGTTTCATCGCCGTGCTTAGAGTGCTTAGAAGAATGTTTCTTGCTTTGCCATCATTTGCGACTCTTCTAAGTTCTTCCTCGGTCCATTCTTCCCTTGGTTTTAGGACAGTAGGTTGAGCAGCGTTGGTGCGTGGATTTGGATTCGCCTTCATCGGAATATAAGGTCCATAAACGACGGTGTCATGGAGCCTTTCATCGATTGAGTTGAGATGAGTCAATATGCTGAATTTCCATACGTCAAAATGATCTTCATCAAAGACCGGAACGTGAGTGTAGTTTGCAGTTGCCATAGGTTTTGAGTTTGCCATTTAGAATCGGCACCCAAGCTGTTAAGCTTGAAAAACGAAAAATGTTTTATAAAGGTGTAAGCTCTGATACCACTTGTTGGTCCCAAAGGGCAACAAGGGTATGAAAAATAGCTAGAGGGGGGGTGAATAGCTGTTTTAAAATTCTTTTCGTACCCTTGAAAAACTCAATTTGCGAATGCGCACTTTATCAAGTAAGCGTTATGAAATGCGCCTAAGTGAGTGAGTGAAATGCACAGCGGAATTTAGTAATGAAAGTAGGCGCAAAGTGATAAAGGGAGCGCAACACACACACTAAGTATTTTGGCTCAAAGTGAGTGAAATAAGGAACTAAGGCAAATGATAAAACAAACACAACACAATTCAGTTCAATCAATCTACAATGAGTAAACAAGCAAATAGTGAGTGAAAATAATAACTTGAAAGAAATGACAAGATAATAACACAAGCTATTTGGAGAGGTTCGATCAATGAAAGATCTACGTCCTCTACCAAGATGGTTAGTCTTGGATTTCTAATCGAGATCTTATATAATGAGTGAGTGTTACAAATTACAATGTTGAGCTTATACACTAACTCAAGATCTATTACTATGAAAGAACAAATCCAAAACAATAACCGGTGTATCTCTAAAAGATGAATCTAAATGATTAATCTTAAAGAGGTGCGTGTGTGTTCTTAGAA
Source organism: Campanula takesimana (assembly GCA_026119855.1). Lineage (NCBI taxonomy): Eukaryota > Viridiplantae > Streptophyta > Magnoliopsida > Asterales > Campanulaceae > Campanula > Campanula takesimana. The sequence continues at coordinate 9,515 of JAOWBW010000673.1, forward strand.
TCAAGGCTCTTTAGATCTTTGAGATGGAGAGCACAAGAAACTAAAGTGTTAAGGCTTTGAAGATCTGGGCTAAGGATGAAGGTATGAAGATGTTCTTGAGAAATCTGGAAAAACGAAGGCAATCTTCAAATCTTCAACAAATGCTTTGAGAGAGAAATTCTTGAAATTCTTAGCAAAACTCAGCAACTTCAAAATGTTGAAGTTATGGGGTATTTATAGTGAACTTCAAAAAACTAGCCGTTGGAAATCCTTGTGGATAAGATGAGCTGTCGCTTGTTGATTGGAGCATGCATATATTATGGCCATTTTGACACTCAACATAAAAGTGACCGTTATGGACGCGTGTCAACAGATTAGGCGCATATGCATCTTTTAACCACCGTTGGATCATTGGCGTAATTTGAATTCTCTTCAAGTCTTCGAGTCTTCAATAAATCACTGAGTGTTGAAAAAAACACTTTGAGGCGCGTTTGAGCCAAGAGGCGCATTTAGCCAATAGGCGCACAGTAAGCGTGCGCTTTAAAACAAGGGGCGCAGAGGCGCGTAAGCTTATGAAGAAATCCTTATGCGCGCGCTCTAAATGGCGCAAGGCGCGAGTGAAGAGGCGCATGGCGCGTAGCGCAGGAGGCGCATAAGCGCGGCTCAAACTCACTGAGTGATTTTTCTTGAAACTTGATCTTCTTGCCCTATTTCTAAGCCTATTCTATAACAATGGACAACCTAAAAAATGAAGTATAAATACTTCTTACATGTGGGTCTAAAGTCCATGAAATAAAACTTAGGTGATGGATCAATCAAATCTAATAAATCCTAATACATTAAAACTGAGATATATGTGGGCATACCCAACACCAAGAAATTTCGAGTTCCGTCACCTTTGAGAAAATCCGGGTAAGTTGCTTTTCCCCCATTTATGATAAAATTGTTCATCATTAACTCCATTGATGCTCTAGTTGTTATATATAGCTTCTTTGGTTGGTTTGGAACCCATTTGTAAATTATTCATATGTTGTGAAATTTGGGTGTTTGAGTCATTCATTGGTTTGGTTGTTCAAATGTTGCTAGATGAGTCTTTTATAAGCTTAGAAGTTGTTTTGATTCATTATTATTCTTGTTGGGAGCTTTGATTTTGGGTTGGATTGAAATGGGTAAAGGAACTGTGAAGAACCCAGGAAAAATTCTGCAGATTTCTTTGTCCGGCGCGGGAGGCGCGCGCACCCTTTCCTTGGAGGCGTGCGCACCCTCTAGCTCCATGTTGGTATCTTTCCTTCTGAACTCAGGAGGCGCGAGCACCCCTTGGTGATGAAGCGCGCACACCCTTCTTCCCCATTGTGGCGCATTCCTATCTGATTCAGGGAGGCGCGCGCACCCTGTTGGTGGGAGGCGCGCGCACCCCTCTACTTCTGTGAAAATCATTGTTTTCTTGTCCAATCTTTCGAAGGCCATAACTTCTTCGTCCGGACTCCGTTTCGAGTGATATGAAATGGTCCTATTGGCCGCTCGGTTCCAGATTAGGATGGTTGTCTTTTCGTTGAGGTTTAAGATCAAGGTGTAGTCTCGGTCTAGGTTCCGTAGTACTATTCTAGTTGACTTAGTTGGGCACCGTGGAACACTTTAGTAATTGAAATTGGTTCCTTTGTGAACAATGGTGTTATGTAATTTGATCAAGTATTGTTTGGGAATGTTTGGGCATCTTATGATGTGTTCGTGATTGTTTCAATCGAATTGATTTTCGAGTAAGACTTGGTCTAGGTTTTAGGCGATGTCCTATAGTACCTAGAGGGTTGTCATTGAACACCAAAGCGTAGGGTTTAGTCCGGTCGTGATCATTTTCTAATAAGTGTAACCTTTTGGATTCGTTTGGGGTGTTTAGAATTGGTTCGTTATGGACGGAGGTAAAGCATGAATTGGCAATTGGGTACTTACGGTTTGATTAACCTTAAGGTGTATTCATTCTGATTTCCTACTTTGGAATTCCAGGTGTGATGAGATGGTTGCGTTCATAGTCCTAGTATATCTTTATGAGTAAATGTTTAGGGTCATTTTGGTAATAGTTATTGTGCCATTTGTGAGCGACCGTTTGAGTTGTGCTCTTTATGATTAACTTGTGGGTATCATATTTAGGATGTATTTGGTACGTGCCTTATCTTGGAATCATTATGTTTTAATGGTCAATGTCGTTGGACTCTTTTATGAGAAACTCCTTGTGTTTATTGTTGTTGAACTCTTCTTGAGTAATCGTTTGCATCTTTTATGGTGATTAATTGGTATGGTTCCCTACTTTGGAATCCTTAGTTGTTTACCGTGCTAGTATTTTATTACTTAGCATTTATTTGAAAGTCCAGCTGGTATTTGTGGTTGTGTCGGGCGATGTGAGATATTGTGATGGCACCGGCCAAGTCCATTATGGTGTCGACCATTGTTTTGCCCTTATTTTTCCTCTTCCATATCGGCCTTGGTTGAGACGTTTTGGAGCATGACTTTGTGGCATGGCCCCCACCCTTTGTGGCACGTTACTTTGTTATTGGTTCCGGTACCGGGGGTATTCTCTTCAGCTTTTATGCTACTATGAAGATGGCTTGATGGGTTGATTGATTGATTGGTCGGTTCTGACCGGGGTTCTCTTCAGTTGTTATACTGCTATTGTTGATTGGTTGATTGGTTGATCGGTTGAAGCTGCGCAGCGATTGTTCTATTGGTTTGGTGAAACCTTGGCTCAGTATCCTTTGTAACGTGTTTATTTCAGTCTTATGTGCTGCATGATGAGTTAGTCGTTATTTCCAACTGGTATGGGACGGTTGGCGATAGGGATCTTTCTCATTTGTTGTTGTATGATTTACTTGCTCAGTTATATAATTGATTTGCATGATATTATGCCATGTAGATGCATTTAGTAACTTACTGAGATTTTATCTCACCCCGTTTCTTGTTTCAAATTGTTTTTCCTTAACCCCCCCCCCTAGGAAAGCAAGTGGTAACGTTGTGAGGTCCGTTGTAGCGGAAATCTTCTGAGCAGGTTAATCGTCTTTGGGATAGTTTCTCTTTGGAGCCTTTATGTATTTTATTGTGGGTTCGTAGTCGTTCAGTGTTTTGTATATACGGTTGTACTTTGGGTATTTTTGTTAATAGTTGTTCTTGCTTCCGCGTTTGTTTCTAGTCTTCGAGTTATAATCTCGTTGAGGTATTGTTTGATGGTATTGGTTTCATAGTTGAATTCACGCGCCCGGTTTGGTATTTTGCATTTTGGAGATGTATATTTTGTAAATTTTATATTTATGGATTTTTAGAAATTCCGGGTCGTGACAGTAAAGGAATTGGTTTCATTTTCTCATATAATACTTGGAGTAGAAGTATTATACTCCTTCTGTCTCAAGGACTCCGGGTAAATTAGATTTTGATCAGGATTAGGTTTTGTATCCCTATAAATACATTGTGACTACCACCATAATATTTGTACCCAAAAGGAGAGAGTTAGAATATCAAAAAAGAGAGACACAAAATAGTGTGTAGGAGGGGGCCGGGGGCCTAGGAGAGCCATGGGGGCGATCCTACAACCCGGCCATAGTCATATTGTTTGTGTGTTCTTGGGGAGAGATTATAATATGTAGGAGAGGGTTGTTCATGGAGAGTTACTATGCTAGATCTGTGTGAGTGCATATGTAAATGTAACAATCAAACATATTATTATAGTGATATCCTGGCTTGGGGCCTCCGGATGTAGCCACGTGTGGTGGTGAACCGGGTTAACAAATTATGGTGTCCTTGTTCTTTCATATTATCATGTGTTGATTATTTTCTCCATATTAATGACTGCTAGTATGGGCTAGTGGATGCGGTGATCCCCAATTCCCCAACAGTAGTCCGTCCTTCATATGTTTTGGGTGGCAGGGGAATGGAGATAGTTTATGGTGATGATAAGTTGGCTACATATCTTGAGAATGCTGTAGAGGTGGATCCTGAACAACCCGTCTTGATTGATAAATACTTAATTGATGTAATCGAGATTGATATTGATGCTCTTGCTGACTCACATGGGAACGTCGTGATTGGTGGGATTATGGAGCATATTGAGCAAGCCGGAATTCATTCCGGTGACTCAGCTTGCATGATTCCAACTAAAAGTATCCCACCTTCATGTTTAGACACTATTAGATCATGGACCAAAAAGTTAGCAAAGAGGCTGAACGTGTATGCGGACTAATGAATTGTCAATACGCAATCACACCATCCGGGGAAGTTTTTCTACTCGAAGCAAACCCTCGTGCTGCTCGAACAGTTCCATTTGTGTCAAAGGCAATCGGGCATCCTTTAGCTAAATATGCTTCTCTAGTCATGTCAGGAAAGTCTCTTCACGACATAGGTTTCACCAAAGAGGTCATACCAAGACACGTGTCGGTCAAAGAAGAAGCCGTTCCCCATTCGAGAAATTTCAAGGGTGTGACGTGTTTTTAGGTCCCGAAATACGTAGCACCGGGGAAGTAATGGGTATATCGTACGAGTTCCCTGTCGCATATGCTAAAGCACAAATAGCAGCTGGGCAAAAGCTACCCGTTTCGGGAACTGTCTTTCTGAGCTTAAATGATTTAACAAAACCCCAACTTGCTGCAATCGCTCGAGCATTTTTAGGGCTCGGATTCAAAATTGTGTCGACTTCTGGGACGGCCCATGTTCTTGAACTAGATGATATCCCAGTTGAGCTTTTTTGAAGGTGCATGAAGGGAGGCCACATGTTGGTGACATGGTTGCCAATGGGCAGATTCAGTTGATGATAATTACAAGTTCAGGTGATAATATTGATGAAATTGATGGACGGAAGATTAGACGGACAGCTCTCGCTTATAAAGTTCCGATTGTAACAACAGTTGCTGGAGCTTTGGCTAAGGTTGAGGCAATAGGGAGCTTGAAACGCAAGAAAATTGAGATGATTGCGCTACAAGATTACTTTGGTGCTGAGAATGAAGCTTCTAGCATCAAAACCTTGCAATCTCTTCCTACATATTAGTTGAGTAGTAACTCAGGTAAGCAAAATTTACTTCCTATTTTTTCCTTGAATCTTTCAGAAATTTGTTTGGACTAATTTGTAGTGTTTTATATCATGCTGAAACTGAGCCAGTTTGCCTTTCTGAGGAGAACTTGTTTGACGTTCAGTTTTAATTTATTGAATTGTGATGTATGAATGCTTCTTGATTGATTTTATTTGTAGCTACATCTTGTTTCAGATTGTATTTGTCACCAAGCCTTGTATTCAATCTTAGTCAACTGGGGTTAAAAACTCTTTTGTCATTTCTACAATGCTTTAAGAGAATTTACCATGTTACCCCTCAAAGCTGCTCAAGTATACTCCCTCCGTCCCACCCGAATTAAGTTTTTTGGGTTGGGCATCGGGATTAAGGAAAAAGTGATAGTGGATGAGGCGTTGTGAGTATGAAAAGTAAAGTAGGAGACAGAAAGTGGGGTAGAGAATAATGAGTGGAAAGTTGTTGTGAGTGTGAATGTGGGTCCAATTAAATAAAACATTTCTATTTTGGGTTATCCTAATTCGAATGAGACATCCAAAATAGAAATTTGTCCTAATTACGCGAGAGTATACCTTTTTAGACTCCATTCGACTAATACTTCGCTTGAGATTGATTTAGAAATAACTGTTAGGTTATAATCTGATTAACCGGCAAGACTCCCTCGCATCTCTCTTAATTGTAAAACGCGTTTTACACTAGGCTTAGTGTAAAACGTGTTTTATTAATAACGGAAAGTAGGGTTTAAGAGACGCGGTGGCATAAGTGTAAATATTTGAAACTTATGAAATCTCAGGAGGCATATTTTAAAACTGCAGGAGGCATATTATGAAACTGAAGGAGGCATATTTTTGAAACTCCACATCAGGCACTTTGTAAAACTATAACAGACATTTTTTTCAAAGAGGCACTTCTAAATTTTAAAGCAAGCATGTTTTAAAACTGGAGGAGGCATATTTTCATACTGCAGGAGGCACATTTTTAAAAGGCATTTGTTTTCTTTAAAAAAGACAATGTTAAAAGTTCAAAAAAATCTCAGGAGGCATGTTTTGAAACTGGAGGAGGCATGTTTTGAAACTGCAGGAGGCACATTTTTTTAACTAGAGCGGGCACTTATTTTTTCTCAAAAAAGGCACTGTTTAAAGTTCAAAAAAAGTGTCTCCTCTAGAGTTAAAACATGCCTGCTCTAAAAAAAGTGTCTCCTCTAGAGTTAAAATATGCCTGCTGTGAAGTATTGAAAAATGCCTCCTCTTGTTTTAAAATGTGTCTGCTGATATTTTCATGAGTTCCACTTATTTTCAAAATTGCCACCGCGTCTTTTAATCCCTCTTAAGCCGTTATTAGAAAAACACATTTTACACACAGTTAGTGTAAAACACGTTTTTTACAAGATTTTGTGCTCTTATATGGTCAAGGTGGGATGAAGAGTATATTTAAGGGATTTTTACCAATAAGTCCCTGGGGGAATGTGGTATTTACCAATAAAAACACAACATTTCAAATTCTACCTTAGGGTCCTTAGGTTCAAATCAATTTTACCAATAAATCTCTCGTACCTTTTAAATGGCAAAAATACCCCCAGCCCAAATTAAATCATCCTACACCTCTAACCTTTGACCATTTTGACTGCCACATTTACATTTGACCACCACCGCCCGCCGCCGCTGACCGCCGCCGACCACCACCACCGACCGCCGGCCACCGCCGCCGCCCCGACCGCCGGACACCGCCGCCGGTGACAATTGCCGAGCACCACCACTGCCGCCGGTGACCACTGCCGGCCGCCGCCTACCGCCGGCCACCACCACCACCACCGGACCTCACCCACAACCATCTGCAACCCCAAGTATTTTAAATAAAAATTATTGCTCTTCAGAGGGATTGAACCCAAGACCTCTTAGTCTTAGTCAAGACTCCTAACCACTATACCAAGCTTCTTACTTGTTCATTTATTAGACTATTATATATTTAACACTACAATCTCACATTTGTTCTTGTTTTGTTTTTTTTTTTGTTAGGAGTATTAATTCTTCACAATTGGACAATTGCTCATTTTTAATTAAAAAAAATGAGATAAATTTATTTCACAATTGTTTAAAGAGTATTTGACAACACATAGTTCTGAAAATGAGTATCATTTGTAAAAACTGTGCGATGAATTTCTTAGTTGTTACACTCAACTCATGTGTTAACAACTGAGAAATAAATTGTTGGGTATGCCCACTTATATCTCAGTTTCAATGTATTAGGATTGATTAGATTTGATTGATCCATCACCTAAGTTTTATTTCATGGACTTTAGACCCACATGTAAGAAGTATTAATACTTCATTTTTTAAGTTGTCCATTGTAATAGAATAGGCTTAGGAATATGGCAAGAATATCAAGATTCAAGAAAATCACAAGTTTGAGCCAAGTCATGCGCCCAAACGCCTCACTCACGCGCCACACCGCGCTACGCGCCTCACAGTGCGCCTGCGCCTCTTATGCGCCCGCAAAGTGTAACGCGCCTCTCTTAGCTCACGCGCCTTATAGTGATTTATTCACTCAGTGATTTATTAAAGATTCAAAGACTTGAAGAGATTAAAACTTCGCCAATGATCCAACGGGGGTTAAATAACACGTATGCACCCGCATCTAAGGACACCTGTCCATAACGGTCATATTTGTGTTATGTGTCTAACGGCTATAAAAGGACACGTGCTCCACTCAATGAGCGACAGCACATCCGTCCTTTCTCTGACTCACCAAAGATTTCCAACGGCTAGTTTTTTGGGCTCTACTATAAATACCCCATAACTTCAACCATTTGAAGTTGCTAAGCATTTCAAGAATTTCTCTCTCAAGCATTCGTTGAAGATTTGAAGATTGCCTTTGTTATTTCCAGAATTCTTAAGAACATCTTCATAACTTCATCCTTAGCCCAGATCCTCAAGCAAAAACGTTTTAGTTTTCTTGTGGTCTCAATCTCAAAGATCTAAAGAGCCTTGAATCTAAAATCACACACGCACCTCTTTAAGTTTGATCACTTAGATCTTTCTTTTAGAGATACACCGGTTATTGTCTAGGATTTGTTCTTTCATAGAAATAGATCTTGAGTTTGTGTATAAGCTCAAACGATTGTAATTTGTAACACTCTCTTATAATATAAGATCTTCATTAGAAATCCAAGACTAACCATCTTGGTAGAGGACGTAGATCATTTTCCCGATTGAACCTCTCCAAATAGCGCGTACTTACTTTCTTGCTATTTCCTTTCAAGTTCATATCATATCTAACTATTTGATTGTTTATTCATTGTAGATTGATTGATTGAACTGTGTTGTGTTTGTTATATCATTTGCCTTAGTTTCTTATTTCACCCACTTTCAGCCAAAATACTTAGAGTGTGTGTGCGCCCCCTTTATCATACTTTGCGCCTATTTACATTACTAAATTTCGATGTGCATTTCACTCACTCACTTAGGCGCATATCTTAACGCTTACTTGATAAAGTGCGCATTTGCAATTGAGTTTTTCAAGGGTACGAAAAGAATTTTAAAACAGCTATTCACCCCCCCCTCTAGCTATTTTTCATACCCTTGTTGCCCTTTGGGATCAACATAAATTTACCAATTCTTATATTAAACTCGTGTGTGAATAACTGAGAAATGAATATCTCATTTATTATTACATTACCAACAGAGAAAAAATGATAACTGAGAAATGAATGTACCAGTTCTTGTACTCAAATTCATATGTGAATAACTGAGAAATGAATGTCTCATTTATTATATAATTAAAACGATAAATTGAGTCATCAATTGGAAAAAATGAGATGTGATTTTAACAATTTTTATTCAATAATGAATAACTGTTAAATGAATGTCTCAGTTATTATATTCAAATTCATGTGTGAACAACTGTGAAATGCATGTCTCAGTTATTATAATGATTGTGAAAAATTGAGAGATGAATTTATCAGTTTTTAAAAATGAAAAATGAAAAAATGACACAACTGTGAAATCACACAACTGAGAAATCAGTTGAAAAATGATTTTACAAGTGAAAAGTGGAAGGTTTATTTTTTAAAATTGTGAAATTAAAAATGATTTTTTTTTTCAAATTTTTACAAGTGAAAAATGATTTTTTTTATTTATAAAATTTGAATTATGTGTTGAGTGTACTTGTTTGATTCGTATTGTCGACATGATTAAAACAATGGTTTCGGATCATTTTTCAGTTTATAGATTTTTAGATTTGTCATTTTAAAATTTTAGGTGGGAAAAAAAAACAGGAAAGAAACAGGAAGAGAGAAAGTGGGAGAAAAAGAACAAACATTCATTATGTCCAGCGCGCGCATGACCTAGGAAGGAAGAAGGGCATTTTGGTACATGAAAAATTTCAAGGACTTTTTGGTAGGTTTTCAAAATGTCAGTCCTTATTGGTAGTTTTTATTTGGCCTAGGGACTTATTGGTCAAAGCCTCTATATTTAATGTATAAAAAGACGCAAAATTTTGGGAAAAACGCGTTTTTACAAACGCTTAGGAAAAACGTGTTTTAAAGAAAACGCGGTGACATTTTTGTAAATAATCGAAACTTCTCAACGGTTCTAGATATCAATATAAAGGCTTCTGGATATGAGATTGATAGCCAGAACCTTTGAAAGTGATAGCCAGATGGGTCCTGGATATCAATATAAAGCCTTCTGGTTATGAGATTGATAGCATAACCTTTGAAATTGATAGCCAGAACCTTTGAAAGTGATAGCCAGAATTGTTCTCTGGTTCTGGATATCAATATAAAGCCTTCTGTATATGAGATTGATAGCCGGAACATTTGAAAGTGATAGCCAGAAGGGTCCTGGATATCAGTATAAGGTCTTCTGGATATCAATATAAAGTCTTCTGGAGGTTTTGAAAAACACGTTTTTCCTAACCATTAGGAAAAACGCGTTTTACAGGAGACCAACTCATAAAAAGTGATAGCCAGAAGGGTCTTGGATATCAGTATAAATCTTTATCTTTGGGATGAGTCTCCGACTGTTGTGTAGCACCATCTTCTTAACCTTTATTATCAATGCAATTAGTGTTTTGTTTGCTTCAAAAAAAAAAAAAAAAAAAAAAAAAAACATTATTTTTTGAGAAAATTGTGTCCCTAATTGAATGACAATTAATAAGAAAATTTTGTTTATTAATAAATTTTCATCATTTTTTATGCTCCCCTTTGAACGTGAAAATTTTAAAGTTCAAAGGTAAATAACAAAAATATTCATATTTTTTGCTATTAAAATGGATCAAAATTAACTTTTTTTAGAATGTCTTAGACGTGACCATCTCAAACCGGAAATCGGCTAACCGCCGGTTATTAACCGGTCAAAACCGGCCAACCGGTTAACCGGCAACCGCCTCAACCGTATTAGGATTGGAGTCCTAAACAGTAAGGGGAAAAGGAGTCTAAGTCGAAGGGGGTGGAAGAGTCGAAGAGGAGTTTGAAAAGGAGAAGGAAACAACTGCCGGAGGAGTGCGCGACCGCACAGGGAGGAGCCGGGCGACCGCCCAAAGGTCCTGAAAGGTTCTGGGCCTTAAACTGGAGTAGTGGGCGGCCGCACACGTGGAAGTGGGCGACCGCACACTACTGCCGGGCTAGATCTGGTTTCCTGATTTGTTTCCTATTTTGATTATATCTCTTCCAAATAGACTTAGGGCTTCCTTGTACACCTATATAAGCATGATTTCGTCCAGAATATTGTGTACCCAAAAGGAGAGAGATAGGATATCAAGAGTGAGCACAAAATAGTGTGTAGGAGGGGGCCGGGGGCCTAGGAGAGCCATGGGGGCGATCCTACAACCCGGCCATAGTCATACTGTTTGTGTGTTTATGGGGAGAGATAATAATATGTAGGAGAGGGTTGTTCATGGGAGAGTATACATACTAGATCTGTGTGAGTGTATGTGTAAACTGTAACAATCAACATATTATTATAGTGATATCCTGGCTTGGGGCCTCCGGATGTAGCCACGTATGGTGGTGAACCGGGTTAACAAATCATGGTATTCTTATTCTTTCATATTATTATTTCATGTGTTGATTTATTTCTCCATGTTAATGACTGCTAGTATGGACTAGTGGATGCGGTGATCCCCCCCCCCCCCCAATTCCCCAACAACTGGTATCAGAGCTTTGATTCGAGATCTAGGGGAAATCCAAGGTGAAGAAAAGCGACAACAGATTTTCGTGCAGCGCACGTGCAGAATTCGTGCAATGCACGTGCAGGCTCGGTGGAGCGCACATGCAGATTTCGTGCAGTGCAGATTCTTCGTGTGGAAGATGTGCAGGGATCTGAGCGCTTCTAGGGTTTATGTTTGAAGCAAGACACGTGCCAAATAGGTCAACGATCGTGCGGAAGATCAGAAAGTCTGAAAAGTTCGCTTGTTTCTTATGAGATCTGCAGAAATTCGAGGTGGAATTTGGAGATGCAGAGATCAAGATGGAATAGGAGGTGTTCAAGGGATCTTGGGGCAGTCAAGGTGGTTGGATAAAATATGAAAGAAAGGAGATTGCATCAGGCACTTGCGTAAGCAACCGACGATGTAAAAGGTGAGTGGTATAACCCGGTTAGACCACGTGGGAAGAGGAGGACTTCTCGCAAACGACGGATGGGGAGATAGGAGGATGTTTTACTCTACCGACAACATCAAATTCATTCCGGGTAGGAGCAAGAGGCGTGAAGACCGGCCTATTGGTGTAAAACGGAGAGACATCAATGAACGGCATGTTAGGGGGGAGAGCGACTCAAAAAGTTGCAATGCGGTGGGAGTCAAGTGGCCCTAACAGAGAGCGAGAAAAGACCACAAGAAGACAATGCAAGAAGCAAGGTGTGTTCGAGTTTCATGGGGAGCATTACAAGGGGAGTGGATCTAGGAGGTAGAAGGCGAAGTTAGTCTTGCAAAGAAATCAAGGTAGAAGTTGATTTGGGGAGGCAAGAAGGATCTAACACGGAGAGGTTGAAGCGTCGCTTGGTTTCAACTCGCCTTATTAGTTGGGCGTGGAGGCTCATGGTGGAGGAGTGTGGAGGCTCAAACATGGTGAAAGGAGCAGGGCGTGGAGGCTTGTGGAGACTCATCATCATCATAAAGGAGGAGCTTAGTACACGGCGCCACAATATGTAGAGGTCATCTTTGTGGTGGGAGTTTGACGGGGACGGTTTCTATGCTTATGTGTTTAGTCTCCAGGTGGGAGATTGTTAGGATTGGAGTCCTAAACCGTAAGGGGAAAAGGAGTCTAAGTCGAAGGGGGTGGAAGAGTCGAAGAGGAGTTCGAAAAGGAGAAGGAAACAACTGCCGGAGGAGTGCGCGACCGCACAGGGAAGAGCCGGGCGACCGCCCAAAGGTCCTGAAAGGTTCTGGGCCTTAATCTGGAGTAGTGGGCGGCCGCACTCGTGGAAGTGGGCGACCGCACACTACTGCTGGTCCAGATCTGGTTTCTTGATTTGTTTCCTATTTTGATTGTATCTTTTCCAAATAGACTTAGGGCTTCCTTATACACCTATATAAGCATGATTTCGTCCAGAATATTGTGTACCCAAAAGGAGAGAGATAGGATATCAAGACAGAGCACAAAATAGTGTGTAGGAAGAGGCCGGGGGCCTAGGAGAGCCATGGGGGCGATCCTACAACCCGGCCATAGTCATACTGTTTCTGTGTTCATAGGGAGAGATAATAATATGTAGGAGAGGGTTGTTTATGGGAGAGTATATATACTAGATCTGTGTGAGTGTATGTGTAAACTGTAACAATCAACATATTATTATAGTGATATCCTGGCTTGGGGCCTCCGGATGTAGTCACGTATGGTGGTGAACCGGGTTAACAAATCATGGTGTTCTTATTCTTTCATATTATTATTTCATGTGTTGATTTATTTTTCCATGTTAATGACTGCTAGTATGGGCTAGTGGATGCGGTGATCCCCCCAATTCCCCAACAACCCGTAGGTTAGCCTGTCACGCCCCGAAATCCGCGGTCGCATGGACCTCGAGGAGTGACGAACAAAATGATAATCAAATCGAAAACCCATAATGAGACATGATTTTTTTGTCTTCATTTTATAAACCACCAAACCAAAACTATACAATACAAAATCCTGAGGTGAGTACATCACAGCTACTAACCCAAGACCGAAAACCAACATTACAGACCACATATCTACGACTTACAACCTTACAAAAGTTATTATACAGATAAGCAAAATACAAGTCTTTCCACCACAACAAAATGACTTCGACTCTAGATCCAACTTTCTAGCGCAAAGCCTTCCTGATTCCAACTAAGATCCACCTGTAAGGGAAGATATGGGACGAAAGGGTGAGCACAAATTGCTCAGTAAGGAAACCCGTCAACAACAAGGTTGTGACAGTGTATGGAATCCCTATTCAATCAAAAAGCTATATTGGCTGTTGGGTATGCTTATCTCTTAACCCTCCTAAGTATGTTAGAATATAGGCTTAGAATATAGGACTTGGAGCAAAAAGGAATGAAGATCTAAGCAAGACTTTTGTCTCTGCGCAGGACATCACTGCGCAGGTCTTTGTTGCGCATCATTCAACCTTGCTCAGTTTTGAATGTTTTCATATTACCTAACTTGGAAAGCGCTTAGAAGATGTACGCTTATTAAAGTGTTGTGGTGTGCAAAAACGACAAAATATGCACACTCAGCAAATCCAACGATGGAGATGCGCTCAGATGAAATATTTCAAATGAAGACAGCTGTCAACCTTCTAGAAGAAGATTTGAATTTTGTCTTCATGCTCTGTCTCCAACGGCTATAAAGGACACCTGCGCACAAATCATATTGTACCAGCTCATCGTCCTTGATATGACCTCCAATGGCTAGTCTTAAGCTCTCAGCTATAAATAGCCTGCTCATCTTCATTTCCAAGTTGCTAGAGTTTGTGCTTACTAAGTATCTTTGAAGTTCTAAAGATTGCTGCTTAAAATCCCAGATTCTCAAGAACAACCTTCAAACCTTCATACCTTCAAACTCCTGCCCAGATCCTAAGACTTGTAACACCAGAATTCTTTATGCTCTTCATCTCATAGATTTATTGAGCCCAAAATTTCTAACACACACACACCTCTTGAAGCTTCGATCATTTAGATCTTACTTCTTGAGATACCCCGGTTTAGTCTAGGATTTGCTCTTCATAGAATAGATTTTGATTTGAGTTTTGATTCTTTGTAATCTTGTAAAAGCTCCTCACATAAATATAAATCTCGTTAGAAAATCCAAGACTAACCATCTTGGTAGAGGACGTAGATCTTTCATCGATCGAACCTCTCCAAATAGCTTTTTCATTATTCTTACTGCTTATTTCATGCTTACCTTATTTCTTAATAGCTGCTTTGTTTGATCTTATCAGATTACTATTTGATGCTGTGTTTTGTTATTGCTTATTGCCTTAGAACATTTTTAACCAACTCTTTAGCCAAACTTAGCACATGCGTTTTTAGTCTCTACGCAGTAGCTGCTTTAAATTTCCGCTGTGCATTTCACACTCTCTCTGTGCGCTATACTTAACTTATTTGAGAACTGTGCGCATAAGCCATTGATTTGCAAAAGGGTTTGAAAAGAATTTTAAAACGCTATTCACCCCCCCCCTCTCTAGCATTTTTCATACCCTTGTTGCCCCTTTGGGACCAACAAGTGGTATCAGAGTAAAAACCTTCATAAAACTTGTTTTCGTTTTTCAAGCTTAACAGCTTGGGTGCCGATTCAAGATGGCTTCAAAATATTTGGCAATGGATAACTATTCACATGTTCCTGTGCTCAACGAAGATCACTTCGACATCTGGAAGCACTGCATGCTCACTCATTTTTCTTTCATAGACGAGATCCTCCACGACATCGTTCTTGAAGGACCTTATATCCCAATGAAGGCTAATCCTGATGCTGCTACCAACAAGGACAATCCTACCATCAAGAAGCCCAAGGAGGAATGGACTGATGAAGAAAATAAATGGGTTGGCTATGATGGAAGAGCAAGGAACATCATCCTTAGCACCATGGACCTCTCTACGCACAACCAGATTGTGAGCTGCGCTACTGCAAAAGAGCTATGGGATGCTATTGAAGGCTATGTGAACGGTGACAAAGTTAGCAAGGAAAATAAAAGATTTGTTGTGCAAAGAAAATTCAACTGCTTCATAAAGATAGATGGTAAAACCCTTAGACAAATTTATGATCGGTATTACACCAACTCAATGAAAGTGTAGTAAACACATTTAAATTAGAATTTTATCCAACCAAAGAAGATGAATGTGAGCAAAAAATCTGACAACTATCTATACATGTATCATAATATGATGCTTGAACCATATTCAATATGCTATAAGAACTACAATCTTTACAATGAAATTTTGGTTGTAATTTCTGGCCAGTAGATTGATAGATACACTTTGTTGAAGTTGAGCGAAATTATGGAGACAGTCATGTAATTTTTGGAAGTCCTTTTTCAAATAGAAGATATTTTATTTGTTGTAGCGATAGTAAACCCGCCACACTCTGGTTAAAAGCACCAATAAAAATATTACACCTGAAATTTTGTGAGCAAGATTTTATGACTATTTTGTGCCCCAAACATTATTGAAACTCAACTTGTAACCGTTTTCTCTCCCAACTTTCATTTTCTTCCTTGAGAAAAAAAACCGATTGTCTTCTTCCATTCCCAATTCTTTAAAAACACAGTTTTTTTTTTCATTTCTTTGGTGCTCATTCTCGTTATACGCATTCAATAACACAATGTTTTGTAAACTCAACTCGTTGAGAATACAAACAATTGTATTGTTGATTTTTTTTCTTGTTTTTCCCTTTTGATGGATAATAAATTTCTCTCCTCTGTGAGAGCCTGTTGAGATATTGACGGGTTATCGTCAATATCCTCTTTATTTTGTATATCTTCTTTCCTTGTAAATAGGCATTTTAAGTTAGGTAGGAGATCATTTTGTTAGCTAATTTCTAGGGATAATTGACCCATTCTCCAAGAAGGCTATACTGTATATAACGTTGTTGTATTTGGCCAAATTAATCAAGGAAAATCATTCCGAATATTTCCTCTCATACACACGGTTTCTTAACTTGGTATCCAAATCTTGCAAAGATGTCAGGCGAAGAAGTCAGCGGAGAAAAAGCGGCGGCCATGGATAAGCGCCGATCTCCATACTTCCTGGCGGCAAGTGATCATCCGGGCATGATTCTCACCCATGTCCAATTAAAGGGGGAGAATTATGAAGAATGGGCTAGGGTTTTCAGGGGCTCGTTGAGGTCTAAAACGAAAACTTCTTTCATTGATAGGACAATTGAGCGGCCTACTATAGCATCCGATCTTGAGCTTTGGCAGACCGTCAATTCAATGGTGGTTTCTTGGATTTTCAACACCATTGAAACAGGTCTTCGTTCCACTATATCTTATATGGAAGACGCAAACATGGTGTGGGACGATTTGAAGGAGAGATTTTCGGTTGGTAATGAACCAAGGGTTCAACAATTGAAGGCCGATCTTGCCAACTGTAAACAACAGAAGGGTGAGAGTGTGGCGACTTATTATGGACGGGTGAAAAAACTCTGGGACGAACTGAATGACTTTGATGCGCTTCCAGCCTGTTCATGTGCAGGTTGCAAGTGTGATGTTGGTACGAAGTTGATTCAACGGCGTTAAAAAGGTACATCAGTTTGTTATGGGGTTAGAAACTTCAAGATTTGAAAACGTGAAGTCAACCATACTGAACACAGAGCCTTTTCCTGGTGTTAATAAGGCATACTCTATGGTTGTGAGGGAAGAAAGGGTTCGTGGTAGTGTGCACGAAGAATATGTGGAACCTATCAGCTTTGCTGTCAAAACAGTTGTAGGCACAAGTGGCTCAACAGGTGGTTCCTCAGAAATAAAGGATGGAGGCAATATTGTTTGCTCTCACGGTAAAAAGAAGGGACATGATGTGACTACGTGTTATAGGCTGGTAGGATACCTAGAATGGTGGTCAGATCAGCGGGTGAAGAATGCGAAAGGAAAAGGAGGTGTCCAACTCTCAGGGGCAGGAAAAGATCAAGGCAAACTCAGCACTGATGTGGCGGATTTTGTATATGTTATTTCCCTTATTTTCCTACGTATATTTGTTCATTTTGATGTACTTAGACTAGATTTGATGTATTTGGGGTATGATTTATCATTTAGACTAAAAATGGTGAAGACTTCAGGGACTGAATTGAAAAATTGAAAAAGTCGGCCTCCGTCTCCGTACAGGAAGTGCAGCAGCTGCTGTTCTATTATTTTTATTTTTATTTCTTTTTCTTTTATTTTTTGATTCCATAGTAATTAATTAGTGGGAGACTTTTATTAGATTAGGTCATTCTTTTATTTTGGAAAACGGAGACTACGTTCTTCTTTTCTCTCTGGTGCTTTTGTAAACCTTTAATGTGGAACTAAACTCCATTACTTTGGAATTGAGATCTTGATCCGGATTTTGAGTTCTATTGAGGTATTTATTTTTCCTAATTAATTGTTGTTCATAATCTTGCTTGTTTTGATTTAGATTGATTTCTAGGGTTTGTAAATTTGGCCAATTTACTAGTCATTTTTATTGATCTTTGCTAGAATTCTCTGTTCTGTGCCAGAATTAGGGTTTTCACTGTAGCATCTTCACGAATTGTGTATGTGCCATAGCAATTCGGGAAGTAGGCGAGATTAGAAGAGTATTTAATTAACCTTAGAAAGCGTTCTTGATTTTAGTCTCTTGAAAACATCATCAATTAATATTTAAACATTTTCTGTGCCAGTTTAGGTTTAATTTTAATTAGGGTTTATAGTGAGTGTGCCACTGCTATAAATTAAACTGAAAGAAGAGACAGAGATTGAAATACATCTCGTAATCAAGTGAATAAAATTTACGGAGAAAAGAATTATCAGTGATATTAGAATTAAAATCCGGTGACAGTATCAAGTCTGAAGTTTCTTTAAATTATTGTTTCAAACACTTAGTTTATTATTCCCGTCTTAGGAATTAATTAAAATCTCAATTAAACCCCAAATCTGACCAAGTGACTGTTCGCAAATAAATCATCGCTCTTCGTGGATCGACCCTGACTTACCCTAATTACAATATTAGTGGCCGAGTTTAGGTCTAATTTAGTAGGCATGCGACTAAGCCTACCAAATTATTTAATATGGTAGGCTTAGTCGCTATTTGGTAGGCTTAGTCGCACGCCTATTAAATTAGACCTAAACTCAGTCACTAATAATGTAATTAGGGTAAGTCAGGGTCGATCCACGAAGAACGATGATTTATTTGCGAACAGTCACTTGATCAGATTGTGGGTTTAATTGAGATTTTAATTAATTCCTAAGACGGGAATAATAAACTAAGTGTTTGAAACAATAATTTAAAGAAACTTCAGACTTGATACTGTCACCGGATTTTAATTCTAATATCACTGATAATTCTTTTCTCCGTAAATTTTATTCACTTGATTACGAGATGTATTTCAATCTCTGTCTCTTCTTTCAGTTTAGTTTATAGCAGTGGCACACTCACTATAAACCCTAATTAAAATTAAACCTAAACTGGCACAGAAAAGGTCTAAAGATTAATTGATGATGTTTTTAAGAGACTAAAATCAAGAACGCTTTCTAAGGTTAATTAGATAATCGTCTAATCTCGCCTATTTCCTGAATTGCTATGGCACATACACAATTCATGAAGATGCTACATTGAAAACTCTAATTTTGGCACAGAACAGAGAATTCTAGCAAAGATCAATAAAAAGGACTAGTAAATTGGCCAAATTTTACAAACCCTAGAAATCAATCTAAATCAAAACAAGCAAGATTATGAACAACAATTAATTAGGAAAAAGAAATACCTCAATAGAACTCAAAATCCGGATCAAGATCTCAAATCCAAAGTAATCGAGTTTAGTTCTCCATAAAAGGTTTACAAAAGTTCCAGAGAGAAAAGAAGAACGTAGTCTCCGTTTTCCAAAATAAAAGAATGACCTAATCTAATAAAAGTCTCCCACTAATTAATTACTATGGAATCAAAAATAAAAGAAAAAGAAATAAAAAAATAAAAATAATAGAACAGCAGCCGCTGCACTTCCTGTACGGAGACGGAGGCCGACTTTTTCAATTTTTCAATTCAGTCCCTGAAGTCTTCACCATTTTTAGTTCAGTCCTCAACTTTCAGAATTTACAACACAGTCCCTCAACTATCAGAAATTACAGTTTGGACATATACTCCTCCGCTCCGGCTGACTTTGACTTCGCCTTGACTTTGACTATTCTTGATCCTTGAGACAAAATTTTGAAGCTCACCAAAAATTACATCCGGAAAAATATATAAATAAAAATAACTATTCTATCCTGGATTACAATAAAGCTCAAATGATAAATAATTCCCCAAATACATCAAATCTAGTCTAAGTACATCAAAATGAACGAAAATACGTAGGAAAATAAGAGAAATAACATATACAAAATCCGCCACATCAAATTCCCCCACGCTTAGACTGTTACTCGTCCCTGAGTAACATCTTAACCCCACTCTAAACTCCGGTCTATAAAGCGTAGCATGGGAGAAAATGACCCATAATCTCCTCTAATCCTCCAAGTCAAGATCAACAACTATATCGGAGTATAAGAAACTCCGTCCCCATTATCACTAAGAACAAACAAATATCAATAGCCTTAGCCTGATACAAACTTCAAAATAGTGAAAAACCGTATCCGGACTAAGGTCCACTCATAAAAGCCACGGGGAACTAAAATATCCTAAGTTTCCCCCACGCTAGTCTAACACTACTATCGCCCTCGTAAAAATAAGAAGTTGATGCCTAGAAAGTGTTTCCAAACATAACTTACCTCGTGAAAGCACCAACGCCCCCTTATTACTCCAAGAAAGAACGAGGGTTTCTATCCTAATCACCTTTAACCGAGCCTCCTACACCAAGTATGAAAATCCTAACCCCCAGATCCAAACGCCCCCCCCCCTTATGAATTCTCTCCAGTGAATAAATGATAAAATCACTCAAAATCTCACATTTTGCCTAAGCGCCCTTTTGGGTTTCCACTTAGCCTCTCTATTTTTTTTATTTTTATTTTTTTTAGGAAAAAGAAATAAAATAAATGCGTACTACACATAATACAAACCCTCCCCCACGCTTAAACTACACAGTGTCCTCAATGTGTGTGAAACAGTAAAAATATAGGCAGTAAAAGCGTAAGGAAAAAGGTGTACCCTCACTGTGGCCACTGCCACTGCCAGTGGGCCTGGGAGTAAAACTGGGGCTGCGGTGGATACTGAGGATGCAGCGGCTCTTGAGACTGTGAACTGGATCCCTCTCCCTGATGTCGGGGACGTTTGGATGCATACCTCTGTTCTCGAGCCTCTGCCCGGGATACCATCATGGTGTAGTACTCATCCTCCACTAGTATATACGGCGGAGGTCCCCTGCTGCTGCATCATCCAGGACTCCATCTGCTGATGTCTCCGGGCTATAATAGCCTGCTGGTCCTCGACCCCCTCTAATCTATCAGAAAACTCCTCCCAGCGCCTATCCTCAAAGGCATATTTGTTCTGACGCATCTGATCCTCAAATGCAAACCTGTTCTGATACATCTGATCCTCAAATGTGTGCCGGGACTGAACAATAGATCGCATCTCCTGGTGTTGGCCCTCTAAGAAGGACCGCATCTGTGACCAGTCCCCAAACGCATCAGAACCGCCTTGCTGCTGTGGCATCTCCTGCATCTCCTCATCATCTGGTGCATTCTCCTCATCATCACCATCATCATTATCCTGCTTATTATCCTGAGCCCACAGTCGACTCCCGACGTCAAGTACACCAGGCATTCTTCAATCCCTAGCCCCGATCCCGATGGGAAAACAGCCCCACGCTCACACATCACAGAAAGACTGTCCCCATAATGGAACTTTAAAGCATTGCCCACACGTGTAAAGTCATCATACCGGCTCAGATAATCGTGTTCATAAAAGTTGGGTCCCCCAACATACACAGCCGCATCGGGATGATCTTGAACAAAATGTTCCACCAATAGAGTGATCATGCCCCCCATCAGGATGTTACCACACCCCCTACTCACACAAAGTGCACACCTAACCAAAAAGATATCCACCTAATCTGAGAGTGTTTTAGAGGCCTTGGGCAGTGCCGTCCTCAATAACGCAACATCCATGGTGTTCAGTTGCGCTGGCTCCCCCTTTGCCAGAAAAGTCATTGATAAGCCTCTATAGAGAAGCCTCCAAGCAGGGTGGGTTAGACTGGTGGCTACATTATCGGGCTTGGAAAAAGTGAACCCTGTCAACTCCACAAAGAAATGGTGCGCCAGTTGATCGCTCTCCTCGTACTTCCCTCTCGGCTCCGACACCCCAAATATATTCCTAACTTCAGAATAGGACAAGGTTTTCACTTGATCATTTAGGTGAAACTTAACACTCGTCACCCCCCTTACTTTCACCATCTCAAAAGTGGAAAGAAATTCAAGCGTGTAGCACTTGTAAACTGCCGCCTTCTTCCCCAGGAACAGTTCAAGTCCAGTCTCCTTCAACAATTTTCTGACTTGAACTTCCAACCCTGTTACATAAAGCACATCCGTATCCAAAAATTTTGTGACTTGCAATCTACGGTTGTACTTATCTAGACTCTTTCATTTTCCCTTTTGGGCTTCATTCAATTTTTTCAGTCCTAAAAAGATATCTCCCTCGGGAGGAGCTGGAATAAGCACGCTCTTTTTAGCCTTCTGACGGCTTTACTACTCTCACCACTACTACTTGCTCCGACCTTGTTCCTTCCCATATTTCCCAACAAGAATTTATCACCAAACAATACACAATTTCACCCACACTATCAACGCTCATAATCACTCACCAACAACAATTCAACAAAATTATAAACACCACAATAACACCACATAAATGATAATAACACCTCCGATCAAATCCAACCGAACCACCACAACATCCACCAACAAAATAAAGTGCAAGTAAAATTTAGAAAATTTTTACCTTGCAATGCTCTAATAATGCCCAACAAATCTCCATGTCTCTCTAAAATTGCTCCAAGAGAGAGAGAGAGAGAGAGAGAGATAGAGAGAGAGAGAGAAAAAGCCCCAAAAATTTAAAATTTAGGGTTCTTGAATTTTGGTTGAAACTCGGAATTGATGATCAATGGTGGTGGGTGGGGTTGTATTTAGGGTAGAGATGGTGATTTGGGATGAAAGAATGGGCTGAATTGAAGCAATTTGATGAATTGGGGGTTTAGGGTTTAGAGAGAGAATGAGGGTGAATAAGGTGTTATTACCCTATTTGAGGAGTGGGGGTGTGAGAGACAGGAAGAAAATGAAGGAGGGAGTTGGTTTAATGGAGGGGGTGGCGGTTTTTTGGCGGGGAGATGGTGGTTTGGGGGTTGGGTGCGGCGGCTATGGGGGGGAAGAAGAGAGAGAGAAAAGAACGGTCTGAGAGAGAGACGAGAGCTGTGTGGGTTTTTTTTTAAAATGCATAGTCAGTCGCCATTTTTGCCCCTTCACGAGTTGTGACATGGAGCACGAGTCGTGCCGTAGAGAAGCAGGCGTGCTCACGAGTGAAGCACACATGCTGATAGGAATTTCTCCCAAGAGGCCAATCGTTCTCACAAGTGCATCACACGGGCAGATATGTTGCGTCTTCATCCGTCACGAGTCGTGCCATGTGGCACGAGTCGTGACAAGGCCTGTACTTTCTTTTTTTTTCCAGGCTTGCCCCGCTTTGACCAAGTGTGCCCCCATGCTATGATTTCTTGCATCCACACAAACAAAAATATACCCTTCAGTAGCACCAATTCAATATAAAAAATTAAAATCAAAAGCATAATGTACACAATAACCAACAAAATAAGCAAATAAATCCCGGGTTGCCTCCCGGTTAGCCGCCCTTCTTTACCGTCTTTAGCTAGACCAAATGCCGGGAAAGAACCCGGCATGCATCAAAGTTTAAAGTCTTTGACAAGACTCGAACCCAAAGCTATCAACCATATACCGGGTCTTAGAGATCAATCACCTCCAAATCCGCGTATTCACGACTTCGTTCTCAAAATACGGTTTTAACCGTTGACCATTAACTTTGAATCCTTTGTCCTCATTAGGGCTAGAGATTACCACCGTCCCAAGCGGGGATACCTCCCTCACCACATAAGGGCCGGTCCACCGAGACATTAACTTGCCCGGAAACAAACGAAGACGGGAATTAAAAAGAAGGACCTTTTGACCAACCTTAAAGTCCTTTCTAATGATCATTTTATCATGCCATATCTTCGCTCGTTCCTTGTAAAGAAGATTATTCTCATAGGCATCTCTCCTAATCTCATCCAACTCACTCAAGTACAATTTTCTTTCCTCACCGGAACCCTCCAATTCAAGTTGAACTTTTTGACCGCCCAATAGGCTTTGTGTTCAAGCTCCACCGGTAAATAGGAAGGTTTACCAAACACCAATCGATATGGCGACATACCAATCGGTGTCTTATATGCCGTCCGGTAAGCACATAACACATCATCAAGCCTTTGACTCAATCCTTCCTATTCGGGTTCACAGTTTTTTCAAGGATGGATTTTATTTCTCTATTAGATACCTCGGCTTGGCCATTTGTTTGGGGATGATAAGCAGTCGACACCTTATGGGTGATGTGATATTTCTTGACTAGAGCTTCGACTGTCTTATTGCAAAAATGAGTCCCCCTATCGCTAATAATGGCCCTTAGCATCCCAAACCGACACAGAATGTTGCCCCTAAGGAAATTAACCACTACTTTTGAATAATCGGTGCGGGTAGGGATGGATTCCACCCATTTGGACACATAGCACCGCAAGAAAAATATACACAAACCCACAAGAATTAGGGAACGGACCCATAAAGTTTATCCCCCACACATCAAATATTTCACAATTCACAATGAGGGTTTATGGCATTTCATCACGGCGCCCAATATTACCAACCCTTTGGCACCTATCACAAGACGTACAAAAAGTGGCCGCATCCCGGAACAAAGTTTGCCAAAAGAAGCCACAATCCAAGACTTTCCTAGCGGTCTTTTTCGCACCAAAATGAACACCACACGCATACTCATGACAAAATTTAAGAATAGAGGCCACCTCACTATCGGGAATACACCTATGAATGACTTGCTCGGCACAATGCCTCCACAAGTTGGGCTCATTCCACACATAATACTTGGCATCACTACAGACTTTGTCTCTTTTAGATTTTGACATCCCCGGAGGGAATTTATTAGAGACAAGAAAATTTACCAAGTCCGCATACCATGGGGCAACTGAATTAACAACCCAAAGAACCTCATCAGGAAACTCACCCCGAATTGGGGCTTTCTTATAAGGCTTGTCCTCCTCTACTACAAGGCGACTCAAATGATCGACAACTAAATTTTCAACCCCCTTTTTGTCCTTAACCTCTATGTCAAACTCACTCAACAATAGAATCCACCAAATGAGTCTTGGTTTAGCCTTGTTCTTAGACATCAAGTACTTAAGAGCAGCGTGGTCGGTGTAAACAATAATTTTAGTACCCAACAAGTAGGACCTAAATTTCTCTAGTGCAAAGACTACCGCCAACATCTCTTTTTTAGTAGTGGAGTAATTTCTCTGTGCCCCATTCAAGGTCATAGACGCATAATAAATCACATGCGAGGCACACTCCACTTTTTGACCCAACACCGCCCCCACAGCATAATCACTAGCATCACACATGATCTCAAATGGACGAGACCAATCCGGTGCTTGAATAATGGGGGTGGTTGTCAACCTAGCTTTCAACTCATCAAAAGATTGCTTACAGGTATCATCAAAATTAAAATCAACCTCTTTTTGCAACAGGGTGCATAGAGGTGTAGCAATCTTTGAAAAGTCCTTAATGAACCGCTGATAAAACTTGGCATCACCAAGGAAAGACCGGACTTCACGTACATTGGTAGGGTAAGGAAGTGAAGAAATGACATCAATCTTAGCTTTGTCAACTTCGATACCCTTTTTCGACACAACATGACCCAACACAATGCCTTGCTCGACCATAAATTGAAATTTTTCAAAATTTAGGACCAAATTCGTTTCAATGCACCCAACACTAGTCCTAAATGAGCAAGGCATTCATCAAACGAGTCTCCATAGACAGTGAAGTCATCCATGAAAACTTCCATAAATTTTTCTACATACTCGGAGAAAATACTCATCATGCACCTTTGAAAAGTCCCAGGTGCATTACACAAACCAAATGGCAATCTCGGATAGGAAAAGGTGCCGAAGGGGCAAGTAAATGTAGTTTTATCTTGGTCTTTCGGGGCAATAGCTATTTGAAAATACCCGGAAAAACCATCGAGAAAACAAAAATACGCCCTTCCGGCTTACCTTTCCAACATTTGATCAATAAAAGGGAGGGGGAAATGGTCTTTACGGGTTATCTCATTTAGCCTCCGGAGATCAATGCACACACAAATCCCCGTTTGCTCCCGGGTTGGAACCATATCTCCCTTTTGATTACGGGAGACTGTGATTCCGCCCCTCTTAGGCACACACTGTGTGGGGCTCACCCACTCGCTGCCGGAGATGGGATAGATGATCCCCATCTGTAGTAACTTCAGAAACTCTTTCTTCACCGCCTCCATCATTGGCGGGTTAAGCCTCCTCTGTGGTTGCCTTACCGGCTTCGCACCCTCCTCTAAGTTAATCCGGTGCATAGATAAAGATGGACTAATTCCCTTGAGATCGGCAATAGTCCAACCAATCGCAGATTTTTGCTACCGGATCACCTCAATCAATTTAAGATTTTTTTTACATGAGGTTTTCTAGATTTTCATGGGAGATTTGAGAGAGACTTGAACACAATTTTAGATCTAGGTTTTTATTCTTTTTCTATGGAGATTTCAAAGCTTTGGATGAGGAACTAAATCCAAACTTTGGGTTTGATTTCATGAACCCCTTTTTATCAATTTGAGGTATTTTTCTTTTCAATCTTTTAATTATATTCATAATTTTACTTGGTTTAATTCTAAATTGATTGTTAGGGTTTAAAGACTTGCTCAACCTGTTTATCCTTGTCAATTGATTTTTGCTAGAATTTTCTAAGACTGTGTCAGTGTAGAAATTTATAAGTAGCATCTTTACGATTTATGCATGTGCCATGAATTGTGAAGTGGGTAAAATTAGATGATTATCTGTGTGAAATAATCGTAGAAAGCATTCTTGATCTTAGTTTCTTAAATCGTTCATCAATTAATTTTGCGATCTAGACTGTGCTAGTTAGATTGAATTATTAATTAGGGTTTCTAGTGAGTGTGCCACTGCTAGTAACTAATCTGAAAGAAGAAACAGAGATTGAAATAAATTTCGTGATCAAGTGAATAGGGTGAAAAGTTAAAAGAGATATCGATGATAATTGAATGATTAGGTGGGGACGGAATCAAATCTGAAGTATTTCTAATTATTGCTTTAGCTCAAAATTAGTTTAATTTCTGTTTTTAGGATTTAATAATTACAAATTATTCCCCCAATCTTGTCAAGTGACGATTACGTAAATAAATGACCGTTCTTCGTGGATCGATTCTGGACTTATCCCTAGCTACATATTTTTGGAACGTAGTCCAGGTTTAATTTGTAGGTGTGCGATTTAGCCTATCAAATTTTACGAAAACCAACTCGGTGCAGACTGATGAAGAAGGAAGGACTGGAATGACCGATGCACAGTGGGCAAATATGTTAAGTTTTACAGCAGAGCAGTGGAGCCGGTTCAAGAACTATGTCCAGACTCATGTGCAGTCACCTGACTACACAACTGGTCGAACAACTGGACATATGACTTGTAAGATAAATAATAAACTTTGGCTTGTCGATAGCGGCGCTAATCGACACGTAACAGGAAATCTCTCCCTGCTCCAACTTGTTCGCATTATTAAGGTTAACCACCTAGGTTTGCCAAATGGAAACTATGCGGTCGCCAACAAGGAAAGAGATGTTGATATCAGTCCTAATTTAATTTTGAAAAATGTGTTATATGCTCCGGGTTTCAACTGCAATTTATTGTCTGTTTCTCAGTTGGTTCGTGATTCCAACGCTCTAGTGCAATTTTCTGACTGATTTTTTGTCATACATGACTGGGACTCAAAAATATTGATTGGATCGGGTGAACAAAACAAGGGGTTGTACTATCTGAGAAGATCGGCAGGATCGCGCATTTGCAGTGTTAAGAACTCAGGGGATTATCAGTTGTGGCACCAACGGCTGGGACATCCATCAAGTAAAGTAGTTAGTTTGTTGCCTTTTATTCGTCGTAGTAATATTAAAAAAGACATCTGTGGCATTTGTTGTCAAGTAAAACAGAGTAGATATAAATTTTCGCCTAGTGATAGTAATTCAGTTAGAATTTTTGATTTAATTCATTGCGACATTTGGGGTGATTATCGAAAGCCTGCTATGTGTGGGGCCGTTTATTTTTTAACCATTGTGGATGACTGTTCTCGTGGTGTTTGGGTCTATCTTGTTCGCTCTAAAAGTGATGTTTCTCAAATCCTAAAGAATTTTTTGGTCATGGTCGAACGACAATTTAACAAATGTGTCAAAAAGGTTCAAAGTGATAATGGCACGGAATTTTTGTGTTTGACAAAATATTTTTGAGAAAATGGCATTGAGCATCAGACTACTTGTGTTCATACCTCTCAACAAAATGGTAGGGTTGAACGTAAGCACCGACACCTCTTAAATGTGTCTCGTGCTTCAATGTTTCAAGCTAAACTACCTATTAAATTTTGGGGAGAGTGTGTCTTGGCTGAAGGTTATTTAATCAATCGTACGCCGTCGAAATTATTGCATGGAAAGACTCCTTTTGAAATCCTCTTTGGGATACCTCCCTCTTATGAGAACATTAGGGTTTTCAGGTCTTTGTGCTATGTTCATTACTCTAGACAGGACAATGACAAGTTTGCCTGTTGTGGCAGAAAATGTGTCTTTCTTGGTTATCCGTATGGGAAGAAAGGTTTGCTAGTGTATGACCTTGCCGAACACAAAACCCTTGTCTCACAGAACGTTATTTTTGTTGAGATGGAATTTCCATTTGCCACCATTCAACCAGATGCAACACATGTCTATACACATTATGATATCTTCCTATATCCCCCCCCCCCAATGATGTGGCTATTTGGGAGGAAGATAATGTTTGTGTCACTGCTCCTGGGCTTAACCAGTTGCCTGGACAAGTGGTTGAACAACAGACTGATCTGATGCTAGATACTGCTCTGAATGACCAGTTGGCTGAACAAGTGCCTGACCAGGTGACGGACCAACAGGTTGATCAAGTGTCTGATGTTGATACTGTAAATTTAGGAAGAAGACAGCGATCTCGGGTGCCCTCTACAAGGTACCCATCGACGGAGTATGAGCTTCCTTCTCAAATTAGAACAGCTAAAGTCAGCCCACCATCACGTTCACCTTCCCAACTCAATTCTTTAGGTACTCATTATCCTTTATCACATTTTGTCGATTGCACTAAATTCTCTATGGCACACTATTGTTTTTTGGCTGCTGTTGATTCAGGAACCGAGCCTAAGCATTTTGGAGAAGCTGCTACGTCTCTTTTATGGCGTGAGGCCATAAACAAAGAGCTTGATGCTCTTGATCAAAATGGTATGTGGGAGTTGGTAGATGCTCCTATCGATAAGAAGGTCATTGGAAACAAATGGGTTTACAAGATCAAGTACAATTCTGATGGGACAATTGAACGCTATAAGGCACGGCTGGTCATTCTGGGAAACCGGCAAGTTGAGAGCGTTGATTTTAAAGAGACCATTGCACCCACTATTAAAATGGTTACCGTACGGGTTTTTCTCTCCATTTGTGCAGCTCGTGGATGGGAGCTTCATCAGATGGACGTTCACAATGCTATTTTACACGGAGATTTGAGTGATGATGTTTATATGAAAATTCCTTTGGGACACCCTGCTGCTTCTTCTAATAAAGTTTGCAAACTAAGAAAGTCATTATATGGTCTTCGACATGCACCTCGTTGTTGGTTTGATAAACTTTCCATGCCATTGAAGGCATATGGGTTTATTCAATCACGCTCCGATTACTCTCTTTTCTCTCTCGAGACTTTCGCTGCTGATATTCATGTACTTGTGTACGTTGATGACTTGGTTGTCGGGGGTAATAATTCGTATGCTATTTCTCGCTTCAAAGATTATCTTAGTCGTTGTTTCCATATGAAGGATCTCAATCATCTTAAGTATTTCTTGGGCATTGAAGTTGCCCGACACCCAACGGGTATTTTTCTTTTTCAGCGTAAGTACACGCTTGATATACTTTCTGAGGTTGGACTTCGTGGTGCTCGCCCAGCCTCTACTCCTATTGAGAAAAACCATCGGTTGGTATTATCCGACAGTGCTCCTTTACATGATCCCGAGACTTATAGGAGTTTGGTTGGCCGTCTTATATACCTTACCATTACATGCCCGGAGCTCTCTTATAGTATGCATACGCTTGCACAATTCATGACCAATCCAAAGCTGGACCATTGGAAAGCTGATTTACGGGTTGTTCGTTATTGTAAGTACCCCAATCTGAACTGAAACCAACCTTAGAGGAATTCTTAGCACCATTCATGGATAAAATAATAGGCTGGGACCTCACTAAGATAAACCAAAAACCTTAGGACTATTCTGGAATTAAACTTAGAAAAATCCAGAAGCTCGCCAGGCTGAGCCATAGGGATAGTTTGGGTACTAGAAGGCCCCAGCCGTACGGCTGGTTTGGGTGCCTTCAGTCCCTATAAATTAAGGACCTTGCTGATCATTTCAGAGGGGGGAGAAAAGAGTTTTATATGCAGAATCTCTGCTGAAATACGAGCAGAAACACCAACATTGTGAGAATTGAGTGAAAGAGAGGAAGATAGGCTAGAATCAAACATTGATGAGGCCTCCTTCTCCCCCAACTCCTCTTCACTTCTCTTTATTTACTTGTTCATGTTCTTATTTACTTAATGTCTTTATATTTCTTGTGATACTATTAATTGGAACCACGCCTTAAAATGATTCATGGTGCCCTCATGCCTTGAGTATGATTAAGGGTTACAAACCAAAGATGATCATGGCTTGTTATGATTAATGCAATTTACTTTATGTCACTTACTTCCATGTTATTTATATTTATGTCATTTAATTTAATGTCTTTACTTTTGGCTTGGTGATCCATTGCACATTTGGAGAGAGCCCTTGCATATTTATATTTATGTTTATGTTATGATAATCAAGTTTGGGTGGTAAAGTCCTAATCTTTACCATCCAAAATTTGATTTAAGCCTTAATTATGTCCCTTTGGATGATAAACACTCAATATTTATCCAACCAAAGGTTGATCTTTGGTGTTTCAAGGCTTTGTCTTGGATGAATCATCCATTTGGGGGGTTAAAGTCTACATCTTTAACCATTCAAATGGTTGTTTTGGTTCAAAAGCCATGTTCATCAACTTTGTCTTTAATTCCCCAATCATTACCTTGATCATGCCCAAAACTACTTGTTTTTGGTGTCTAATTAATGATCAATGGCATAGGGATGTTGTTATGCATGTTTTTGTACCACCAAATAATCTGGAAAAAGTCTCATTCTGTCCAGTTTCAGCAAGATGCTCTGTTCTTGCCTGGAACTGGACTGCTTTCTGATAAATCTGTAAATTCCCAAGACAGCCATCACCAGCCGTACGGATGGTTTGTCCGGGGAATTGTCTTTCCAGTTTTAACCCCCTTTTTGTTACGATCTTTGCAAATAAACCCTTTTGTTAAACTTTTAACTGTTCTCTGTTAAAGTCAGTTTCTCCCTTTTAAAATACACACACACACACACACTTGCACGTTTTTGGTCAACATACTTAGGGAGACTCGGTTTTCCGAGGCGGATTGGGTGAACCGTTAAACCTTCTTCCCAAAACGTAACCTGATCTCCGAACTCATTTTCTCTAACATTTTTCGTTAAAATTGGGTTTAAATTTAATTTAACGTGGCGACTCCGTTTTTTTGAATATAAAGTGCCGTGTTTGGCTTCTCGAGGGAAACCCCTTCGTTTTTTCCCGCGGGTACCTTACAGTGGCGACTCCGCTGGGGAATAAGTTGTTTCCAAACTTCTTTTTAGAAACTTTAGGGGTACCTTTGTGTGGGTCAAACTCCCATCCCCGTTTGTTGACTTTGTGCATATTTTGTGTGTATTTTATGTTTCTGTTGTGATTTCTGGAAATGAAACTGTTCGGGAAACACCATAACTGGGGCTTGAAGAATCAGAAACTAGAAAATTGCAAAAAAACAGTGAACCTCCATGTCTAGCCGTACGGCTAGTTTAGCTGGGCCCACATAATGTTTCAAATTCAACAATTTCTTGCAGGGCAGAAACATTCTGATGGTCCCCTTGCTTCTGCTTGTCCAGGTTCTAAATTTCCAGCCTCTACTTGCGCACATATGCCTTTGTTTTTCTTAACCAAAACATGTTTTTCAAAGTCTTGGTCATGCACAAATTTTTGACAATAAAACTTGGGTTCCAAAACCTTGTTGT
Source organism: Campanula takesimana (assembly GCA_026119855.1). Classification (NCBI taxonomy): domain Eukaryota; kingdom Viridiplantae; phylum Streptophyta; class Magnoliopsida; order Asterales; family Campanulaceae; genus Campanula; species Campanula takesimana. Next base: position 41,146 of record JAOWBW010000673.1, read on the forward strand.
GCATGACCCCCTGTTATGAAAAGTTTGGTTTCCAAAATCGTTTGTTTGTGCACAACATTTTTGTGAAGATTGATTTTCAAAGAACCTTGTCCCTCTTGTAAAATTTTGGTTTTTAAACACAACCCTTTCATGTAAAAAAGTTTGATTTTCAAAAAAAAACCTTACTTGTTCATATGCTTGTTTACTACTTGTACAAATTACTTGTCTATTACTTGTCCATATCTTGTGCCTTACTTGTTCATACTTGCTCATGATATTAAAAAGCATCGAAAATTCCTATTTTGACTCAAAAGGGAGCATAGAAGACTTCACACTATGCGCACTTGACCTTGTGCACGTCTCAATAACCCTTAAAACCCGAAATGGATGCCACGATGCATCTTGATTGGTGCTCTTGTGCCCTTCTCGCGCGCACGGGTCCATTCCACCTCCCCATCCGAGCCGAGTCAACCACACTTGTCCGTGACACACAAATACCGTGACTATGGTTGGTTTTTGGTCTAGTTCACGTCATCTTTCCCTTAATATGTTCCCAAGGCTAATTATAGTCAAATTAATGCCCAAGTTCATGAATCCTTGCGAAAGCAAGTGTGACCAAGGCCGTAATTGACCCGGTCTTTGACTTATGCGTTAATTTTGACTATAATTAACCAAAGTCATGTATTAGGGATGGGATGACATCGTGTCATTAAGCCCTAATGTTTGGCCCATCCTAATCATCCTTAAGCCCAAAGTTAAGTTCCAAGATCCCTCGTGCAAATAAGGTCATGCCAAAATTTCGTTGAGGCACACAGTCAATCTTGACCTTAACTGGGGCTTAACCATGATAAGAATAGACCATACGTTGGAACTTTGTGATGTACTGGACTTTAGGATTGGTTCTTTTGGTTGGTGGAAGCCGCGTGCCCAATAGGACCCTCGCCCGGGATAGTCTGTCCTTGGGGGTGTGCAATACAGGTGAAAAACAAGGGGCTTATAGACGTAGTGATGGCCTCCACTGATCCAGGGTTTAGAGTAGTTGCGAAAGAGAAGATAAATCTTTTCCAACCATTTAGGAATAAAAAAAATGTTTTAAGTAAACTTGAACGGCTAATTAATTGCACATTGCTTAAATTCGCTCCGTCATGTTTCTTGCCTCGCATGTTGTTTGTTATATGTTCCTTGACGATAATTAAGGTCATTCTTTGCCCATTTAGAAAATTAAAAGTGGCAAAACCAATAATGAAAGATCTCGTTAAGCCTTAGGATTAGTTTCTTAGATTCCCGTTAAATCCCTAGGCATGGTCCCCTAGGTCCCCGTTGAGATTCCCGTTAAAATCCCTAGGCATGGTCCCCTAGATCCCCGTTGAGATTCCCGTTAAAATCCCTAGGCATGGTCCCCTAGATCCCCGTTGAGATTCTGAAGACGCCATTAGAATCCCTAGGCATGGTCCCCTAGATCCCCGTTGAGATTCCCGTTAAATCCCTAGGCATGATCCCCTAGGTCCCCGTTGATATTCCCGTTAAATCCCTAGGCATGGTCCCCTAGGTCCCCGTTGAGATTCCCGTTAAATCCTTAGGCATGGTCCCCGTTAAGGTTCCAGTCGAGTCCTTGGACGGATCCCCGTTATCCTCCAGAGAAGTTAGTCAAGTCCTTGGACGGATCCCCGTTATCCTCCAAAGAAGTCAGTCAAGTCTAGAGCCGTCAATTCGGGATAACGGGACGGGACAAAACTATAGTGTCCCGCTATCTATACGGGACGGGCCTAATTTTACGCGGGACAGAAATTCCCCGTCCCATCCCAAATCACCTCGGGACGCGGGACAATACGGGACGAACACGGGATAGGTTCACGCGATCACCCGATAAAAAAAATGCCAATTTTTCACGCGGGATAAAACGAAAATCCAACTACTTACTACTTTTTTTTTTTTTTTTAAGTAATCCAAAAATAAGGTCACTATATTTCTCAGCTGAGTGATTTTACACAAAATTTCAAGACAAAAAAAATTAACTAAGAAGATTTGTCTCTCTCCCAGTAGGAACATCTGAGAATCTTGCCTCTAACCACTTCAGTGGGCCTCCCCAAATCAAAACACACAACTACTACCATAGCCATTACAGTACTTAGTATGAAAACACATATCACTTCATTCCAAATAATGCCATACTACATGGATTCAACATCTGAACCACCCTCCAAACCTTCTTGATAAACTTCATATTCTTCAGGGCTCCATCTGCAAATCAAGTGAAGTTTGAAGGTCGCCATCTTAATACCCATTAGATGCAGTATGCGAGATGCCTCGGGTGATATGGGTTTCCCCTCTTCACAGACAATGAAATCTGAAACAATCTCCACTACTCCTTTATTAAGTCAAAAAAATTCGGGATGTCCCGTCCCGTCCCGTCCCGTCCCATCCCCTTTTTATCCCGTCCCGAATAGTCCCGTCCCGAATAGTCCCGCATTTTTTCGGGACAAGAAAATGTTGTCCCATCCCGTCCCATATATATAGCGGGACGGGACGTCCTGACGGGACGGTCCCGAATTGACGGCTCTAGTCAAGTCCTTGGATGGATCCCCGTTATCCTCCAAACTGTCCGTTAAAATTAAGCTCCAAAAAAAAAATAAAATAAATAAATATGTATATATATATATATAAGAAAAGAAATAAAAGTGCTTAGGGCGACTCTTTTCTTCCTTCCTGGAGCCGTCGTGTGATGACCAATTTTGCGCCCCTCGTGGCATCTTGTTCTCGTTAGTCTCGACGTGTGACCATTCCTCCTTCGAGTCTAGGCGTCATGGAACCACATGGTAATATACCTTGGTCAAGCGTTGACCTCCTCGATTTGCACTGCCATGTGGTGACCATTTCAATTTTCCCGATCGCCCTTGTGACTCGGACTAGTATGAGTACCATTTAGTCTCAAACCAGTAATGTCTTGTCCCATGTCATCCTGACTATGTTCCGGTAAGCCAAGGAGGCTCTTTGTCCCCGCAACCTTTAGGTTAGGTCCCTCAAGGCCATTTCCCGTCCTCCTAAAAAGTCCGTTTGGAAAGTGAGTCAATCACTCACCTCTTCCCAAAAGTCCGTTTGAAGTGAGTCAACTGAAGTCATGTTCGTCTTTTCCTCTTAGAATTCTAAACCCGTTCGAACTACGGTGACCTGAGCCTCTCATCGCGGGGGACCCCCTCCCTCGTGGTGAGGGGAACGTAGGCAACTTCGGCTCGGTCAATCCTTATTTAAAAAAAAAAAAGAGAAAACGAAAAATTTGTGAGCCTTTTACTCAAATAAAAAAAAATGCTTCACAAAAGACGTGTCAATCTTCATTTCAGACAAAGGGTATTTAAAAAAAAAAAGTGTGAGTCTTTCAAAATAAAAGTGTGTTTTATCAAAAGGAAATGGAGATCAAGTTTTCTTAAAATAAAAGATCAAGTTTTTCCTAAAAGGCTAATCCGCTAATGAAGCATTCTCCTCAAATCCTGGTTATAATTTCACCTTGAGGTTTAATATGCTAAAGTCCTTTGCTGTTTTGTTCATTGGAAACATTGACCAAGAACCCCACATCTGAATTGGCGTCCGAGACAACCATCCACATGAATAACAAGATCAAAAGGTTGGAACACTGTCTACAAGGAGAGGCTCGTGCTTCGGAAGCCCAAAAGCGGCTACATCAAATGGAGATCCGTACCTTCGTCGAGTGCAACGCACGAAGGCTACGCACCTTGAAAGGAAATCACCAAAAGGAGATGGCCAAAGCAAGCTCCCAGCTCATGAGTAGACAAATCCGGCAATTACAACGCCAAGCCAAATGGAGACCTCGCGACATCTTTCCCGACGACATGGAACCCGAGTTCCTCATGGAAGACATGGAATATGCCGCCAACAACCCCTCCAACAATTGAAGAAGAAAAGGGACCATCGCACTTTATAGGAGCCCATCCCTTAAAAAAATAAAATAAAGATGAAAATAAAAAATAGAGTCTTCCAGCCTCGTAGGTTCTAGGTTCTCACCAAAGTCCGTCATGGACTGTGTCTTTTTATTTTTATAGAGATCCGCACTTGGACATGTATGTATAAAGTTATCTAAATAAAAGAGTCATTTTCATTCTCTTCTCTCTAGACTTGAGACATTATTTGGAATATACATTTACTCTTGAAATTGCCTTACTTGTTATTATCAACTGATTTCTACGTCCCTAAAACGATGAATTGACTTCTAAGCATACTAGTCAATGACGACTCATTAAGGACGAATGGGCCTAACACAAATGAAAAATGATAAGTGCAAACAATTAATCTTGATGTAAATAAATGTTGTGATCAATTGGCATGAAGAAACTATTAATGGCAAGTCTTCCTTCATACACATCCCCGATACACATCCTCGATACCCATTTCCCGATACACAACCTGATACACCATTCTTATACAAATTCCTGATGCACATCAAAGGCATCCCAAGACAATTAAAAGGCAAGGATGTTGTTGCTCAATCACCAAGATTCAACCGTGATCACACGTGCGCAACCAAGCAAAGGACTTCCCGGATCTTCAAAGTCAAAGCTAGAAGTGACAGACATTCCACCAAGGAGCTACAAATGAGCCAGTGTCCAAGATAGCAAGTTGGGACTAATGTTTCCCCTCTCCCTCAAAAAAAAAGGAGAGTGAGAAGAGGGAAAGGAAATGAATATATGCGAAGAGGAAGTTTTCCTCAAAAGCTCACCAAGTTCATCGCAAAAGTCCACCTCAAAGAACATCCCAAGGAAGCAAAGCGATCTACGTCAACAAAGCAACAACATCCTTCAAAAAGACACCAACTTCAACAAAAGACGATTCATAGCCGAACTACGGCGACCTGAGCTCCTCAAACTAAGGGGGACGTAGGCAACCTTCGTGTTCGGTCATGACATGAAACAAAACCACCAAACTCTCTTCCCTCGGTCCCATCAATGACCGATTTCCCAAGCACACCTTCTTGGTCACATCAAGGACCAATTCCCCTTAAACACATTCTTCTTCCGATCTTGTCATTGATCGAATCTTAATCTCAATTGATTACAACATTTATACATGTTAAGGATAATTGCTTGTTATAATCTTGACTTAATAATAAACATGGTCCATTCAAGCAATCATTTTGATAATCTTAACTAAGGCAAATTTCAAATGTCTCGACAAGTCTTCTTTTCTTCATCTTAGGAAAGAGCTAAACACTTATGTTCTGTCAAGCAAGGGCTTCCTCCCATTTCATGATACATTGCTCAAGGAGCTCACCAACATAAAGGGACTCTCTCCTAAATAAAATACCCTTGCATGTCTCCTCCAAAAAGATACCTTGAGTCCCTGTCCCATCGACTCGGCTGGATCACTCATAAATTTAAAAAAAAAAAGGCACAAAAAAAGTAGCCCGCTAATTCCGAAACCCGCAAGGGCGGCTTAGGCAAAAAACAGGGTGTGCCATAAAAGACGCAAAAAGAGATGCCCGCTAGGTTGAAAACCCGCAAGGATGACCTAGGCAAAAGAAAGGACGCGTCATGAAAAAATAGATGGGTTCCTAACCTCACATCAAAGGACGAAAGGTGACATTGGGGCTACCTCAACATCAACGACAAAGATGACATTGGGGCTACACCTACAACAGCGACAGGGAGATTTCCTACCATCAGTTACTTCTCAACGAATGGACAAAATCCAAAGGACTTTATGCATAACAAACCTCACGGTTAAGTTAAAATCAAAAATTTGACTAACATGCTTCGTTAAAATATTTGCCTTTGGAAATAAGCATTTCCAAATTTGCCCATTTGGCATCATTTGTCAAAAACAATGTTTCAAGAAAAATGCTTTTGATCTCCCCTCAAAATGATTTTTCTAAAGTCTTGGACTTTTCCGTCCACAATGTGTCTTAAAGGTCTCCCCTAGGCTCTCCCCCGGCGTTAAGAAAATGTGCCAACCATCCTGTAGAGTAGTGTTGACCAAGTCCAAACGACCGGTAGTCCTTAGTCGGACGTAAGACCAATCTCCCCGTTAACTCCCCAAAGATGGAGTTGACCTAAGCCTTGACCCAGAGTGGTCATTTTAGGTTGAAACCTTTGTCTCCGGAAGTCCTTAGTCGGACGTAAGACCAGTTTTCCCGTCAAACTCCCCAAAGATGGAGTTGACCCAAGCCTTGACCCAGAGTGGTCATTTTAGGTTGAAACCTTTGTCTTCGGAAGTCCTTAGTCGGACGTAAGACCAGTTTTCCCGTCAAACTCCCCAAAGATGGAGTTGACCCAAGCCTTGACCCAGAGTGGTCATTTTAGGTTGAAACCTTTGTCTCCGGCAGTCCTTAGTTGGACGTAAGACCAGTTTTCCCGTTAAACTCCCCAAAGATGGAGTTGACCCAAGCCTTGACCCATAGTGGTCATTTTAGGTTGAAACCTTTGTCTCCGGCAGTCCTTAGTCGGATGTAAGACCAGTTTTCCCGTCAAACTCCCCAAAGATGGAGTTGACCCAAGCCTTGACCCATAGTGGTCATTTTAGGTTAAAACCTTTGTTCCCAGCAGTCCTCAATGTGACGTAAGACCATTGCCTTAGTTGAAAATTTTCTGAATTTGACCAAATGAGAGTCAAGTCCATCCTTAAGTCAACCCTCCCCGTAGAGTCGAGTTGACCAAATCCCGACTTTGACCAAATAAGAGTCAAGTCCATCCTTTAGTCAACCCTCCCCATAGAGTCGAGCTGACCATTTCCTGACTTTGGCCAAATAAGAGTCAAGTCCATCCTTAAGTCAACCCTCCCCGTAGAGTCGAGTTGACTAAATCCCGACTTTGACCAAATGAGAGTCAAGTCCATCCTTAAGTCAACCCTCCCCGTAGAGTTGAGTTGACCAATTTCCAGACTTTGACCAAATGAGAGTCAAGTCCATCCTTAAGTCAACCCTCCCCATAGAGTCGAGTTGACCATTTCCTGACTTTGGCCAAATGAGAGTCAAGTCCATCCTTTAGTCAACCCTCCCCGTAGAGTCGAGTTGACCAAATCCCGACTTTGACCAAATGAGAGTCAGATCCATCCTTTAGTCAACCCTTCCCCATAGAGTCGAGTTGACCGAATCCCAACTTTGACTAAATGAGAGTCAGGTCCATCCTTTAGTCAACCCTCCCCCGTAGAGTCGAGTTGACCAAATCCCGACTTTGACCAAATGAGAGTCAAGCTCATCCTTAAGTCAACCCTCCCCATAGAGTCGAGTTGACAAATCCTGACTTTGACCAAATGAGAGTCAAGTTCATCCTTCAGTCAACCCTCCCTGTAGAGTCGAGTTGACCAAATCATGACTTTGACCAAATGAGAGTCAAGCCCATCGTAAAAGCATTTCTAGGAGAGGATGACAGATATCTACCTAGGTTTAGGAGAGGATGACAGATATCCACCTATCAAACCATTTCTAGGAGAGGATGACAGATATCCACCTAGGTTTAGGAGAGGATGACAGATATCCCCCTATCAAAGCATCGAAGGAGAAGACGAAAGATGTCTCCCTTTTCCGGGTGAGCCCCCGCTAAACAGCTCCCGTGTCCCTAAAAACTTCCTTCTCTTGAACTACGTTTGGCTTGAGTCCCCGCGAACGGGATATGTAGGAGTCCTATACCCTTAGGTCCAGCCCCATAACCAAATCGGCCAAGCCGTCCTCCCATCATAGGCAGATTGGGATGCTTTTTAGGTCGACAACCCCGCTTTCCTAAAATGACGTTGCCGAGGGGCTCTATAAGTACCCCAATCTGAACTGATACCAACCTTAGAGGAATTCTTAGCATCATTCAGGGATAAACTGATAGGCTGGGACCTCACTAAGATAAACCAAAAACCTTAGGATTATTCTGGAATTAAACTTAGAAAAATCCAGAAGCTCGTTAGGCTGAGCCGTACGGATAGTTTGGGTACTAAAAGGCCCCAGCCGTACGCCTGGTTTAGGTGCCTTCAGTCCCTATAAATTAAGGTCCTTGCTGTTCATTTCAGAGGGGGGAGAAAAGAGTTTTTTATGCAGAATCTCTGCTGAAATACGAGCAGAAACACAAACATTGTGAGAATTGAGTGAAAGAGAGGAAGATAGGCTAGAATCAAACATTGGTGAGGCCTCCTTCTCCCCCAACTCCTCTTCACTTCTCTTTATTTACTTGTTCATGTTCTTATTTACTTAATGTCTTTATATTTCTTGTGATACTATTAATTGGAACCAAGCCTTGAAAATGATTCACGGTGCCCTCATGCCTTGAGTATGATTAAGGGTTACAAACCAAAGATGATCATGGCTTGTTATGATTAATGCAATTTACTTTATGTCATTTACTTCCATGTTATTTATATTTATGTCATTTAATTTAATGTCTTTACTTTTGGCTTGGTGATCCATTGCACATTTGGAGAGAGCCCTTGCATATTTATATTTACGTTTATGTTATGATAATCAAGTTTGGGTGGTAAAGTCCTAATCTTTACCATCCAAACTTTGATTTAAGCCTTAATAATGTCCCTTTGGATGATAAAGATGTTGGTGTTATGCCCTAGGCATATTGTTTGTAAAATTAATGTTATTATTTATAAAGATATTGAATGTTTGATTATTATGTTTTTTGCATGTTTATTATAATAATCCCCGTCCCTGATAATTATGATTAATTATTAGTATAAGTTTAATAGATAATCATATGATGATTATGGTGTATGGGATACAATTAGACTTATGAGTATTTGTTGGAGAAGAAATACTGGACTGACCCCTATGAGATTTATGTCATAGTCACAATGTCATAATTAAGTCTCATATAGTTATATCACTGGAATCTCTAGACCTAAGGTTATTACAGTCTTCCACATGATGAACATTATGTTTGACATATTCAAACGTTATCCCTAAACGGATAGCTATAAAAAATGTGATTGGCATAATCAGAATCATGTAGGGAAGAGTAATAAGCCAAGATGGAATTTGTTCCTCGTTAAGAGAGATGTCAAGCTTTGGCCACTCGATGAATGGTATTGATGAAATGCATGGCCGTGCTCAAATAAGATTTGTATTATCAATACATTCGGGATCGAGAAAATATTGAACAAATGTAAGTTGACCATTGACCATGGCTTACGTTCAATAGACATCATGTAACAAAAAGATTGTGTTATGTTCTATTTTAGGAAACTTTGGAGTTCAAAGTTATACTAATTGGGTAGTCACTCGTTGCCAACTTAGTATAATCCTATTGGGTCACACATGCAAAACATATAATTAAAAGGAGTGAAAAACGAAGTAAAACTGGATCCTGCTGAAAGGATCCGTACGGATGAATCTGGATGTTACCAGAAACATCCGTACGGATGGTTTTTCCCGGCAGAATCAGTTTTAGGAAAACTCTTGTTGAACAAGAAAACCTAAGTCCTAAAGGGTTATTGAAACCCCTTGAATATAAATACAGACTGACGGGAATTGTTCCCTTGTTGTTGATTTGATCAATTCCAAAGTCTTTCATAGAGAGAGAAATCACACATTATATTCTTGGGTTATTGTGATTGATTAATCTCAATTATCAAGCCACAATAATAATTAGGAGCTTTGAAGAATAGTTCTTCAACATCGTTGATCAATCCAAAGACCTAGCAGTCGAGTTCAAGAAGGCGTTCTTGAAATCTGTTCGTTGTGTGGATCACCGGTAGAGGGCGTTTGTCTTAACGCTTAATCCAAGTTTTACATAACGATCTACAAGGGTTAGTTTCTTTCATCTTATTATTATGAATTATTTTTCATAGCGGATCTAGGCTATTGGGTTTCATTCATGTCTCTCTTCTGCTGCACATGATTGCACGAAACCCAACAGTGGTATCAGAGCCCCGTTGATGATTAATAATTCTAATATTATCATGATATAATTATTTAATGTGATTATTTAATTGGTATGATCATGAGATAGATGAATTTATGTTATGGATTTTATATAAGATATAAAATATGTGTGCTAGTTGGTGTGGTTGTAATATTGATTTGATTAATATGTATGATTGCATGCTTAGATTATCATGTTGTAATAGGATTATTTTATTGATGATCTTGATCTAATTTGTATGTGGAATAAATTGGTTATTGAATATATGAATTAGATGGGTTAAAATTCGTAATCTGTAATTTCATGTTTCTGTAATCTAATTATGTATAAACACGATATTAAGATTGATCGAATTTCTGAAATCTGGAAAACTGGGATTCTACCTAAGAATCCGTACGGATGGTTTGGGAGCCTCCAAACGAATCCGTATGGATGGTCTGGTTCATTCCCAGATTTCATTCTGACTTCTCATGTTCAGATTGTTCTGCAAATTGTTTGCAGAATTCGAACCTGGAAATAGAAACTGGTTTCAGACGGCTGGTTTTTGAAACCGTGTTTCCTAAAATAGTTTTCTGCGAAGAATTCAAAGTAACTGCAGAAATCAGAGTTCTAAAGAGTTTAGAACTACTGTAATCTGTGAGATTAAGAGACAATGAAAGATCTTGAGATAAGTGGCCAATCTATACGGGAATGTGGATGCCTTTTGGCTTAGTTTCGACCGTATAGAGAAGTTGCTTGGTTTCTTGATCCTAGTACGGGAATGTGGATGCCTTTTGGCTTAGTTTCGACCGTACGGTTTGTGCTCTCAATTTCAAGATGCTCTGCGGAAGGTTTGGACTATACTAATTTGATCCATTTCAGATGGATGGTCTTTGAAACCGTGTTTCCTGAAATAGATGTAAGTTCAGAAGTCCAGACATAGAGATTAGAATCTTAAAGGAGTTTAAGATTGGAGTAATCTCAAAGGTTTCAGACTTTAATCCCTAACTAGCGCAACTAATGTCACATAAAATTAATTCGGTTAATTAATTAACTTTATGTGTGTGAACCTTCTTAAAATTTAAGTTATGTGCCAATCCATGATTAAAACACTTGTGAGTACATGGGTAGTTTTATGTGGGTTACGCCCTAGCGTAGGCACATTAATTCTATTCATCTATAAGCAAGATGAGGAAACAGTGATTCCTATACGTTTAAAATGGTTTAACTTAATTAGGCTATCAAAACAGTTTTGGGCCTAAGGCACATATGAGATTAAAACATGTTTAGACATATGATGTCTGAAATCTCATAAAAGATCTAAAAGTCATATATGATATGATTGACAAGGAGTTGTCTACCTAAATAACTTATTTTGAGCAGTCGTGCCCTAGCCGACTCAAAGTTAAGTGAAATATGGATCTTAGCCCATTTTAATTATATGATACATTAGATGTATTTGAAGGTTATATAATTTAGTGGGAGTATTTGTGAAATGCTTATAATATCTTTAATTAAGTTGGTACTTATATTTAATTATATGTTTGCATAATTGTAGATAATGGCTCAAAGTAATGGTTCTTTATCATTGCGATCTATCCTTGAGAATGAAAAACTTCAAAAAAAATGGAGCTAACTACACGGATTGGATCCGTAGCCTTAGAATTGTTCTAAAGCATGAGGACAAGCTCTATATTCTTGATGGGTATTAGATACCGGATGTGGATCTCACATTTGTTTGAATGTGCAGACACTAAGTAATAGGAGGCTACTCAAAGATGGCGAAGTGGACCTACGCATGGGGAATGGAGCAAGAGTTGTTGCATTAGCCGTAGGAACATATGATGTCATTTTACCTAGCGGATTAATTCTTGTTTTGAACAATTGTTATTACGTTTCGGATTTGAGTAGAAATATTATTTCAGTTTCTTGTTTGGATAATGAAGATTATAGTTTTCTTATTAAAAATAAGAAGTTTTCTATTTATTTAAATGATATGCTTTATTGTACTGCATGTTCATTTAATGGCCTTTATGTTCTTGATGCTGAGAATGGAAATAATGAGAATATTTATAATGTAAATAAGAAATCCAAACCTAATGATGTAAATCATACTTATTTGTGGCATTGCCGTCTTGGTCATATTAATGAGAAACGTATCTCAAAACTCCATGGGGACGGACTTTTAGATTCACATGACTTTGAATCATATGAAACTTGTGAGTTTTGTTTACTTGGAAAAATGACTAAGGCACCTTTTACTAAGAGTAGTGAAAGGGTTAGTGATTTATTGGGACTCATACATACTGATGTGTGTGGACCATTGAGCAGCAGTGCTAGTGGAGGATATCAATACTTCATAACTTTTACTGATGACTTTAGTAGATATGGCTATGTCTACTTAATGAAACATAAAAGTGAATCTTTTGAGATATTTAGAATATTTCAAAATGAAGTACAAAATCAACTTGGTAAAACTATTAAAGCACTTCGATCTGATTGAGGTGGAGAATATTTAAGCCAAGAATTTGACAATCATCTTAAAGATTGTGGAATTGTTTCACAATTAACTCCACCTGGAACACCACAATGGAATGGTGTGTCTGAGCGGAGAAATAGGACTTTATTAGATATGGCCCGATCCATGATGAGTCAAGTTGATCTTCCTTTAACCTTTTGGGGACATGCACTAGAAACTGCTGCTCTTACACTAAATAATGTTCCAACTAAATCTGTTCCAAAGACTCCATATGAGATGTGGACTGGAAGAAAACCTAGTTTGTCTTTCATGAAGATTTGGGGTTGTGAGGATTATGTTAAGAGATTAATCTCTGACAAACTTGCACCAAGATCCGATAAATGTATTTTCGTTGGTTACCCTAAGGAAACTAAGGGTTATTACTTTTACAACAGCACGGAAAACAAAGTGTTTGTTGCCCGTCATGGTACCTTTCTAGAGAAAGAGTTTCTCTCCAAAGGAATTAGTGGGAGTAAAATTAATCTCGAAGAGGTTCGAGAACCCGAAAATAACATGGAACAAAATGTTGGATCTGAACAAGTTTCACAAGGAGTTGTGGAACCTATTCAGAATACTCAAGTTCCTCGCAGAACTGGTAGGGTGCGATCCGGACCTGAGAGATATGGATTTCTCATGACGGATAGCAATGAAGTGGAAGTCATAGTTGATGACGAACCTATTCCTACCAAGAAGCGATGTCCGCTCCTGATTCAGATAAATGGCTTGGAGCCATAGAATCTGAAATTAAGTCCATGTCTGACAATCAAGTTTGGAACTTGATTGATGTGCCCGAAGGTGTAAAAACCATAGGATGCAAGTGGGTTTTCAAAAAGAAAACTGACATGGATGGTAAGATGCATACTTATAAAGCTAGACTTGTAGCGAAAGGCTATAGGCAGATTCATGGAATTGACTATGATGAAACCTTTTCGGCCGTAGCAATGATCAAGTCTATAAGAATTTTACTTGACATAGCCGCATATTTTGACTATGAGATATGGCAAATGGATGTCAAAACAGCGTTCCTTAATGGGAACTTACTTGAGGATGTTTATATGACACAACCTGAAGGTTTTATAATTCTAGAAAATTCTAACAAAGTATGCAAGTTGCAAAGGTCCATCTATGGATTAAAGCAAGCCTATAGGAGTTGGAATCTTCGATTTGATGAATCGGTCAAAGAGTTTGGCTTCATCAAAAATGAAGATGAACCTTGTGTATACAAGAAGATTAGTGGGAGCGTAGTACTATTTCTTGTGCTATATGTTGATGACATATTACTCATTGGAAACGAAATTCCTGCACTGCATTCTGTAAAGACTTGGTTACGAAAGTGTTTCTCAATGAAAGATATGGGAGAAGACGCCTACATCCTTGGCATAAGGATCTATCGTGATAGATCCAAGAAATTGATTGGTTTAAGTCAAGATACATATATTGACAAAGTTCTTAAGAGATTCCGTGTAGCGACCCAAAACCCGTCCCTATTTATTTTATATTTTTGGGGATTTTTATTTGACTTATATGTGCATTTTATGTGTTGCATCATATTTTATGATTTGCATATCATACTTGATTATTTGTGTTATTTACTTAGTTAGTAAAAATAATGATTAAAGGAGTTAAATGATTAAGTTGAAACTTTAGGGTCTTTTGTGAAAATATAAGTTTAGGGGCTAAAGTGTTAAAAACAAACCTTGGGTGATCAATTTGTAAAATGGGTAAAGATATTTAGGGAAACTTTCCCTTCTCTCTTTTCTTTCTCTGTGTATTTATTTTCTTCTTCTGCAACATTCCTTCGTAGGGTTAAAGAGAAAAAGGTAAGTTCAACCAATTTCGATTTAATTCTTTTTATTTACTTACCCGTTTTAAAAACTAATTATATAAAAATGATCAGGGCGTCGAGTATGTCATTTCTAGCCGAACAAAACTTATTTCAGCGATACTTTTTCCGGAACTAGGTAAGTTACTAATTCCCCTTTAAATGTTAAAATAGTCATATATGCTATATATGATACTCCTACTTGTTAATTTTGTGATTTGGGTAATATTTGCTATACTTGTAATTTTGGGACAAAGGGAGTATATGAATTTGGTTTAGCTGGGTATTGTGAATGTTTATGAACTCAAGTTGTAACTATAATGAGAGTTGCTAATGTTGTGTACTAAATTGTGTAGTATATATGTTATGCTTGTGGGACGGAAGGAGTAAAAAATTGAACTAAGGAAGAATCTGGGATTTGGCCCAAAATAGGAGGAGGCGCGCGCACCCTATATAAGGAAGCGCACGCACCCATTGTTACCAACCTAGGCAAAAATTGACTGGAGAAGGGAGGCGTGCGCATCCTTTTGGGTGAGGCGCGCGCACCCTTAAGTGAACCAAAAATAGTGAGGTTCTGGTCCTTGGAAGCGCGCGCACCCTATGGGGTGAGGCGTGCGCACCCCCCCTGTTTCCAAGGTTTGATAGTTTGTGTTATATGGGGTATAATAGGACAAGTGTTTTGTGATCCTTGGGGTGGCTTATGACTTAAACATGAATGTGTATGACTTTTATGTCGTTGATGAAAAAGATTGGGTTGTGACTAAATGTCCTTATTATGGACTCTTTATGAGAAATCTTTCGTGTGCATCTTGTGATGTTTTTGGCTTAATTCCTTCTTGGATTAAATGCCTTGGGTTTTGTTTAGCAAGTATTCATTACTGTGCTTTTTGTGAAAGTCCAGCTGGTCTTGTTGTGGAGTCAGCCAATGGAAGAATTATAGTGGTACAGGTAAGTCCACTATAAGGTTTTCCATTGGAGCTTGTGAGTCAGTCGGTGGGAGAATTATAGTGGCACACAAGCCAAGTTCACTATAAGGTGTCCACTGTGCCTTCTAGTTTCCCCAGTCCAGATTGGCCTTGGATGGGATGAATTGCTCCCTTTGGTGAGTATTTGGGTTATGACTTTGTGTCATATTTCCCTCTCTGGTTACTTGGTTCTATTGGTTATGATTTGGTTTTCGGGATCCCGACGGCTTCAGCTATTTATGCTGCTCAGATGGCTTTCTCTGATGGGTTTCTCAGTTGGTATTCTCATCAGTTATGGTTATTGGTTAAACCTTGGCTTGGTATCCACCGGAGTGTGGGCAATGTGATAAAAGTGATATATGAGTTGATGTTATGTGTTATATGCTATATGATTACTGTTGATATTGTTTCTTTATGATCATCATATCAGCATGTAACGTAGTTGCATTTTAGTAGCTTACTGAGATTTATTCTCACCCTTTATTTGTTTACTGTTTTAGATAAAGGCGGGTCCAGGGGATAGGACACTTGGCACGGGAGGACGTTCGTTTGGTAAGAGATGGGACTTGTTTTGTGAAGGTTACATTATATAAATGTAAACCCTTTGGGTAGAGTACCCGTACTTCTTATGGTTACATCTATTTTGGTAAAAGTTGATGTATGTACATTTGTTTAAAAGTTTGTAAGCCTTCGGGCTAAGTACTTTCGCTGTGAAAGTGTTTGTAAAAGTTTGTTTCAAGTTAAGTGAAGTCTTTGAACTTCAAGTGTGTTATTGTTCCACTTTCTAAAAGTATATTTCGAAAAAAATTTCTAAAAGGTTTTATAACGTCTTCCACTCGTGTCCCGAGCGTGGGGCCAAGTAGGACCACGGGTACGGGGCGCGACAGTTGGTATCAGAGCTAGGTTGTAGATGGTCTAGAATGACTAAATGACCTAGGAGGGTAGTAGAGAGTGAGTAACGTTGAGTGTTTGATGCAGGTATTCATTAAAAATGGGTGAAACTGACGGAGATCAGGCCGGCTCTTCGGGGCAAGGGGATGCAAGAGAAGAGGCTCGAATTATGTTTCAGGGAATGTTTGAAGCAGCGATGAAAACCTTAAATGATCAGAGGCAAGAAAGGGAACAGGTACCACCAAGATATGGGCTAGAACAGTTTCTGAAAATGAAGCCTATGGAGTATGATGGGGAACCTGATGTATCCAAGACTGAAAGGTGGATTGAATCAATGGAAAAGATCTTTGATGCTTTGAGATGTTCTGAGGAAGATCAAGTCAGGTTTGCTACCTATAAACTGAATGGAGTGGCTGAGCATTGGTGGAAAGCTTTGAAAACAAAATGGGATGAGACTCATGTACCTTATACTTGGGAGAATTTTCTGGGAAAGTTCAAAGAACACTTCATTCCTCGAGTAGATCAAGACAGGAAGGAGATGGAATTTCTTAACTTGGAGCAAGGTTCTATGTCAATTGCTCAATATTCAGCTAAATTTTTAGAGTTGTCCAGGTATTGTACTCACCTAGTGGCAACTGAGGAGAGGAAGGCTTCGAGGTTTGTGAAAGGTTTGAAAACCGTGATTAGAACTCAGCTAGTATCCCATAAGTTGCAAGATTTTCAGGATGCAGTGGATCGAGCTTACCAGGTGGAGCATGACATTGAGGAACATAAAAGGAAAATGGAATTGTTAGGCGCTGGGAAGCAAGTTAGGCAACAACCACGTGGTGAGAGTAGAGGAAATACGGGTGGATCTTCACAATTTAAAGGGTCTTCTCAAAGACAGTCAGGTAATAGAAATCAAAGTAACACTTCAGGGAGTCAGAGTAAAGGAGTTTGTAATTATTGTCAGAAAGAAGGGCATTCAGAAGAGAGATGTTGGAAGAAGCAGGGCAAGTGTTTGAACTGTGGCCAGTTAGGACATTTTCAGAGGGATTGCCCTAAGTATAGGATGCAAGCATCGGGAAGTGTGGTTGGGTCCTCTCAGGGTCAGAAGAGGGATTCCTTAGGCAAGCCTAAGGTTCAGGGTCGTGTCTTTGCTATTTCTCAGCAACAGGCTTCGGAGTCCTTTAATGTGATAGGAGGTATTATTTCTGTGTCTAGTTTGAGGGCACGTACACTTATAGACCCTGGCTCATCGCATTCTTATGTGTCTGTGCATTTTGCTTCTAGATTGCATATGTCTTCTGAATCTCTACCTTATGTGTTAGAGGTGTCTACTCCTATAGGGGAGTGTTTGGTGACCAATGAGGTGTTGCATTCTTGTGATGTGCATATACGTGAGCATGTTTTACCTGCTGATTTAGTTATCTTACCATTACAAGATTTTGATGTTATCTTGGGTATGGATTGGTTGGGTAAATATCATGCGTCTGTTGACTGTGCTAAAAAAGTGGTCACATTTTCTATCCCTAATGTTCCTAAATTTTCTTTTGAAACTGTTCCTTGGGGTAGAGAGATTCGAATTATTTCTTATATGAAGGCTAGAAAGTTGTTGAACCGTGGTTGTGCGGGGTATTTGGCTAGTGTTTTGGATACTACTAAAAGGGTTCCTGATATTGAGGATGTGCCTATTGTTAAAGAATTTTCAGATGTATTTTCTTCTGAGTATGCTATGCCTCCTGACCGGGAAATAGAGTTCTGTATTGACTTACTTCCAGGTACGGCTCCTATATCTGAGGCACCTTACAGAATGGCCCCAGCTGAATTGAAAGAGTTGAAGGTTCAGTTGCAAGAGTTACTTGATCGAGGATTCATTCGTCCTAGTGTATCCTCGTGGGGAGCTCCAGTATTGTTTGTTAAAAAGAAAGATGGGTCCTTGAGGCTGTGTATTGACTACAGAAAGCTGAATCAGGTAACTATAAAGAATAAATATCCGCTTCCTCATATTGATGATTTATTTGATCAACTTCAAGGGTCAGTTGTCTTTTCAAAACTTGACTTGAGGAGTGGGTACCATCAGTTGAAAATTCGTTCTGAAGACATTTCTAAAACTGCTTTTCGTAGTAGATATGGCCATTATGAGTTTCTTGTTATGCCTTTCGGGTTGACTAATGCTCCGGCTGTTTTTATGGATATGATGAATAGGGTCTTTAAACCTTATCTTGATACCTTTGTGGTTGTATTTATTGATGATATTCTGGTTTATTCCAAGTCCCGGGAGGAGCATGAGCAACATTTACGAATGGTTTTATCTATTCTTCGTGAGAAGCAGTTGTTTGCTAAATTCAGTAAATGTGCTTTTTGGCTCAATGAAGTATCTTTTCTTGGGCATGTGATCTCCAATAAAGGTATATCAGTTGATCCATCCAAAGTTGATGCTATTGTGAATTGGAGGAGGCCAGAATCAGTTACAGAAATTCGAAGTTTCTTAGGGTTAGCTGAGTACTACAGAAGGTTCATTGAGGGGTTTTCTAAGATTGCAACTCCCTTGACTCAGTTGACTCGAAAGAATATTCCTTATGTGTGGGATGAAAAGTGTCAAGCTAGTTTTGAAGAGTTGAAGAAGAGATTGACTACAGCTCCTATTCTCGCCCTACCTAATGGTAATGATGATTTGGTAATCTATAGTGATGCTTCTAAAGAAGGCCTCGGGTGTGTATTAATGCAAAATGGAAGGGTTATTGCGTATGCTTCGAGGAAGTTGACTCCGAGTGAGCAGAATTATCCTACCCATGACATGGAGCTTGCAGCTATTGTCTTTGCATTACACAAGTGGAAACATTATCTTTATGGAGCAAAGTTTGAGATTTTCACAGATCATCAGAGTTTGAAGTATCTTTTCTCCCAGAAAGAGTTGAATAATAGACAACGAAGATGGATGGAGCTATTGAAGGATTACGATTGCACCATTTCCTATCATCCGGGCAAGGCAAATGTGGTAGCTGATGCTATTAGCCGGAAGTCTTATGTAGCTTCATTGATGGTGCGGGAATGGAAGATGTTGGAGGATGCTCGAGATTGGAGTCCTTATGAATCAAAGCATGGAGCTATTTTTGCGAACATTCGAGTATTTCCAACTTTAGTTCAACAAATAAAGGAAGCTCAGAAGGATGACCCGGAATTGGTAAAGATTATGGATAAAATCAAAGGTGGTAAATTTGAGGATTTCTCCCTCAGTCCTGAAGAGGTATTGACTTTCAGAGGTCGGTTGTGTGTGCCTAATGTTGATGGGATTAAACACCAAGTTCTTGATGAAGGCCATAAATCAAGGTATACTATTCATCCCGGGAGTACTAAAATGTATCAGAATTTGAAGCAACACTTTTGGTGGAATAATATGAAGAGAGGGATAGCGGATTATGTATCCAAGTGCTTAACATGTCAACAAGTTAAAGCTGAACATCAAAGGCCTGCAGGATTGCTTCAACCGTTGGAGATTCCAGAATGGAAGTGGGAACATGTTACCATGGATTTTGTGACAGGGTTACCTCGTACTCGAAGAAGGTTTGATGCGGTTTGGGTGATTGTTGATAGATTGACAAAGTCTTCTCATTTTCTACCTATTGAGATCGGTTATTCTATGGAAAAGCTTGCAACTTTGTACATTAATGAGATCGTGAGGTTACATGGAGTTCCAGTGAGCATTGTATCTGATCGTGACCCTAGATTCACATCTCGGTTTTGGCAAGCGTTTCAGAAGGCTTTGGGTTCAGAGTTGAGATTTAGTACAGCTTTTCATCCTCAAACAGATGGCCAGTCCGAGAGAACTATCCAGATTCTTGAGGATATGTTGAGGGCTTGCTCAGTTGATTTTTCAGATTCGTGGGATATTCATTTGCCTCTCGTAGAGTTTGCTTATAATAACAGTTTTCAGTCCAGTATTGGGATGGCTCCTTATGAAGCCTTGTATGGAAGGAAATGTCGGTCTCCTATCTGTTGGGATGAAGTGGGAGAAGCCAAGATTTGGGGTGTTCAGATGGTTAATGATTCAGTTGAGAAGGTTAAACTTATTCGAGATCGTTTGAGTACTGCCCAGAGTAGACAGAAAAGCTACGCTGATCATCGGAGGCGAGACCTTGAGTTCGAAAAGGGTAACTTTGTGTTTTTGAAGGTTTCCCCTAAGGTTGGTATTCGAAGATATGGGAAGAAAGGCAAGCTTGCTCCGAGGTTTATTGGTCCATTTGAGATTCTTGGAAGAGTGGGGGATCGGGCTTATCGTCTTGCATTACCTCCTTCTCTTGATAAGATCCATAATGTGTTTCATATTTCTATGCTTCGGAAGTATGTGTATGATTCTTCTCATATTCTATCTGAGGTACCCGAGGATATTGAGCCGAGTATGTCTTATGAGGAACATCCGGTCCAAGTCATTGATTCGAAGGTGCAAGAATTGAGAAACAAAAGTATCCCTCTTGTTCGAGTTGTGTGGAGGAATCACAATGTGGAGGAATCACAATGTGGAGGAATCGACTTGGGAACTTCGGGAAGAGATCGAGAGGAAGTACTGTAGACACCCCGCCTTGGACCTCTCACCCCGATTGCATACATAGCATTTTTATTTAACTTGTTTTGTTAATTTCTGTTACTTCTGTTAAGTTCCTAACTGATTCCGTTAGTTTTGGACTGAACTGCAAAACAGAATTAACTTTCTAGTCCATTCTGTCAAAAATGCCTTTTCAAAGCCGCGCGCCTCCGCCTTTTGAGGTCAGAAGCGCGCGCCTTCCGATGGTACATCCGGAAGCGCGCGCCTCTGGGGCGTCAGTTACAGATTTTCTCCCAAGAATCCCTCTCTTGCTTGTTTTGCATGGATTTCACCCGGGAAATATTTCTTTGTGACCGCGAATTGGCACCAAAAACATCCCATTTCAACTATAAAAACCCCTCCAATCCATCATTGGAGGGGATCTCTTCTAGACTTCTTTTTTGGACTCCAACCTTGATTCACCAACTACATTATACACAAATTCTCCCAACAAGAGTTCTTAGTAACAAGACTCTACACAAATTGTTCTACAACAATTTTATTACAACAACAACACTTTCAAGTCAAGGTTCCAAGTCCTCTTTCTCAAGGTACAACTCCATTTTCTTCCTTTGTTTTCTTCTTCTTGATGTATGCAATCCCCATTAATGGGACATGACCAACATGACTACTTCACATATTGAAGTTAGTTAAGGTTATCTCCCTACATTTTAATCTTAACTTTAATTCACCATGTTAATTTCTCTTCATCTCTTAATGTAATTCTTTAACATTACTCGTCACATGTAATCTTTATCATTAAATAAATAAAACAAATCTATTTTATTTCCCCTTTATTTCCCCTTTTCTTCTCATCACAATTGTTAGCACATTTCTATTTAATTAATTGAAGGACATGTAAATATTAGAACACCAATAGTAGCAAGACCCGCGTAAGCGGGGCGGAGTGGGTGTTTAAGTACTTCCCACTCCGTCACCTAACCCCCGAACCCTTCTCTCCCGAATCTCTGGTTTTGTACATAAATTAGGCTATTTCTAGGTTTTTCTTATGTTCCTTTAAAAACATAGGTGGCGACTCTAAACAATCTAAAATAAGTTAGACATCCTAGGATAATTCACCGCTCTAGCCAATCCGTGGTTCCCCGGGGTATCTACAAGTACCCTTGGTTGTTTGAGGGCCTCGGTAAGTAACCCTAAAATTCGGGACGAAATTTCATTAAGGGGGAGTGATTGTAGCGACCCAAAACCCGTCCCTATTTATTTTATATTTTTGGGGATTTTTATTTGACTTATATGTGCATATTATGTGTTGCATCATATTTTATGATTTGCATATCATACTTGATTATTTGTGTTATTTACTTAGTTAGTAAAAATAATGATTAAAGGAGTTAAATGATTAAGTTGAAACTTTAGGGTCTTTTGTGAAAATATAAGTTTAGGGGCTAAAGTGTTAAAAACAAACCTTGGGTGATCAATTTGTAAAATGGGTAAAGATATTTAGGGAAACTTTCCCTTCTCTCTTTTCTTTCTCTGTGTATTTATTTTCTTCTTCTGCAACATTCCTTCGTAGGGTTAAAGAGAAAAAGGTAAGTTCAACCCATTTCGATTTAATTCTTTTTATTTACTTACCCGTTTTAAAAACTAATTATATAAAAATGATCAGGGCGTCGAGTAGGTCATTTCTAGCCGAACAAAACTTATTTCAGCGATACTTTTTCCGGAACTAGGTAAGTTACTAATTCCCCTTTAAATGTTAAAATAGTCATATATGCTATATATGATACTCCTACTTGTTAATTTTGTGATTTGGGTAATATTTGCTATACTTGTAATTTTGGGACAAAGGGAGTATATGAATTTGGTTTAGCTGGGTATTGTGAATGTTTATGAACTCAAGTTGTAACTATAATGAGAGTTGCTAATGTTGTGTACTAAATTGTGTAGTATATATGTTATGCTTGTGGGACGGAAGGAGTAAAAAATTGAACTAAGGAAGAATCTGGGATTTGGCCCAAAATAGGAGGAGGAGCGCGCACCCTATATAAGGAAGCGCACGCACCCATTGTTACCAACCTAGGAAAAAATTGACTGGAGAAGGGAGGCGTGAGCATCCTTTTGGGTGAGGCGCGCACACCCTTAAGTGAACCAAAAATAGTGAGGTTCTGGTCCTTGGAAGCGCGCGCACCCTATGGGGTGAGGCGTGCGCACCCCCCCTATTTCCAAGGTTTGATAGTTTGTGTTATATGGGGTATAAGAGGACAAGTGTTTTGTGATCCTTGGGGTGGCTTATGACTTAAACATGAATGTGTATGACTTTTATGTCGTTGATGAAAAAGATTGGGTTGTGACTAAATGTCCTTATTATGGACTCTTTATGAGAAATCTTTCGTGTGCATCTTGTGATGTTTTTGGCTTAATTCCTTCTTGGATTAAATGCCTTGGGTTTTGTTTAGCAAGTATTCATTACTGTGCTTTTTGTGAAAGTCCAGCTGGTCTTGTTGTGGAGTCAGCCAATGGAAGAATTATAGTGGTACAGGTAAGTCCACTATAAGGTTTTCCATTGGAGCTTGTGAGTCAGGCGGTGGGAGAATTATAGTGGCACACAAGTCAAGTTCACTATAAGGTGTCCACTGTGCCTTCTAGTTTCCCCAGTCCAGATTGGCCTTGGATGGGATGAATTGCTCCCTTTGGTGAGTATTTGGGTTATGACTTTGTGTCATATTTCCCTCTCTGGTTACTTGGTTCTATTGGTTATGATTTGGTTTTCGGGATCCCGACGGCTTCAGCTATTTATGCTGCTCAGATGGCTTTCTCTGATGGGTTTCTCAGTTGGTATTCTCATCAGTTATGGTTATTGGTTAAACCTTGGCTTGGTATCCACCGGAGTGTGGGCAATGTGATAAAAGTGATATATGAGTTGATGTTATGTGTTATATGCTATATGATTACTGTTGATATTGTTTCTTTATGATCATCATATCAGCATGTAACGTAGTTGCATTTTAGTAGCTTACTGAGATTTATTCTCACCCTTTATTTGTTTACTGTTTTAGATAAAGGCGGGTCCAGGGGATAGGACACTTGGCACGGGAGGACGTTCGTTTGGTAAGAGATGGGACTTGTTTTGTGAAGGTTACATTATATAAATGTAAACCCTTTGGGTAGAGTACCCGTACTTCTTATGGTTACATCTATTTTGGTAAAAGTTGATGTATGTACATTTGTTTAAAAGTTTGTAAGCCTTCGGGCTAAGTACTTTCGCTGTGAAAGTGTTTGTAAAAGTTTGTTTCAAGTTAAGTGAAGTCTTTGAACTTCAAGTGTGTTATTGTTCCACTTTCTAAAAGTATATTTCGAAAAAAAATTCTAAAAGTTTTTATAACGTCTTCCACTCGTGTCCCGAGCGTGGGGCCAAGTAGGACCACGGGTACGGGGCGCGACATTCCGCATGGAAAACTCTAAGAGAGGAAATTTTCCAGTAGGTCATGGCATATCTCTAAGCAAGAATCAGTGTCCTAAGACAACTGATGAGCGTGAGAGAATGATTGGGATTCCATACGCTTCTGCTATTGGATCCATCATGTATGCCATGATATGTACGAGACCCGATGTCTCGTATGCTTTGAGCATGAAGAGCAGATACCAATCAGATCCTGGTGAGAGTCACTGGATTGCAGTCAAGACGATTCTTAAGTACTTGCGAAGGACTAAAGATTCGTTCTTGGTGTATGGAGGAATGGAAGATGATCTTATTGTAAGTGGTTACACAGATGCAAGCTTCCAAACTGACAAGGATGATTCTAGATCGCAATCTGGATTTGTATTTGTGCTTAATGGAGGTGTTGTTAGATGGAAGAGTTCTAAGCAAAGTACCGTAGCAGATTCTACAACTGAAGCTCAGTATATTGCTGCATCTGATGCTGCTAAAGAGGCTATTTGGATTAAGAAGTTCATTGGTGAACTAGAGGTGGTTCCTAGCATTGCTAATCTAATAGACCTTTATTGTGATAATAATGGTGCTATTGCTCAAGCAAAGGAACCCAGATCACATCAGAAATCCAAACACATACTTAGGCGTTTTCACATCATTCGAGAGATCGTTGATAGAGGAGACGTAAATATATGCAGAGTACCAACTATTGATAATATTGCAGACCCATTGACAAAGGGTCTTCCGCAAGCAAAGCATGATGGTCATGTTAGGTCTATGGGTATTCGATACATTAATTAGGCCTAGTGCAAGTGGGAGATTGTTGGTGTTATGCTCTAGGCATATTGTTTGTAAAATTAATGTTATTATTTATAAGATATTGAATGTTTAATTATTATGTCTTTTGCATGTTTATTATAATAATCCCCGTCCCTGATAATTATGATTAATTATTAGTATAAGTTTAATAGATAATCATATGATGATTGTGGTGTATGGGATACAATTAGACTTATGGGTATTTATTGGAGAACAAATACTGGACTGACCCCTATGAGATTTATGTCATGGTCACAATGTCATAATTAAGTCTCATATAGTTATATCACTGGAATCTCTAGACCTGAGGTTATTACAGTCTTCCAAATGATAAACATTACATTTGACATATTCAAACGTTATCCCTAACCGGATAGCTATAAAGAATGTGATTGGCATAATCGGAATCATGTAGGGAAGAGTAATAAGCCAAGATGGAATTTGTTCCTCGTTAAGAGAGATGTCAAGCTTTGGCCACTCGATGAATGGTATTGATGAAATGCATGGCCGTGCTCAAATAAGATTTGTATTATTAATACATTTGGGATCGAGAAAGCATTGAACAAATGTAAGTTGACCATTGACCATGGCTTACGTTCAATAGACATCATGTAACAAAGAGATTGTGTTATGTTCTATTTTAGGAAACTTTGGAGTTCAAAGTTATACTAATTGGGTAGTCATAATGGCTTGCTAGAGTCCGCTTATGACTTACGAGGTTTGACTGGTTCGGACTCGTTGCCAACTTAGTATAATCCTATTGGGTCACACACGCAGAACAAATAATTAAAAGGAGCAAAAAACAAAGTAAAACTGGATCCTGCTGAAAGGATCCGTATGGATGAATCTGGATGCTACCAGAAACATCCGTACGGATGGTTTTTCCCGGCAGAATCAGTTTTAGGAAAACTCTTGTTGAACAAGAAAACCTAAGTCCTAAAGGGTTTTTGAAACCCCTTGAATATAAATACAGACTGACGGGAATTGTTCCCTTGTTGTTGATTTGATCAATTCCAAAGTCTTTCTTAGAGAGAGAAATCACACATTATATTCTTGGGTTATTGTGATTGATTAATCTCAATTATCAAGTCACAATAATAATTAGGAGCTTTGAAGAATAGTTCTTCAACATCGTTGATCAATCCGAAGACCTAGCAGTCGAGTTCAAGAAGGCGTTCTTGAAATCTGTTCGTTGTGTGGATCACCGGTAGAGGGCGTTTGTCTTAACGCTTAATCCAAGTTTTACATAACGATCTACAAGGGTTAGTTTCTTTCATCTTATTATTATGAATTATTGTTCATAGCGGATCTAGGCTATTGGGTTTCATTCATGTCTATCTTCCGCTGCGCATGATTGTACGAAACCCAACAAAAGACTCAATCTTTATCCATCCAAAGGTTGATCTTTGGTGTTTCAAGGCTTTGTCTTGGATGAATCATCCATTTGGGGGGGGGTTAAAGTCTCCATTTTTAACCATTCAAATGGTTGTTTTGGCTCAAAAGCCATGTTCATCAACTTTGTCTTTATTTCCCCAATCATTACCTTGATCATGCCCAAAACTACTTGTTATTTGTGTCTAATTAATGATCAATGGCATAGGGATGTTGTTATGCATGTTTTTGTACCACCAAATAATCTGGAAAAAGTCTCATTCTGTCCAGTTTCAGCAAGATGCTCTGTTCTTGCCTGGAACTGGACTGCTTTCTGATAAATCTGTAAATTCCCAGGACAGCCATCACCTGTCGTACGGATGGTTTGTCCGGGGAATTGTCTTTCCAGTTTTAACCCCCTTTCTGTTACGATCTTTTCAAATAAACCCTTTTGTTAAACTTTTAACTGTTCTCTGTTAAAGTCAGTTTCTCCCTTTTAAAATACACACACACACTTTCACGTTTTTTGTCAACAAACTTAGGGAGACTCGGTTTTCCGAGGCGGATTGGGTGAACCGTCAAACATTCTTCCCAAAACGTAACCTGATCTCCGAACTCATTTTCTCTAACATTTTTCGTTAAAATTGAGTTTAAAATTAATTTAACGTGGCGACTCCGTTTTCTTGAATATAAAGTGCCGTGTTTGGCTTCTCGAGGGAAACCCCTTCGTTTTTTCCCGCGGGTACCTTACAGTGGCGACTCCGCTGGGGAATAAGTTGTTTCCAAACTTCTTTTTAGAAACTTTGGGGGTACCTTTGTGTTGGTCAAACTCCCGTCCCCGTTTGTTGATTTTGTGCATATTTTGTGTGTATTTAATGTTTCTGTTTTGATTTCTGGAAATGAAACTGTTCGGGAAACACCATAACTGGGGCTTGAAGAATCAGAAACTGGAAAATTGCAAAAAAAAATAATACTGAACCTCCTGGTCTAGCCGTACGGCTAGTTTTGCTGGGCCCACAGAATGTTTCAAATTCAATAATTTCATGCAGGGCAGAAACATTCTGATGGTCCCCTTGCTTCTGCCTGTCCAGGTTCTAAATTTCCAGCCTCTACTTGCGCACATATGCCTTTGTTTTTCTTAACCAAAACATGTTTTTCAAAGTCTTGGTCATGCACAAATTTTTGACAATAAAACTTGGGTTCCAAAACCTTGTTGTGCATGACCCCCTGTTATGAAAAGTTTGGTTTCCAAAACCGTTTGTTTGTGCACAAAATTTTTGTAAAGATTGATTTTCAAAGAACCTTGTCCCTCTTGTAAAATTTTGGTTTTTAAACACAACCCTTTCATGTAAAAAAGTTTGATTTTCAAAAAAATCCTTACTTGTTCATATGCTTGTTCACTACTTGTACAAATTACTTGTCTATTACTTGTCCATATCTTGTGCCTTACTTGTTCATACTTGCTCATGATATTAAAACGCATCGAAAATTCCTATTTTGACTAAAAAAGGAGCATAGAAGAATTCACACTACGCGCACTTGACCTTGTGCACGTCTCAATAACCCTCAAAACCCGGAATGGATGCCACGATGCATCTTGATTGGTGCTCTTGTGCCCTTCTCGCGCGCACGGGTCCATTCCACCTCCCCATCCGAGCCGAATCAACCACACTTGTCCGTGACACACAAATACCGTGACTATGATTGGTTTTTGGTCTAGTTCACGTCATCTTGCCCTTAATATGTTCCCAAGGCTAATTATAGTCAAATTAATTCCCAAGTTCATGACTCCTTGCTTTCGCAAGTGTGACCAAGGTCGTCATTGACCCTGTCTTTGACTTATGCGTTAATTTTGACTATAATTAACCAAAGTCATGTATTAGGGATGGGATGACATCGTGTCATTAATCCCTAATGTTTGGCCCATCCTAATCACCCTTAATCCCAAAGTTAAGTTCCAAGATCCCTCGTGCAAATGAGGTCATGCCAAAAATTTCGTTGAGGCACACAGTGAATCTTGACCTTAACTGGGGCTTAACCATGATAAGAATATCCTATACGTTGGAACTTTGTGATGCACTGGACTTTAGGATATGTTCTTTTGGTCGGTGGAAGCCGCGTGCCCTATAGGACCCTCGCCCGGAATAGTCCGTCCTTGGGGGTGTGATATAGAGGTGAAAAACAAGGGGCTTATAGATGTAGTGATGGCCTCCACTGATCCAGGGTTTAGAGTAGTTGCGAAAGAGAAGAGAAATCTTTTCCAACCATTTAGGAATTAAAAAAAATGTTTTAAGTAAACTTGAACGGCTAATTAATTGCACATGCTTAAATTCGCTCCGTCATGTTTCTTGCCTCGCATGTTGTTTGTTATATGTTTCTTGACGATAATTAAGGTCATTCTTTGCCCATTTAGAAAATTAAAAGTGGCCAAACCAATAATGAAAGATCTCGTTAAGCCTTAGGATTAGTTTCTTAGATTCCCGTTAAATCCCTAGGCATGGTCCCCTAGGTCCCCGTTGAGATTTCCGTTAAAATCCCTAGGCATGGTCCCCTAGATCCCCGTTAAAATTCCGAAGACGCCATTATAATCCCTAGGCATGGTCCCCTAGATCCCCGTTGAGATTCCCGTTAAATCCCTAGGCATGGTCCCCTAGGTCCCCGTTTAGATTCCCGTTAAATCCTTAGGCATGGTCCCCTAGGTCCCCATTAAGGTTCCAGTCGAGTCCTTGGACGGATCCCCGTTATCCTCGAAAGAAGTCAGTCAAGTCCTTGGATGGATCCCCGTTATCCTCCAAAGTGTCCGTTAAAATTAAGCACAATAAAAATAAATAAATATATATATATATATATATATATATATATATATATATATATATATATATATATATATATATATATATATATATATATATATATATATATATATATATATATATATATATAGAAAAGAAATAAAAGTGCTTAGGGCGACTCTTTTCTTCCTTCCTGGAGCCGTCGTGTGATGACCAATTTTGCGCCCCTCGTGGCCTCTCGTTCCCGTTAGTGTCGCCGCGTGACCATTCCTCCTTCGAGTCTAGGCATCATGGAACCACATGGTAATATTCCTTGGTCAAGCGTTGACCTCCTCGATTTGCACCGCCATGTGGTGACCATTTCAATTGTCCCGATCGCCCTTGTGACTCGGACTAGTGTGAGTACCATTTTGTCTCAAACCAGTAATGTCTTGTCCCATGTCATCCCGACTATGTTCCGGCAAGCCAATGAGGCTCTTTGTCCCCGCAACCTTTAGGTTAGGTCCCTCAAGGCCATTTCCCGTCCTCTTAAAAAGTCCGTTTGGAAAGTGAGTCAATCACTCACCTCTTCCCAAAAGTCCGTTTGAAGTGAGTCAACTGAAGTCATGTTCGTGTTTTCCTCTTAGAATTCTAAACCCGTTCGAACTACGGTGACCTGATCCTCTCATCGCGTGGGACCCCCTCCCTCGTGGTGAGGGGAACGTAGGCAACTTCGTCCCGATCAATCCTTATTTAAAAAAAAAAGGAGAAAACGAAAAATGTGTGAGCCTTTTACTCAAATAAAAAAAAATGCTTCACAAAAGACGTGTCAATCTTCATTTCAGACAAAGGGTATTTAAAAAAAAAAAAAAGTGTGAGTCTTTCAAAATAAAAGCGTGTTTTATCAAAAGGAAATGGAGATCAAGTTTTCTTAAAATAAAAGATCAAGTTTTTCCTAAAAGGCTAATCCGCTAATGAAGCATTCTCCTCAAATCCTGGTTATAATTTCACCTTGAGGTTTAATATGCTAAAGTCCTTTGCGGTTTTGTTCATTGGAAACATTGACCAAGAACCCCACATCTGAATTGGAGTCCGAGACAACCATCCACATGAACAACAAGATCAAAAGGTTGGAACACTATCTACAAGGAGAGGCCCGTGCTTTGGAAGCCCTAAAGCTGCTACATCAAATGGAGATCCGTAGTTTCATCGAGTGCCACGCACGAAGGCTACGCACCTTGAAAGGAAATCACCAAAAGGAGATGGCCAAAGCAAGCTCCCAGCTCATGAGTAGACAAATCCGGCAATTACAACGCCAAGTCAAATGGAGACCTCGCGACATCTTTCCCGACGACATGGAACCCGAGTTCCTCGTGGAAGACATGGAATATGCCGCCGACAACCCCTCCTACAATTGAAGAAGAAAAGGGACCATCGCACTTCATAGGAGCCCATCCCTTAAAAAAAAATGAAAAAAAAAAAAAAAAATAGAGTCTTCCAGCGTCGTAGGTTCTAGGTTCTCACCAAAGTCCGTCCTGGACTGTGTCTTTTTATTTTTACAGAGGTCCTCACTTGGACATGTATGTATAATGTTATCTAAATAAAAGAGTCATTTTCCTTTTCTTCTCTCTAGACTTGAGACATTATTTGGAATATATATTTACTCTTGAAATTGCCTTACTTGTTATTATCAACTGATTGCTACGTCCCTAAAACGATGAATTGACTTCTAAGGATACGAGTCAATGACGACTCATTAAGGACGAATGTGCCTAACACAAATGAAAAATGCTAAGTGCAAACATTGGTTAGGCTTCCTTCTCCCCCATCTCCTCTTCACTTCTCTTTATTTACTTGTTCATGTTTTTATTTACTTAATGTCTTTATATTTCTTGTGATACTATTAATTGGAACCAAGCCTTGAAATGATTCATGGTGCCCTCATGCCTTGAGTATGATTAAGGGTTACAAACCAAAGATGATCATGGCTTGTTATGATTAATGCAATTTACTTTATGTCATTTACTTCCATGTCATTTATATTTATGTCATTTAATTTAATGTCTTTACTTTTGGCTTGGTGATCCATTGCACATTTGGAGAGATCCCTTGCATATTTATATTTTTGTTTATGTTATGATAATCAAGTTTGGGTGGTAAAGTCCTAATCTTTACCATCCAAACTTTGATTTAAGCCTTAATAATGTCCCTTTGGATGATAAAGACTCAATCTTTATCCATCCAAAGATTGATCTTTGGTGTTTCAAGGCTTTGTCTTGGATGAATCATCCATTTGGGGGGGGGGGGGGTTAAAGTCTCCATCTTTAACCATTCAAATGGTTGTTTTGGCTCAAAAGCCATGTTCATCAACTTTGTTTTTATTTCCCCAATCATTACCTTGATCATGCCCAAAACTACATGTTTTTGGTGTCTAATTAATGATCAATGGCATAGGGATGTTGTTATGCATGTTTTTGTACCACCAAATAATCTGGAAAAAAGTCTCATTCTGTCCAGTTTCAGCGAGATGCTCTGTTCTTGCCTGGAACTGGACTGCTTTCTGATAAATCTGTAAATTCTCAGGACAGCCATCACCAGCCGTACGGATGGTTTGTCCGTGTACGCCCCGAAATTCATGCCCATTTTTGTGGGTCCCAAATCTCGAACCCGTTACACTTCCCAAACCTAAGTATTATTAAGACAACCTCAATTGATCATTGAATATATTTCAATATTTCAAATCTCAAGCCCTAACTGTCTAGGGTTACATCTCAACTGTCAAAACTGTCACTTTACAAAATAATCCAAACATAAACTACATAATAAGATTAACTAAATAACTCATATCTAAACTAGCCAAATCGTATCTAGTCTCCTCATCTCCGGTTACCTGGAAGGAAGAGAAATGAAGAAAGGGTGAGCGAACAATGCTCGGTAAGTTCATATACGAAACCTTCGGGTGCTAAGAAGGGTGACTGCCAAAAAGTGAAATATTTCAAAATATGATTTTAATGAATACGAATACAAATACGTAAGTGAATAAGAATACGATCAAACCGAACAAATGATCACAAAGGAATTTCCAAATATAAATGAAACATTTGAACTAATAACATGATTTCCATCAAAACGAATAACAAATACTTTTCTAACGGAGCCATGATCACATAAGCGGTCCAATGACCTTCACAAACACAAAAGCTCGCAAGGAGCACGAAGTCTAAACAGTGATTCCGGAACACCCCACTACTAATCCTCAGTAGTGTAATTGCCTCAAAAAGCCAAATATCAAATGTACCTCGTCAATACGAGTTGTTTAACTTTGTGATCATGAACGAAAAACAAAACGATACTCATATCAAATAATCAAATAGTACATAAATACTAACAATTACGATCTCAAATATTTACACGTATCGATGACAAAAATACGTGAGTATACGAAACAATAACCAAGATTTGACAAAGAACGCTAAACGAGGGAGTCAAAACAAATACTGACACAAGGTCAGTCTTAACGTATCAAAGAACGTGAATTGCCAATAAAATATGCGAAAGCCTACTGACTGAAACGAAACAAGAATGAAATACCTAAAATGAGGTATAATCCCTTACCTTAACTGCGAGCCTTGATTAATTCTCGAAGTACAAAGAAACAGACACTTCACTTGAGCTTCCCAAAATCTAACAAAATAAAAATATGTTTACTATTATTAACAAAATGGACTAACTTGTGATGTCCTAAACCTTGATGCTGATAGCAAATTGTACATAAGTAAAGACCCTCCTGGTATGTGAATAACTAGCTTTGGGTTAATAAAGCATTATATATTGGTCCAAATCGGAATTTCCTATACAACAAGGGGCTGGATGAAACTTTGCTTTCTTTTTCCCCATAAAATTCTACAACCTCCAGCAACATTACAGAGCATTGTTCATACAAATCGAATTGCCATATACTATTAACTAATTAATAATGTTCATGAGAATAACGATCCCAATCCATACTCCCAAATCTCCTTTGCAGCTTCCATGAAATTGTACTTAAACTCCATATATGCACTCATAAAATGAAGACTGAAAGAATTGAAGGCATGATTTACCTCACACAATGAACCCGACACCGATTGTTAATCGTTGATTTCTTTTTCTTCCAACTTGTTTCAGAATCCCAAGTGTGATTTTAGTCTAAATATCCAAAACAAAGATAACAACTCATCCTTTTATGCTTCTCCTTTGATTTGATTCTTCTCCTCCCGCAACGACTTTTCATCTTTTGCCGTTTCCTATTCTCCGACCCCTGGTATTCGTTCCCTATTTATTTCCTTCCCTATTCTTATTTTATTTTTATATTTATTATTAAGTCACATTCCTTATTTTGCCCAATCCTAAAATAACTTAAAATAACCATCAAGTCTAATTATAAATCCAATACTAATTTGCACATTAAACCCAAGCGTTTTAAACATAATCAGCCCAGTCTAAGCATGATGAAAGCCCATTACTCTAAATCAAATAAACTAATTTTACTTTAGTTATAATTATTATTATTTCAAAATTTCGGGTTATTACAGTCCGGGAAATTGTCTTTCCAGTTTTAACCCCCTTTCTGTTATAATCTTTGCAAATAAACCCCTTTTGTTAAACTTTTAACTGTTCTCTGTTAAAGTCAGTTTCTCCCTTTTAAAATACACACACACACTCACTTGCACGTTTTTGGTCATCAAACTTAGAGAGACTCGGTTTTTCGAGGCGGATTGGGACGTTCTTCCCAAAACGTAACCTGACCTCCGAACTCATTTTCTCTAACCTTTTTCGTTAAAATTGGGTTTAAAATCAATTTAACGTGGCGACTCCGTTTTCTTGAACATAAAGTGCCATGTTTGGCTTCTCGAGGGGAACCCTTCGTTTTTTCCCGCGGGTACCTTACAGTTATCTCAAATATCATCCTTGACACAGGGGATTTTATTGAAGGCTCAATCGGATTTACGACTTCAGGCCTACTGTGATTCTGAATGGGCAAGCTGCCCCCTAACACGTTTGTGCCTTACCGCTTATTTTGTCTTCCTTTGTGACACTCCCATTTCTTGGAAAACAAAGAAACAGACTACTATTTCTCGATCCTCGGCTGAGGCCGAATATTGTTCAATGGCTAGTGCTACATGTGAGCTCAAATGGCTTCGTGGCCTTCTTCTCTCATTCGGCGTTCATCATATTGCTCCTATGATTCTGTTTTGTGACAGTCAATCCGCGTTGCATATGGTCCAAAATCCTATCTATCATGAACGTACCAAACATATAGAAATTGACTGCCATCTTGTTCGAGATGCTGTGCAGACAGGTGTCATCACAACTCGCTACGTTCACAAGGCCTCACAGCTGGCTTATAATATTTCCTCTCATACACACGGTTTCTTAACTGAGCCGTTGTTTTCTCTACTCTGTAAGAGCCGTTGATTCTTTGTTTTCTGTTTGTTGTTTTTTCGTCTTAAAATGACGACGATTGCATTTTTCGCACAATGAAGTGGATGTCATTGGTTTACTACACAACGATGGTTCGCGATGTGGTGGGAGTTTCGTCGTCAACCCGAATTCTGTATCTCAAGTGCTAAGTGCAAATATTGTAATAACCCAATTTTTTTTATTTTTTTATTATTGATTTAATTATTTTTAATTAAATGATAATTAAAGTTAGTAAGTAATTAAGTAAGTGGACTAGGTAGTAAAGAGTTGGGCCAAGTTGTAAAAGGGCTCAAAATGGGTTAGCCCGAATTTAAAACAATGGGTTAAACCCAAATAACTATTACCCACAATATAAAAACCTTAGTTAGTAAAATTTTAGGTTTTTACCTTTAATTATCAAAACAACAAAACAAACAAAAACCCTACCTCACCATAGTAGCCGCCGGCCAAGAGGGAAGAGGGAGGAGAATTCAACATTTGTTTTGAAGATTAATCCAATCATTCTCAAGGTAATGTCCAATCCCATCCTCTAAAAATTATTTCATTGAATTTAGATGGGTAAATCATAATCTAGGCATATTTAAAAGAAATAATGATTAGGGTTTTGCATGCTAGTAAATTAATGGCAAGATTTTAAACGGTTAAATGTTTGGATCTAAATGCTATGGTAAAATGATGATCTTCATGTCTAGCTTTATTTTAAGGTTGATTTATGATCATGCATTGAATAAATCAATATTGTATAATGTATGGGGATTGAACAAATAAGGAATTAAGGTTAATTAGGGTTTAACAAAAAGAAGAAAAATATGGGTTTACACTCATAATGAGTCTTGGCCGAATGGCCTAGGATGATTGGGAAAAAAAAAATTGTTTTGTTGATTGTTATGATTATGGTTATCAATTATTGAATAAATGAATGTTAGAGATTTACAAAAAAATTAAGAACAAGGAAAATTGACCAATCGGTGTAAAGTAAAACTAACAATCGGTGTTCTAAA
The DNA here is from genome assembly GCA_026119855.1 of Campanula takesimana. Classification (NCBI taxonomy): domain Eukaryota; kingdom Viridiplantae; phylum Streptophyta; class Magnoliopsida; order Asterales; family Campanulaceae; genus Campanula; species Campanula takesimana. The sequence continues at coordinate 76,537 of JAOWBW010000673.1, forward strand.
AGACCCCGTCTAGGCCCGCCTAGGCGTTCAACGTCTAGGATATTATGGTTATTTCTGAATTCTCGGCCCGCCTAAATCCCGCCTAGGCCGCGCCTAGCGTTTTTTAGAACTTTGCTAACAACTTTAGTCCGAAATTAGTTTTTCTTAATTTCTGTATAAAGTCAAACTAAGAACATTTTCATAATTTCCGTGTAAAGTAAAACTAAGAACATTAGTAACAAGTCAAACTGGAGAACAAAGCATAAACAAAAGGGGTAGATCCGTCATTTCAACATCCAACATTTTCCAATGGGCAGTCCCCACTGATTTCCAACCTCTGCTTTAGCTTTTCTTTCTCGACCCCCACCTAAAGATTGACCCTGAAGCACCCAAATCCCCCTTCCCGTTACTTTCCCTACTTTTTCCATTCCATTATTACCCTTCAATTACAAAATGAGCAAGTAAAATAAAAATAAAAAGGCTTCATTGATTTTATAATTTCTCATTAATTTCTCAAAAATTAGAAATTACATGCGCCCTAAACCAATCCGCTTCTCATAGAAACTCAGGAAGTTAACCAAAAAAATAAAAAAAGGACTAAAATGAAAAGGATTAAAAAAAAACCGGTTACTATGTTGTTTAACAATAATGTATGTTTCTTCCTGCTAAAATTTCAGAATTATAATCCTTCCCTGTCAAAAAGTGTTAAAATTATTTAATCTTCGAACCCTGTTTTCTCCCAAATTGCATTTCTTACCCTACTCAGATCCCTTCCTTTCAATGTCCTCCCAATCCCTTCGTGTACAGAGTACGACGCGATTCTCGTCCTCGTCAACTGCCTCGCCAGGAACTCGTGCGGCGGAATCCGATTCTCTCTCTCCTCGCCGTCGTCGTCCTCGAAATCATCGTCGTAACTGTCTCTCCTCCGATTGTCTCTGTAATCCTCCTTCAGTATCTTCGACCAATCCGGCACGTTGACCGGAACCGAAGACGGCATACCTCCGACTACGACTTGTCCACCGCGCCTCATCGAAGGATTATTATTGCTAGACTTCTTCGTCTGCCACGAACTCGGAACGGTTTTGCGGAACTCCGGCGAGGCGGACTGGCCGGAACTCCAAACATCGGATTCATCAAGCTCGAACATCGTGTCCGAAGTGATCGGACCGTCTCGCTCGGTCGATAGAAACCGGTAGTTTGATCTAGCGTAGTAGCTCTTCGAAGCCGCCATTAATGGCCGATCAAGAGAAATTTCAAAACTCAAGTCTATTCGTTTCTCTCTCTAGAACAGGGTTTGTTTCTCTCTCTAGAAACCTCTTGTGTGTTTTGGTAATTCCCGTAGACCATTTCCATTTCCTTTTATAAAGGTTTTCAGTGGATAAGGTTTCCTAAATTACTCAATTACGCTACAAATTAATTAAAAATTGACGAAATTACCCCTGTGGTTCACAAGGATTTTCAGAAAGTTTATTCAATTGCTCTTTTCTGTCTCAAACTTATTGCTACTTATTTCCGTTTTGGGCGTTGCATACTTATTGCTACTTAACCAAAATGTTTACATTTCTTTTTTCTACAAACTCACAACAATTATCCACTAACTTATCTTTTCTCTCCTAGTCATTCACATTACTTTATTTTCCAATATATTTTCTTAATCTTCGTGCACTAACTTTTTAGTAACAATTAATATGGAACGGAGGGTTATCTAAGGTTTAAAATGGGCCCCACCCTTACGTGGCGGAATCTAATTGGTTAATTCTACATGAGACAAATGTTTGGATAAACTTGGTAAATTTAGTTAATTAATTAATGGTAATTTACGTTTCTGGAAACCTAATTAACCAACACTTTTATCCAATTAACTGCAAAGTGGATAAGTCCCTCAATTATCGCAATCTCATCCGTTCTTAATACAACAACGGCCGTGATCAACGCACGTGTCCATGCAGCTGTAAGAAACGCCAAATTTAAACTTACAAGGACGTAGGGGCAGAAGCGTAATTGCAAACTAAACGACAAGAGATGGTGAGGGTAATTTGGGAAAAAGAGATTGCTTACTTTTTTTTGTCACGTAAAAATGGTGGGTTTTGAAATTTGTCGCGACATGGGAGAGGGGGATGGATTCACATTCACCTGGTTTTGAGCAATATGGTGGTCCCGTTTTAAGATGGCGCCACGTGTTGATAAAGGTACACATCATGACAGGTGGCGTTGGGGAGCATGAAGGCACGTGAAGTGGGGCCCCGGGGGAAGGAGTGGGCTTGGATCTAGTGCGAGTGCTAGTTCTCTGGCCTTTGCGTCTGTCCTCTCAAAAGCGACAGTCGAAAAGAGGAGTGGGTTTATCGGGAGATTTTGATGAGGAATATATCGCGGGGGAATGTGAAAATATCGCACAATGTAATATCCTATTCTAGAGTGAGTGGGAGGAAAATATGCTGAAATTCGGGTGGTGGTATAATTACATTTTGGTAATGAGTTTGGTTGATCTTTGAACAGAATATCACGCTTTTATTGTGAAAACGATACACTTATTTGTGAAAAGGATAATGATAAAAGGGAAAACTCATGAAACACTTTAAACCGTTGGATGAGTTTATATCATGAGATGGTTTCACATGAGAATAAGGGGATCCGTCTTATCTATGAGACGGGTCGATCCATGACCCATGAGGCACAACCCGCCACGTGGCAGCCTCTCATAGGGTTTTTTTTTTTTTTTTTTTTTTTTTGAGTTTTTATATTATTTTTTCAGCTTTTCCGTCGTTTACCAAAAGTAATAGTTACCATAACTTAATGTAATGACTGTATACATATAAAGTAACTAGGGATGTCAATTTGTCCGAACCCGATCCGTTCCGAGGGTGTTCCGATCCGAAAATTTCGGGTTCAATATGCAATTTCATGATCCGAGCGGGTTCGGGTTCGGATTCGGTCAGACCCCATGATCCGATCTGATCTACCCCATGATCCGATCTGATCTGACCCGAACCCAATCCGAAATATTAGTGCTTGCCTTTTTTTTTTTTTAATATCACCCCTTTAGTTTCAACATTTACATTTTCTCCCTACCTATATAAACCAAAATTAGGGCTCGGCCTCACCAAAACCAAAACACGCCGTTTCTTTGTCAAAGACGAAACACGAATACACGATGCCCTAGCCTCGCCGACGTCGCCGTCGAGTTCCAGGCCGTTGCTCGCCGACCCTTTTTCTCTATGTCGATGTCGTTCTGGTTGTGCGTTCCAGCCTCGCCGTTCCAGCCTCCAGGATACCACCCAGCTCGCTATCGTCGTTGCTCACCGTCGCCGTCTCGCCGTTGCTCGCGGTCGCCGTCTCACCTCCATTGCCTGCTCTTTACCAAGGTAAAATACTTTAAAGACTCCTCAAATTAGGGTTTAGCTTGTTTCAAATTTAGGGATTCAATTAGTAAAGATTACTCCCTCCGTCTCTATGTTTTGAGATTGAAGTTAAATTCATGATTTAGGCAAAAATCAAGCATGGATGGAATTCTTGCTTTTTTTTTTTTTGGTTCAACAGTCTGTTGCCCCCTTTGTGCTGGGAAAGGGCCGATTCGGATCGGGTCTCGGGTCGGAGCACGGATCGGGGTCACGGATCATGGCAGTTCGGATCGGGTTCGGTCACGCATTTGCCTAATTCGGATCGGATTCGAATCGGCACTGACCCGACCCGACCCCGACCCGTTGCCATCCCTAAAAGTAACATTGTTCATAAGTAAACATAATACATGTTTTACAAAAACAAAAGCTCGTTTTACGCCTTTTTTCAAATGTAATACTAACTATAATTACATGTAACCCAAACAATATATAAATGTAATTATCATTTATACTAAAATGTAATAGTGCTTTTGCAAAAATGTAAAATATTGTGTATTTTGATTTAATTTTTTTAAAGAAAGTAACATTTGAAAAGTAACAACTCATATATATGAATGTAATTGTTTGTACAAGTAAATGTAACACTTTAATAAAAGAAATTATAACATATTTCTATAGATAATGTAATACTTTTACATGTAACACTAATCAAGTGTTTTTAGCTTTAAAAATGTAAATGGTTGAATTATTACTTTTTCTATACATATGTGTTACAATTATGTATAAACATTATTACATATAAGTAACACGTTCGTTACATTTCAGTTGTGATAAGTATTACTTTTGGCAAACGAAGAAAACATTGAAAAAACACTGTTACTTTGATGTATATATGTATTACTTTTATGTATACAAACTGTTACTTTATATGTATACAGTCATTACATTAAGTTATAGTAACTATTTTTGACAAATCGAAAAAAAAAAAACAAAAAAAAATAGTATAAAAATAAAAAAGCAAAAAATAATAATAAATAAAAAAAATTGGGGCTATGAGAGGCTGCCACGTGGCAGGGTCGCCCCCTGGGTCATGGAGTTGGTTCAATGGGCCGGGTCATGGGTCAAAAATGACCCGTCTCATCCATGAGACGGGTTCTCATGTTCTCACATGAGTTTTTGTCATATATCATTGGGGTTCACAAACATTTATTACAATCTAACGGATTACAGTATTTCACTATGAGTTTTCCCTTCGAGTTTTCGCTGTACATATCATTATCCTTGTGACAATATTTCTCTAGTTTTTTTTTTTTTTGAAAGGGACAATATTTCTCTAGTTGTCTTTTTTTTTTTGGGACATCACTTTTTAATGGTGAATGATATTAGGGGTACAAAAAAGTCATAAAAACTAACTCCTAAAATTTTAGGATGTTGTTATTGGTGCTTTAATTAGAGTGTGGCAGGTCCAATATCGATGCAACCAATAAAATATCGTCACCTCATTTTGTGAGCAATATTTTGTAAACTTATTTTGTGCACCTAGCATTGCTCGGTCTCTCTTTCAACATGATATTTTTAGTTTAGAGACTGTAGTTGCCGTCTCAAATATAATTGTGACACCCATTTATTGAAATCCCTAAATGGTCCCTATTCTATCCTAATTCAAACAGAAACAATAGTAAAAAGTACTTAATGAGGCCACTTCACGTCTCAATTACTATGTTTTCCAGAAGTGGTCGGGACGGGCTGGGAGTTGTTAAAAAAACATGGAGCAACCATACTATTAGACCATCTACAATGGGCAAATATTAGAGTGTTGAATGGAAGATTCACAAAAAAGGAGGGGTTTAATCCTTGCAATGGTTTGTTGTGAAAGTGTTTGTCAATGACTTTCTGAGAACAGATGTTACCTCAAGTGTTAAGCAACACCCCAGGTAACACTCCAGACGGACAGAAAATACACACACAAAAATAGTAGAGTTTTTGCAGCGGAAAATAAATAGCACAAGAGAAATATTTTTCTCAAGTTATATAAATATAACTTGAGATGCCTAGATGGCGAAAACCTTATAATCAAAACCAATTACAAAGTTTAAAATGGTTCCCTATACAAACTATGATATACTCTCTATGGAACCAAAGTAAGAACAAAGTACAAGATTCTATCCTAACCAAAACTCACTCAAACCCGAAGTATTTGAGTGATAAAAGAGTGCATGGAAGAAAGAATCTCAAAAGGAGCCAAGAGTACTTTGATCTTTTTGTGCTATGGATGTGTGTATAAAATTGGCTTCTACTCAATCTTCATCCAAGCATCTATTTATAGCCAACCAAGACTTGGAGGCTACACAAATAACAACCTTGGGCTGTTTGTGATCGTGTGAGGAGGGTGGAAAGAGTGAGTGGGCTTGCTCTCCACTTTTTGTGCTAAGACTTGGTCTTCCTTCCATGAATTTCTCAACCGCAAGCTTGATCCCCAAGTCCTAGCTTCACCGTGTTGTACTCCAAGCTTCCAATGCCTTGTACATCTTCAATTAATCAGCAACTACCATTGGACTTGGTCTTCTTCACATTTACCATATTTAACACATGTTAAATATGTTTGTTATTCCCTCTTTTACTCGGCATTTTTGAATAACTCTTCAACAATTTATTCTCCACCTTTTTAACTCCATAAACCAACTTTATTATTACCTGAAATATGGACCAACATCTTGAAAATAATATTAGGACATTAGTGTAAAAATTACATTAGAAAGAAATATCAAATTACAAAGAATTTCGTCACAGCACTTGGACTGTCAGTGGCAACATCCGAGGTAACACCTCAGTTCTGCACTAACAATCTCCCCCTTAATTTGAGATTTCTTTCCAATCACCTAAGTGTTGGTACCTGCAAAACAAGTTAGCCATATAGCATGATAACAGAGCAAAAACCCAAGTTAAACTCCCCCTTAATGTAGGAGTTAAACCATCAAACAAAGATTTACAAAACAATACTAATCAACCACATATTTCAAATGCTTCTAACTAGTAGTTTTAAAAAAACTAATGTAAATCCAAGTTTTTAAAAAACATAAAAACCAACATAAGATCCGAAAATAAAACATCATAAAAAAAAACCACCAAAGTATGAAATTTTTTAAACCAACCACCACAAAATAAATAGATTAGAAACCAAAGAACCAAATTGTTTTGGAACCAAACCCCAAGAAAAAATCATTGCCCAATTTAATGGCAACATCAACCTTCAGGAAAGATTTTCCTCTTTTACTCTTCTTCTGTGTCTTCGTCCTCTTCTTCATGTTCATCTTCCCCAGCACTTGTACCAGCATCTTCAGTAGCACCTGCAGCATCAGCAGCATCTGTAGCAGCACTCGTACCAGTACTTGTACCAGCACCTCCCCCTGATTGGGAAGAAATCAGATTAACAAAGCTTGCTGTGTTGTCTTTTAGTAGGGTCCAATCTTGAACAATTCTCCCCAAAATCACATTCTGTTTTTCAAGAAATGCTAGGACAGTCGTCTTTGGGATTGAGGGAGAATCAGTGCCCAGAAGATGTGAGACACTAGCCATCATTTCAGCATTAGTACCTGCAAACATGCTTGGAGAAGAAGGAATAAAGGTCGGACAATCTGAGGTAGCACCTTTCCCAACACCTCGAGATGGAATGGACGAACTTGACAAAATGATATCTTTCGACTTATCCCAAGGTAAGTCACCGGTGTATCTAATACCACCCTTTCCCTGTTTAGTCAAAAGACTATCCACTCGGTAATAGTCAAGCTCATGAGTATACTCGTCCGAATCCATAAGTTGAAAATTTTGGGATTTTATCACTTGGAAAATGAGAGAAGGATAAGGCAAATATGAGATCGATTTCTTCTTTCCCCAAGTGGCTAAATGTCTAAATATCAATCTCCCAAAATTCAATTTCCGGTTCAACCCCAATTTATGTAGGACCCGAGCTTGTTCGAGGGTTACATATTGTTCATTTTTGGTGGGGAGCCAATTAAAGATACACAATTTGTGTAGAACCGAAAAAAGTGAGGTGAGGGAAGAGGCAAGAAAGTGTTCATCCTTTTTTGTTGGCCATTTCTTAACAACATTGTTAGACAAAACTTTGGCAATATCATCCCTATCGGCTAACACCCCATCATCATCAACGTTAGGCAAGCCAAGAACTTTATTAATCAAAGATGGGTTTATTCGAAGAACTTTACTTCGAAGAAAGAATTTGCCAAATTGGTTGGAATTTTCATTATCTAGGTTGGGATGAAGATTAGCAAAAAAGTTTCGAATAATGGCATCAACATAGTTCTCGGGATAGAGATTGGCATTTAAAACATTTCTATCTTTTAAGAACTGATAAACACCATGTTTCTTAAGACTAGCCTCATCAATATGCTTCTCACGGTGCATTTTTAAACCCGAAATATCAAGCCATTTTTGCATATTGGCCCGTTCAAAAAATTCGAATGTAGAAAAGGGTTGTGGAAATGCCTCATTATTTTTATCAATACTTGTTTCCAAAATATCATCAGAAGCACCAAATAATTCAGAAGACGTAACCGGGGCGCTATGGGGTTTTGACGATCGAGATGTTACCTTGGATGGTTTCGGAGGTCTGCCAGCACCCGAGACAACACTCTGTTTCCCCTTGGCTTTTGTCACTCGCTTTTGAGCTGCAGCAAGAGTTTCTTCCTCTTTTTCTACCCAAGTATCCAGGCTCTCTACAGATTGAGTTCGTTCAGCTGGTTGAACAACAAAATTCTGGTCCGAGTTGTGATCGGAAGAGAGACCGAGAGATTCTTCTTCTTCCTCGTCGGAGACATGTACTGGGTCATCAGAAGTGTTGGAAGGAACTTTTGACATTGCCTTTGCATTTAGACGGTTGGAGGTCCTCTTTCGAGCTTGTGGATCTGCGCCAATTTTGGTTGAAGTTGACGGAGCTTTTCTCTTGATTCGTTTAGTGGCGGAACTTGGAGGTTTTGAAGCAGTCGCCGGGAGTGGTGGACGAGCTGAGGTAGCTACTTGTGAGGGCTCATCAATGGACATTGCAATTTGTTGAGAAATTTGGGAAACAATTGGTGAGATGTCCATGGGTGAGGCAACACGTGAGGCATCACCCGGTGACTCCTCCAATGGTGCCGGTTGGATAGGGTTTTGAGGGGGTTTCACCATTGTTGAATTTTAATGGAGGATTTGGGAGAATTTTTGGAGAAGGGTTTTGAGAGTTTTAGGTTGTCGCCGGTTTTGGGTTGTCGCCGATTGAAGAAGGCGGTGAGGAGAGGGAGAGTTAAAAAGAGTTTTGGTGAGAAAAATAAGGAGAGTAATTAGGAAGAGATTTTTAGGGAGGTTAAAAGTGTGAAAAATGGATAAACAATTAATTCAAACTTAACTCTTATCACTTAAATTAACTAAACCCCTATTTTTCCTCACATTTAAAACTAACCTAACTTAAATCACCCTATTTACAAGCACACAACTAACAAACTCCCCTGCACATTCGGTTTTTAAAAAAAAACACGTTTTTTTTTTTTTTTTTTTTTTTTTTTTTTAAATGATATATAAAACGGAAAAAGAAGAAAGGGAAAAAAAAATAAAAGTCGAAAAGAACAACAACAGTAAAAAAATGATAAAATAAAGAGTGCAACAATCTCCACAAAATTTAAAAGATGAATCCCTAAATTGTAGGGAGATTGTTCCAACTAAATTTTACCAAAGATAAAAGATTTGTTTAAGACTTTTTCAAAATTGTAAACTCTTTTTGTTACAGATAATAAAAAGACTTTCAAACTTTGAAAACTTAACAAACAAATCTGAGATTAAACTAAATAAAAAAAAACGAATGTAGCACACACTAATGTGTTGATGGCAACGATGGTAACACTTAAGGCAACACTTATGATAATATCCCTTGATTATATTGAGGCAATTAAGGCGAGATGACCTCACTTTTGAGGCGAAGATATGCTTTTTTAATAAGCAATTGAGGTGGAACAAGCTTGCCAAATATTAACTAGTTAGGCAAAATAATAATAGAAAAAACTTGTTCTTCATCTTCAAACACTTAAAAATATAAACATGATTCATACTTCTTTATCTACAGGGAAGCATCGTAGTAGCGAGCTCCGTGCCCCGAGTCCTTATAAAGTGTAAACATGTTTTAGTGATTTGTACCGTTCAAGTAGGAAACATTGTAGTGGCGAACTCCATGTTCCTAATACTTAGTACAAAATCACTAGATAATATCCCCCTTTGGCAAGAGTGCATCGTCGCAGCGAACGCCGTGCCCCGAGCTACTAAGGAAATATTATAAGTGTTTTTAGCCTTTTTGCCTTTTAAAAAAGAATTAGTGACTTTGTCACTTTTGAGTTTATAGGAATGTTATCAATAATGTTTCCTTGCATGTTATCCTACCATAACAAAAAGGTCAGTATGTGCCACCATCAATGAATAGAAAATACTACTCATTGACAGATTAAAACAGAAACAAAACAATAATATACAAGTGTTATCTCAGATACTGGTAGCACTTGAGGTAACACCAAAAACCAAGATATTTTTAGAGATTACAAAGACCAAGAGAGTTCTTCAAGAATGAAAATCTCTCAAGGTATAAGGCTTTTGTAAAAATGTCCGCTAATTGATACTTGGTATCAATATGCTCTATAGCTATTAAGCCTTTTTCAACCATATCTCTTAAAAAATGATGACGAATATCAATGTGTTTTGTGCGGGAGTGTTGGACAGGGTTCTTGGAAATGTTGATGGCACTCAAACTATCACAGTACATGATCATATTTTTACTCTCAAGCCCATAGTCGTCTAACATATGTTTTAGCCATATTAATTGAGTACAACAGCTCCCCGCTGCCACGTATTCAGACTCAGCAGTAGAGAGCGACACACAATTTTGTTTACGACTATACCATGATACTAGATTATTACCCAAGTAAAAACACCCCCCACTAGTACTTTTTCTGTCATCTATATCCCCCGCCCAATCCGAATCACTAAAGCCTACTAGATTTGTATTTGTATCTTTAGCATACCAAATTCCTAAGTCGCTTGTTCCGGAAACATATTTAATTATCTTTTTCACAGAATTAAGATGAGAGACTTTGGGGTTGGATTGGTATCGTGCACAGACACACACAGAAAACATAATGTCGGGTCGGCTAGAGGTAAGGTAAAGAAGGCTACCAATCATGGAACGGTAAAGGGTAGGATCGACTGCTTCTCCCCCTTCATCCTTGCCGAGTTTAAGTGTCGTAGCCATAGGAACCGAGGAACTTTTTGACCCCTCCAAGCCGAATTTCTTGACTAGATTTTTTGCGTACTTGCTTTGTGAGACGAATATTCCATCGGGTAGTTGTCTTACCTGCAAGCCAAGAAAGAAGTTTAGTTCACCCATCATGCTCATCTCGAAAGTTGATGTCATAGCCTCTACAAAATCATTTAAACAAAATTTTGAAGTAGAGCCATAGACTATGTCATCAACATAGATTTGAGCAATGACAAGTTCCTTTCCATGTTTTAGAATGAATAAGGTTCTATCCGCCTCTCCTCGAATAAAACCATATTCAAGCAAAAAACTAGTTAAACGACCATACCATGCGCGCGGAGCTTGTTTTAGACCGTATAAGGCTTTATCAAGTCTATACACATGGTTTGGTTGGGATGGATCTTCAAAACCTTTAGGTTGTTCAACAAAAACTTCCTCATCTAAATATCCATTTAAAAATGTTGCTTTAACATCCATTTGATACAAAGTGATTCGAAGATAACAAGCTATGGCTAAGAGAAGTCTTATAGACTCAATTCTAGCCACGGGTGCAAAGGTTTCGTCAAAGTCGATACCTTCCACTTGTGTATAGCCTTGAGCCACAAGACGAGCTTTATTTCGAACAATATTACCCTCTTCATCCATTTTGTTTTTAAAAATCCATTTTGTCCCAATAACATTAGTATTAATAGGACGGGGTACTAAAAACCATACATTATTTCGGGTAAATTGATCTAGTTCGTCTTGCATAGCTTGAATCCAAAAATTGTCTTTTAAAGCTTTAATTTTAGGTTCTATTGATGACACAAAACAAGAGTGTTTTACCTTGGTGTATGTGGTTGACATGCACACATACCTTACCATTTCCCGATAATTCACGGGTTCTTTGTTTCTTGTTCGGACCCCTTCATTCACTTCCCCAATTACCTGAGTTGTAGGATGATTCCTACGAATTCTGGGTGGAGGATCCCTTCTTGCGTCATCATGAACTTCTGCATCAGACTCGGATGGATCACTGGACTCAGGTGCTGCCTGAGATGCTGTCTCATTGATAATAACATTCTGCTCAGCATCTGTGATGTCATTTGCAGTTTGTATGGCATCTTCTAACAACACCAGAGGAGACTCTTGAGCACTTTCACCTGAAATACTTGAGAGATCATCAAAAACAATGTTAACGGATTCTTGGATGGTTTTTAGTCTAAGATTGTAAACCCTATATGCCCGACTATTTACCGCATATCCAAGAAATATCGCCCTATCACTTTTAGAGTCAAACTTTGCTAAGTAATCCCGGTCATTCAAAATGTAACACACACACCCAAAGACATGAAAATAGTGAACTTTTGGCTTCTTGCCATTCAGAATTTCATAAGGTGTCATAGTGGTTCCGGGTCTTAGAAAAATTCTATTAGTTGTGTGACAAGCCGAGTTAAGTGCCTCGGCCCAAAATATTTTAGAAATCTTTTTAGAAAACAACATCACACGAGTCATTTCAAGTAAAGTACGATTTTTCCTTTCGGCCACCCCATTTTGTTGGGGTGTTTTAGGAGCTGAAAACTCGTGATGTATTCCTTTTCTTTCACAAAAAGTAGAAAATAAAACATTGTCAAATTCTCTCCCATGATCAGATTTGATTCTAAAGATAGATGCACAAAACATGTTTTTGATTTTGGAGTGTAAAAGTTTAAATTTTTCAAAAGTTTCCGATTTTTTTTTTTAGAAAATAAACCCAAGTGAATCTCGAAAAATCATCAACAATGACATAAGAATATCTCTTTCCTCCAAAAATCTCTACCTCAACTGGACCCATTAAATCCATATGTAAGAGTTGAAAACAGTGTGTTGTTCCAGAGTGTTGCTCGGAATGTTGGGCAGCACTATGGGCAACACGAGTTTGTTTCCCCTTAAGACAATCTTCACAAATGATAGGATTTTTAAGATCTAGTTTAGGAATTCCTTTAACAGCATCTAACTTAACAATCTTATCAATGTTCCTCAAATGAACATGTCCCAACTTTTGATGCCATAAGTTTGTGACATTAATTTGTGCGGTGTTGCACACGAATTTATCTTCCACACAATAACAATTATCACTTGATCTAGTTCCTGTCATAACATAATTGTTAGTACCATCAAAAACTTCACAAGTGTCCTTGTTAAATTTTACTTCCATGTTGTCATCGCAAAGTTGACTAATACTAATTAAATTAGTTACTAGGCCATCTACATGCAAGACATTTTTTAAAGCAGGAAAACCATTCACATTTAGTGTTCCTTTACCTATTATATTACTCTTGCTCCCACCACCATAAGTTACACTACCCCCTTGAACGGATTCATAGTGTTTTAAAAACATTTTTGTTCCCGTCATATGGCGTGAACACCCACTATCAAAATACCATGATCCTTCAACATTTGTTTTTAAGGCAGTATATACAACATCACATCTCACATTTGCTTTTGGTTTCCATGACTTCTTTTTTGATATTTTGACTTTCTGACAGTGTGTGTTATCTGGAGTGCTGGGTAACACTTCAGGTAACACATCTGGACTGGACTCTTTCTTTGAAAGCTTTGTACATTTATTTTTAAGATGTCCAGTAGTGTGACAGTATTGACACACTTTCCCTTTGTCAGAAACATCATTTGAACAAGAATTTTGATCAAACTCGTGACCTTTTACAAAATTTACATTATGTTCATTACAAGACAAAGAAGAAGTAATACTTTCTAATGATTCTCGGAAACCAATACCTGCTCTCAAAGGCTTACCCAAGTTTAGGATCTCATCAAGTTTGGACGATCCGGTGTTGAGCTTCTTCAAGGTGGTTTCGGCTAGAGTCAACTTGGCCTTGACTTTTTCTAGCTCGGCATCTTTCTGGGATGCTTGAGCTTCCATTCGGTTCAAGTAGGCCTTGAGTCCATCGTTCTTCTTGGTTAAAGTTTTAACCATTTGGTTCTCCTTCTTCCATTCCTTGAGCATATCCTTATAGAGGATTTTTAAGTCTTCAATGAGCTCATCTTTGCTCATCTCATCCTCTTGCGAACTTCCTGTATCAAGATTAGTGGAAACCATGCAACAAACATTATTATCAGTACTGAAATTGTTATACCTGACAGATGTGGTCTCGGATGTTATCTCAGTTGACATAACATCTCTGCTAACATGTTCAGTCTGCAAGTCACTGACTGTGACATACATGGTTGTTTGATCTGGTTCTTCTTCCTGGATTGAACCCTCATCTTCATTGTCACTCAGGGATACCCATAGGTTCTTTCCCTTCTTCCGTAGTGTGTTGGCACACTCGTTTGCGTAATGACCCCATCCCGAACAAGCATGACATTGAATTGAATCAATGTATTTGGGATCCGACCTTGATTGATCTGAGGATGCTCTACGCATAGGGGCTGACTTTTGAGTAGATGGGAACGTCCTTCTTGGCATCGAATCATACACCTTGGTTTGTTTCTCTTTTGCTTTTACCTGCACTTTTTCATTGTTAAACTTTTTAACCATTGCATTATATTTTCTAGCAAGTAAAGCAACACTGGCACTTTCATCCAATTCTTCAAAAATTTCATCTTCATTATCATTTGAAAAATCTGAGGATTGCACATTTAAAGCAATATTTTTCCCTTTAGAAGCCTCACTTTGTTCAAGGAGATTTGACTCAAAATTTTTCAAAATACTCATTAAAGAATTGATGTTCATTGTAGAAAGATTGTGAGCTTCTTCAATAGATGAAACTTTCATATTGAACCTCTCGGGGAGAGTTCGAATAGCTTTTGAAACAAGTTGTTTGTTGGTAAAAGGTTCACCCAAAAGTTGACACTCATTTGCAATATCAAACAATTTTTCAAAATAGGATGAAATCGTTTCATTTTCACCCATCCTCAATCTTTCAAATTTGCCAGTAAGAGTTCTAAGCTTATTATCACGCACACTACTATCACCTTCACAAAATCTTTGTAAAGTGTCCCATGCCTCTTGAGCAGTGGAACTATTTTGAATAAGTTTAAAAATATGCATATCAACCCATTCAAAAATAGCATTAAGTGCTTTTTCATTATAATTAGCTAGAGTAATCTCTTCATTAGTCCACTCCGATTCAGGTTTGACTTGAACGTCACCATCTTCATCTGGAGGTAACATAGGGAGAGAGTAACCATTTGTTATAGATCGCCATGCCCGAAGATCAATTGATTTGATATGCGAGCGTAGGCGGATCTTCCAATAAGCATAATTCGAGCCATCTAAAACAGGAAGACGCTTTTGATTAGGATTAGCAGGATCGAAAGCCATGACAACTCTGGAACGAATCACTTAGTATGTCAAGTGACCGGGCTCTGGTGCCAATTGAAAGTGTTTGTCAATGACTTTCTGAGAACAGATGTTACCTCAAGTGTTAAGCAACACCCCAGGTAACACTCCAGACGGACAGAAAATACACACACAAAAATAGTAGAGTTTTTGCAGCGGAAAATAAATAGCACAAGAGAAATATTTTTCTCAAGTTATATAAATATAACTTGAGATGCCTAGATGGCGAAAACCTTATAATCAAAACCAATTACAAAGTTTAAAATGGTTCCCTATACAAACTATGATATACTCTCTATGGAACCAAAGTAAAAACAAAGTACAAGATTCTATCCTAACCAAAACTCACTCAAACCCGAAGTATTTGAGTGATAAAAGAGTGTATGGAAGAAAGAATCTCAAAAGGAGCCAAGAGTACTTTGATCTTTTTGTGCTATGGATGTGTGTATAAAATTGGCTTCTACTCAATCTTCATCCAAGCATCTATTTATAGCCAACCAAGACTTGGAGGCTACACAAATAACAGCCTTGGGCTGTTTGTGATCGTGTGAGGAGGGTGGAGAGAGTGAGTGGGCTTGCTCTCCACTTTTTGTGCTAAGACTTGGTCTTCCTTCCATGAATTTCTCAACCGCAAGCTTGATCCCCAAGTCCTAGCTTCACCGTGTTGTACTCCAAGCTTCCAATGCCTTGTACATCTTCAATTAATCAGCAACTACCATTGGACTTGGTCTTCTTCACATTTACCATATTTAACACATGTTAAATATGTTTGTTATTCCCTCTTTTACTCGGCCTTTATGAATAACTCTTCAACAATTTATTCTCCACCTTTTTAACTCCATAAACCAACTTTATTATTACCTGAAATATGGACCAACATCTTGAAAATAATATTAGGACATTAGTGTAAAAATTACATTAGAAAGAAATATCAAATTACAAAGAATTTCGTCACAGCACTTGGACTGTCAGTGGCAACATCCGAGGTAACACCTCAGTTCTGCACTAACATGTTGAATGGGGAGGGATTTGCAATTTTGTTGACTGCATTAAACAGCCGTGAACGCAGAAGATGTCGGCCAGGACGGACACGCGGTGCGCTGGAATTGGGCCGACATGGGCGCGTGCGCCACACGCGCGAGTGAGGCGCGTCAAGCCAGGCGGCGGTGGTTTTTTTTTTCCTGGTGTCGCCACGTGTTGGAGACTGATTGGATGGCTATATTTTTTTTTAACTTTCTTATCCCAACTTTTGCAGCTCAATTATTTGACACATTTTTTTTAATTTTTTTTCACCAAAATTCCAGAAATTTTTTTCTCTATAAATTGACATGAGTTTCATTGTATTCCAACAAAAAAAAAAACCCCCCATCTTTTTCTTGAAATGGATCCCAATAATAACCTTTCAATACTCAAAATTCAAGTAATCCTCCTTTTCCCTACAACAATCCTAACAATTTTCAAAACGAAAATCAATCTTTCAACCAACAACGTCCTCAACATTTTCCAAATCCTGGTTTTCCACCAAATTTCATGCCTTCACATATCCAAAATTGGAATCCATATTATGGGATGCCAATGCAACCACCCCCTTATAATCAATATCCTTATATGCCAATGATGAGAAATGAAAATATTTCTGGAAATGAATCATCACAATTTCCAGAATTTTCAACTCAAATTGGTATGGGTTGTATGAGCGGTCCTAACGAAGCTACTGAAATTGTAGAGGGTATAGCCAATCCGGCTGGTGAGGGTTCAGCCGCTACTCGCAAAAAAAGCGTCAAATGGACTACCCCTCAAAATTTAGTCCTACTTAGTGGTTGGATTAAATTCGGAACAAACAGTATCATCGGAAGAAATCAGAAAGGCGAGACGTTTTGGGGTCAAATTGCGGAATACTGTAACGAGCATTGCTCATTTGAATCTCCTCGTGATGGAACTGCCTGCAGAAATCGTCATTCCTATGTAAGCAAAATATTGAATAAATGGATAGGTGCGGGGGTTCCCAGGTATGATCGGGAGTATTGATTGCATGCACTGGGAATGGAAAAATTGTCCTACGGCTTGGGAAGGTCAATTTACTAGAGGCGATAAGGGGACAACTACGGTTATTCTTGAAGCCGTCGCCTCTCATAATTTATGGATCTGGCATGCCTTTTTCGGATGTCCGGGCACACTGAACGATATAAATGTTCTGGATCGATCGCCAGTGTTCGATGATGTTGAACAAGGAAAGACTCCACGAGTCAACTTCTTTGTGAATCAACATACGTATAATATGGAGTACTATCTTGCTGACGGTATCTACCCTTCGTATCCAACTTTGGTCAAATCAGTTAGACTTCCTCAAAGTGAAGAAGATAAGTTATTTGCAAAATTTAAGGAGAGATGTCGAAAGGATATAGAACGTGCATTTGGAGTGCTCCAAGCTCGATTTAAAATCATTCGAGAGCCAGCTCGAATGTGGGAGATGGACGACTTGGCTATCATCATGAGGTCATGTATCATATTACATAATATGATTGTTTAGGTAAACGAGATACGTATTCTCAGAATTGGACCGACTATCAATCAGAGGCAAGTGGGTCTAGTACAGATCAACCATTCTCGACAGAGGTACTACCTGCATTTGCAAATCATGTGCGTGCTAGATCAGAAATGCGCGATCCAAAAGGTCATCACGAATTGCAGGCGGATCTAATCAAGCACATATGGGCAAAGTTCGCAAATGCGTGATCGAAAATATTATTTTTAGTGTATTGTGATTCGAGTTTATTGTATCGTTTAATTATTTGTATTTCATTAAATGCGTCGCGAACTAAGCTTTATTGTAACTTTGTTTTTGTTTTAATAATAATTATTCTCATTTCTCAGAAATTTTTTATTGCAATTACAAATAATTGATTAAGTGTTTTTTTTTAATATTATTATTATTATTATTATTATTATTATTATTATTAAAGTAAAAGTGGTGCCCTTGAAGTCAATCGGGATATCAGACACTCACAAACAAGAATTATAGGATAGAATACACACATGAACACAAATACTTATTAACCCGGTCCACTGAACTAAACAACTACATCCAAGGCATTGTCAAGTCAGAAATAAACTATTTATTCTTTCAATATGATGATCAATGTGTTCTAGTTCATGAATATATTTATATAGGTATACAAGTAACATCATAGACCTATTTTGAGTAGAAATATCCTTAGAATAGAAAACTGGACAAAATCTGGTGTTTGGGCTATGAGCCACCTTAAAGAGCATTGCTTCAACCTCTCCAGTTCCTCATGCCTCAAATCAACAACTCATATGTTACTTCATACAAACCGGCTTCATCTTTTTCTCTAAACTCACTTTCCTCACAATGCCACTCATAAGACCATTATCAATGGATTAAACAAGATTTCCCATTCAACACCCACTTTATCACTCCACATCAGCTTCTCTCTCTTCCAGCTCATCCATTCAATACTCATTCAACTTTTACCCTACAATGGTTTGTTTAATCCCCCATTCAACACATTTATCACTCATCATCCTATACCCCACCACTTAAAATTTATTTTATATTCTTCTCAACACATCTTTATCTCTAGAAAGATACTATCTTCTTTAGTACTTTCTGTCACGCCCCGAGTCCCGAGGTCCTATATGGTACCTCGAACAAGGTGCGTGAACCCTACTATAAAATCAACATAGTACCATAGACATGTATAACGCATACTAACTTCACCACATCAGCTATACAAAAGCCGGAACTATACTTTATTCATACCAACAAACAACACCTCAACGAGAATGCGGAAGAAAGAACGACTAGTAATATATACACACGACTTTGCCAAAGTCCATAGTCCAAATACAATCACCATAAACTCAACCCAAAAGACAACAATATTTACATAACACTGTACAGCCACGACCTCGCCAAAACCAAAATACTAAACACTATAAACAACTACCCCAAAAGAAATACTACATGAGGCTCCTCATCGTCCTATGAACTCAACGATGTGCCTCCCTGGCCTTACTGCAATCTAAGGAAAACAACAAGAAAGGAAGGGGTGAGTCGAAACCCAGTAAGTTACTAAATGCAACAATATGGCATGCTAGTATGCAATATACAATACTTAATCAAATGAAATTTGAGATGAGAACACATCTTTGATAAGATATAATAAGTCACCTATCCTGCAGTAAGATAAACATAATTAAAGAATACAAGATCGAGGTACACCTCTGATTTCACAACACTTTCAACCCTACCTTTCATTATCTTTCTTTCTTTAAAATGTGTTGTATGTGCAACACCCACATACGTAAAGTGACGCACCCACATGCGATATAGTGCCGCACCCACGTGCGTAAAGTAACGCACCCACATGCGGTATAGTGCCGCACCCACGTGCGTAAAGTGACGCACCCACATGCGTAAAGTGACGCACCCACATGCGTATCGTGACGCACCCACATGCTAATACTGTAACACTCAGTAGTGAACTGGATATTCGTATTCACTAAATATAGCTTACCAAAGTTACACTTTTGCTGCTATAACAGTGGACTATGCATGCGTATAGTGACGCACCCACATGCGTAAAGTGACGCACTCACATGCGTATCGTGATGCACCCACATGCGTAAAGTGACGCACCCACATGAGGTATAGTGCCGCACCCACGTGCGATATGTGTCGCACCCACAAGTGAACCGGTATTCGTATTCACCACATTATACCCCAAACCATAGTTGTGAAAAGCAGCGCCCGCCTCGCCCGCGTCGCTATTTTCATCGCTCTTAGAGTTCGTCGCTTCTCACCCATCCAAAAAGGCGTTGTTCGCCTATTTTAAAGAAGCGCCTCTTTTGTCGGTAAAGCGAGAAATAAGAATAGCGTCGCTTTTCAGTAAAAGCGTACAATTGTAGTCGACGTCGTTTTTTTTTTTTTTTTTTTTAATAACAGATGTTGTCTAATCGACTTTTCGTATCCAATCGACTCCTCGTATTCCTAATTTTATATATCCCGTGATTTCACAGATTATAGAAGAGAAGTCATTCTAGAAGAGAACTCTGAAGAGAATAGAACTCTGAAGAGAAGTGGGAAAGTCGAAGGGAGAGGGTAGTATCAGTTCAACGATCGACGACAATCAGTTAAGTTTTCTTACTCCTTTTATGCGTCTTCTTTCTCCTTTTCACAATCTGTTTGCTTGTTTCTTTGTTTTTTTTTTCCCAATTATGACTCTTCTTTAGTTTACTCCCTGTTCTAGTTACTTAAACTTCATGCTTATTTCACTCTCAAACTAGCATCCTAGTACTTCTTTTGTTAATTTTGAACATCGTACCGTACTACTAGAACTGCCTTTTGTCTTGTAATTCGTACTTTGGATTTTAATTATGTTAATGTACTATCAAACGTGGGATTTTGATATTTATTTACTGTTTATTCTAGTAAATTACATGGTTTAAGCTATTTTTATGTATTACATGTATATATGTACATATTCCTAATTTTAACTTATTTTTTTCTATTTTTTCAGCATTGCTCGCTTTTTGGTCGCCCGCTTCTCGCCTCGCTCAAGTACCCTTCGCCCGCCTCTCGCTTCTCGCCTTTAACAACTATTCCCCAAACACATATGCCAGTTGGACTCAAAGGCATTGCACCAGTAGATGTTTACCTGCCATAAACCAATTTAATTAGGCCCAAAAGTAGTGGACCTTTCCATAATTCACATGAGCAACTGTATCATATCTCTCAACAACATATAACCATTCGCAAATACCCATCAACCATAAGGCACATAAAGTGTCCATCATAACATAACCAATCCAAATATGAGCCCGTAAGTATTAGACTCCAAGTAGGTAATAGTGCAAGTCGTATTGTACCTAGGTACTCTCATTTAACACGCGTAAAATCGCAATTAATGATCCAACGCATTTCACGATACATATTGTATCCCGTAATTATTTCGCTTCATTTTTAATTATGTTAATCACAATTATATTAAATTGTGATTATAACTTTATGGCTCCTTATTTATATTAGGAACTTATTTTATAGCACGGGGTAATTTTACGACGTCCTTATTTATCTTAGGAACTCATTTTATGGGACGGGGTAAATATATTACGCCCTATACGACTCCGTTGAGTCTTTTACTCTTTTTGAGTCATAATTATTATTATGGTAGCACTACTCCACTGTCTCAAAATTACTATTACTAGTACACATTCTTATCAGTTGGGACCATTTAACTAATTAAAATGTAAATTAAATAACATATTAACACAAACATCACAATTACTATTCACAATTTCATATTTGACAATAAAAGCATCATATATAGCATTTATGCACAATACTATAATTAAAGGGGATATAGTAACTTACCTACTACGGAAATAATATTGAAGAAATTATATTTTGATCGGCTACAAATGCTCTACTCTACTCCCTGAACATTTTGGTGAAGTTGGATTTTAGAACGGAGGGTTAATTGAAAAAAAGAAAATGAAAGTTTGGGTCGAAACCCTCACTCTTTCGCCAAACAGAACAGAGAGGGAGACGGGGTTGTATTCAGAGTGTTTGGTGAGCTTAATGGTGAAGTCTTTTACCTTTATCAAATACAAAAATTCACTTAAGCTCCTTCAGATTTAAGTATTGACACATAAACCCTTTAATTTTTAGTTTTAATCAATTGCCCCCTAAAGTTTCAACTTCAACAAATGAACTCCTTATCATTATTTTATATTTTTAATTATATTTCAATAAATATTAAAGAACCTAATTAACTCTTGTTAGTTTCGAAATAGTCATTAACTAACTCAAATTAGCTTATTAACATACTTTAATATGTCAAACAAGTCGCTAAAATGTTAAGACTAACACATAATAAATCATATAAATAATGCAATGCATGAAATTTATATGCAATTGGGACGGGCGTCACACTTTCTCTATCTCAAAATAAGATTTCTATTTTTTTCCGATACATCTTAGAGTACGAGTCTCATTCTTGAAATGACAAATGAACATTGTCATTTTAATGATTATATGTTAAAAAAACCAAACACTTTATTAATATTAGACGTGGCCACATGGTTATAACCGGCGGTTGACGGTTATAACCGCCGGTTAAGAAAATCGGTTTCCTCTAACCGCAACCTAACCGCCTCCTTCAGTTACGGTTTACCGGTTAATCAGTTACGCGCACAGTTTTTTTTTTTTTATTGGACATTCTGATTTTTTTTTAAAAAAATTGAAGAGTTTTTTTTTTAATAAATAAAATGTGAAACTCATTCCATATTTTTTTGAATTAAATTATAAAACATATTTTTTTGAAGTAAAAAAAAAAGGACGGTACCCTTAAATTTTATTAATTAAATTAAAATTACAAAGAGGGGGACAACCAAACCTTGTCCTTTTATAATTAAGGGAGGACATAATGGAACCTTATCTCAACTTAACTATTACAATTAAATAAAAATAAACATATTCTAAAGATTAAAATAAAAAGTTAAAAACTATTCTAATTTCCGTCCCCTTCCGAACTTCCTGTAGTAGAGTCTTCCAAATCGTATTGATATTGTGGATCTATTAAATCCTCTTCATAAGGCATATCTTGCTCCCTCTTTTCCGCTCTAACCCAATCGCCAAGTAAGAGTTGATTTTCCAAGTTTGCAACCGTTAGTTGGGAACGTCTTCCATCCAAAACATTTCCTCCTACGCTAAACGCCGATTCGACCGCCACCGTTGAAGCGAGAGAAGCTAAGACTTATTTTGCAATTAAAAAGAGTATAGGAAAAGTTTCGTACATTTGTGACCACCACTTCAAAACATCAAAATCGTTTGGATTTGAAGTAGTTTGTCCAATTTCAAAAGGGGCGGTGAAATACATTTCCAACTCGTAGGGAATGTTAGAAGAAGAAGAAGAAGAAGATGAAGAAGAAAAAGCCACCCTATGACGTTTTTTGCTATACAAAGTATTAAAAAAAAAACTATATGGATCCTTCTCTTGTGGAGCACTATCAATATCTTGATAAGTATTTGAGGGAACATCTTCAGAAGGATTTCCATGAATTGCATTATATTCGTTAAAACGATTCAACATATCAATTTTTGTAGTTGCTGTTAGAACATGGATTGCATAACAAGTTATTATTTAATTCCATACATGAAATCATACTTATAATGTTAATATAAAGTGTAGAAAAACAAATAATGTGTAGAATTCCTGAGGTGTAATATTACATATTTATGATGGGCAAAATGGTAAATTCACACCACTTATGTGAAAGGGTGTAGTTCCTAAATGAAGTGCCTATTTGTTTCCTATATAAGGGCCCTCCATCAGCCTAAGAAACACACTACATACAATTTATTTCTCTCCTATATTCTCTTCATTCATTGCTAGAAGATCTTGAGAGAAGGCACCCATCATTTAGAAGTACTTCATCCCCTACTTCTTCTTCTTATTCTCCCTAAGGCAACATCAAGATGTATTCAACAGGTATAACGCTTCCACCTTCATCTCCTTTCTCTAACTTATATCAGATTTGAGTTATGGCATTAATGGAATCTAAATTGTTCCAACAGTTGCAACAATATTCTTCAGGCTTTCATGATATCCGTCCCCATCATGGTACAAATTCGAATAATAAAAAGATATTATGGACTCTAGATCGTTCAATCTAATACGGGGATCTAATAACTTTGCAACCAAAAATAGAGAGGCAATAGTATCAAAATATTTAAGCCATTTTTCCCTCCTGGAAACAATGCATGAATTTAAAATGTCGCAATCTTTTAAATTATTAAAACTTGTAACAATTGCAACACATTGCTCAAGTACCAAAATGGAAGTTGGATAATAAACTCCCGACATTGCCAAAGTAGCGGTATTGAAAATCTTTAATAATTGACATAAATTAGTGCACGCGTTCCATTGATAAGCAAATAAAGGGATATCATAGCCCACAGTAAGGAAAAAAATCCATAAGGTGCTCTTTATACTCAAAACCCTCGATTAACATTTTATATGTGGAATTCCACCTAGTTGGAACATCCATAGAAAAATATTTTTCTTGTAAATTTTTAGCCCTCAAATATTTGATCCATTTTGTTGTAATTTTATTTTTTCTTGCAATAAATGCAAGAGCATCTCTAATAGGTTTAACATATTGCTCTAACGCACTCAAAACATCTTTAACACTTAAATTAATAATATGACATAAACATCTAATATGAAAAAACTTACCCCCAAGTGACGGTTGACAAATAGTAATCAAATCTGGTAAACTAGCAAGCACTAGCATTGTCAAATGAAATAGAAAATGTTTTATTCAAAAGACCATATTTAAAAAAAAAATCGTGCAATTTTCTACAAATATTTTCCGCGGAATGAGGTGGTTCAAAACTTTCATATGCAAGTAATCTTTTTTGGATAGTCCATGAATTATCTATCCAATGGCATGTAACACTCAAATAATTATTTTATATCGCGTACGAGAGTCGTACGTGGTACTTTTGAGGCGGCGGGATTTAATGAAAGTCTAATAAATCTTTCAAAAAAATCATCATCCACAAAGTTAAAAGGAATCCCTTTAACACACACAAATTTGCACAATTCTTTCCTATAAATGACATTATTAATTTTAAATAAGACCGAAGACCTACCTTGAGTGTTAGGTGCAAATTGTAATTGACTTTGATCACTCCCAATCCCATGTTTCTCGGGATGCACCGTTCTCGTGTGGAAGTTCATTGTCCCATGCCCTCCACCTTTTGTGAAGGGGTAAAATTTATCACAATAGTTGCATTCCGCTCAAAAATGTACAAAGTCATCGGGGTCAATTTGTACTTTTCGGAAATGGATCGTAAAGTGTCGGATTTGGATTCTCGTGCTTGTCGTTGTCCACGACCCCGACCACCTCTTCCCTCGCCCCGAGCTTGGCCTCGGCCTCCCCTACCACTTTGATTTTGAACAACATTTTGTTCAACATGTTGCTGACTTTCGTCAAAAAGTTGCTCAAAATCACCAAAATCTCGGTTAAGGGAGGAAGAATCAACATGTTCCTTGCCGCTCCTTCGAGATGAAGCCATTTTTTTGTTAAAAAAAATTGACTGGAAATCAACAAAAACTGACTACAAATGAGGAAAAAACACTGATTTCGTTAAAAAACTAACTAAAAATGTCAAAAAACTGACTGGAATTCTAAAAATTAACTCCAAAATGTTGGGCAACTGACTGGAATTGGTCAAAAAAGTGACTGCAATTTTATTTAAAAAATAAAAAGTGACTTTGTTAGAAAACTAACTGGAAATTGTTAGAAAATTGACTAAAATCCTGTAAACTAACAGAAAATGTTAACAAACTAACTGGAAATGAATGAGAGTGTGAGAGACTTAGGATATTAGTAGAGAGAAGGTGTGGAAATAAAATGCTAGGAGGGAGGGAGGGAGGGAGGGAGGGAGGGGGTTTAGTTATCTTGCTTAGTTTGATAGTTAAATCTAGTCATTACATATGTTAATAGTATTTCATAATAACGATGTTGATTTTTAACAATTTTGAATCATCCACAATTTATCGATTCATGTAGGTTTTATTAACAAACAAGCAATCGTTATCCTAGCAAGTATAATGAGGCAAAAGCTTATATTTTAAGAGTAGGTTTTGGGGGAAATTAGTTTCTACATAAGTTATAAAAAATCAACTTTTTTATATTAGTATTACCCTTAAACCATATAAAAACTTGATTTTTTATAACTTATGGAGGAACTAGTTTCCCCAATAATTTTATGATATTTTAAAAGTAAAAATAACGTTTTCAAAGTAGTGGCCAGTAGTCAAGTTTCAAAATCTGTAAAATGTAGAGCCCTATTCATACATTTTGTCTTTTGACTTCTAACTAAACATCGTAAAATGAAAAATAAAAGAGCTATATACTAATTTCAACAGAAAATAGTTGTCTTCTTTGACAAGCAAACATTTTCGTTGAACAAATTTGAACGGTGTAAGCTGAGCACGACCATAGGATCGGGTAATCATCGTGGGTACAAGCCCATTAAAGACAAGGTAATGGGCCCTCCAACCTTTGTCCCCAAGCAGTACAACACGACATAGGAAATTGTACAGACTTACCTATGCTCGACATACTCATCGGCATACCTATAGGCCGACCAACTCCTATCAGAAAAAATGGACCGTCCTATGTTACCATGATACCCTCCTCGGCATATGCTTATGCCGAGGACTAGGAATCGCGTGCCGACCAAGGCCACGTGCCAGCATAACTTGGTTAGACTCTTATTTACATGCAAAGTCCTATTCAAATAAGGAACATACATCCACTCAGAGTCCAATATCTACTCCTATAAGGAGATATACACAAATAAAGTGGCATCCTCAAACATGGAAACCAAGGAATTAATATCTGAATGGGTATCCACTTCCCTAAACCAGTTCTAAACTTCTTGATCCAAACTTTCATTCCAATCAAGAAAACGATCGGATACATACCTATAAATACACGCCATAATTCACGTGTCACGGGTAACGCATTATTTGACTTTGAACTCTTGTCAATTGATTTTCTCTCTCTCACAACCCAAACTTAGAGAAGTCCCGGTTTAGTTAATGTTTGTTCAATCTTTTTTAGGCCATTCAAGGACCGCCGGGATTATTCGAACCGCTAGATTTATGCTGATCCGACGCTTTTGGCACTTCAAAACTTTTTTTGTTAGTATTTTTTTAAGAGTACTCTATACTTATTGTCTTTATTTATTAAATGAGGCAACTGCTTTGAAAAAAGAAAAGTATTGTTTCTTTAGAACGGGCGAGTAATATGTTTATTAAATTAAGGAAGGTCTTTTTTTTCTTTGTGGGGGTGGGGTGGGTGATAGAACAATTTTAATCCCTGAATGCCACACTCATATTTAAGTAAGAGAAAGAGGAAGAGATGAAGCGGAAGCATGTAATAAAAGTATACCTGTTGAATCCATCTTGATGTCTTGAAGGGAGAATAAGAATGAAGTAGAAGATAATGTAGGGAGATGATCTTCTAAATGAAAGTGTCTCTTAGTCTCTCAAAAGTTCTTTCAATTGTGAAGAGATAATTTAGATGAGAGAAAGTAAGAATCAAGTATGTTTAAGGCTTGATGGAGGGGCCTTTATATAGTAAACATGGTGACACTTCAAATAGGGACCATACCTATTCATTTCCAAAGCAATGTTGATTTACTATCTTGCCCATCAAAGATAGATAAATAACATTTCAGGGATTCTACACATTGACTATTTTGACCATACTTTATCTTAATGTCATAGTTATGATTTTATTAATGGAAGGTACCAAATTATTTGTGTTGCAAGCCATATTGATCTAACAATCTCCCACTTGGGTTGCAAAACAAATTTCTTCCTTTAAATCATAAGTACAACATAAATGATAACCCAAATGTGCACTTTGTTATCACTTATAACAATCTCGTCCATTAGCCATACAAGTATAGAACTAAAGGGGCAGTCGTTGTAATTGATTCGCAACTAAACCCACTATAATTACATATACTAATTCAACTAAATGACATAGATCAAAAGTATGGATGTGTAGCATGGATCTTAATGAATATATACATATTCTTCCAACTAGTCCAACTTAACCAAATGAGATCAAACTTTAAATAATAATAGAACAATAAAATTGAAGAAAACAACATAAACTCCCACTATATTAAATGTTATCAAAAGTTGTTACACCCATATGAGCAACATGCTCGTGAAACACTAAAGGTGATAACGCCTTAGTAAACGGATCCGCTAACATAGAGTTTGTACCAATAAGTTGTATTTCTATTTGTTCATTTTGTACCCTCTCTCTTACAACAAGAAATTTAATGTCAATGTGTTTAGACTTTGACGAGCTCTTGTTATTGTTGGAGTACAAGACCGCTGCCCTATTGTCACAATAAAGCTTAATAGGTCTTTCGACACTATCAACAATACGCAGTCCCTCAGTGAATTTACGCAGCCATATAGCTTGATTGGATGCCTCGAAACAAGCAACGAACTCGGCTTCCATGGTGGAGGAAGTAACGAGTGTCTGCTTGGCACTTCTCCAAGAAATGGCTCCACCGGCTAATGTGAAGACATAACCAGACGTTGATTTACGGCTGTCTTGGCATCCAGCAAAGTCGGAATCGGAATACCCAATGATCTCGAGATGATCCGACTTTGAATATGTAAGCATGTAGTCCTTGGTGTTTTGTAAGTACCGCATCACTCTTTTGGCTGCGACCCAATGTTCTCTCCCCGGATTGCTTTGGTATCGACCAAGCATCCCAACAATAAAAGCTAAGTCTGGACGAGTACAGACTTGAGCATACATTAAGCTTCCTACTGCTGATGCATAGGGGATGTTTTCCATATACTTGGTTTCAAAATTGTTTTTGGGACATTGATTGAGACTGAATTTATCTCCTTTAGAGACAGGGGTGTCATGTGGTTTACAGTTTTGCATGCTAAACCTTTGTAATACCTTCTCTATATAGGCCTTTTGTGATAATCCTAAAGTACCTCGTGAGCGATCACGGTGTATTTGGATTCCTAATACAAAAGATGCCTCACCAAGATCTTTCATTTCAAATTTGTTTGAAAGAAATTTCTTAGTTTCTTTTAGAAGGTTTATATCATTACTAGCTAGCAAAATATCATCCACATATAAGACTAAGAATATAAACTTACTCCCACTGAACTTATGGTATATACAATCTTCACCAATATTCATTTCAAAGCCAAATGAAAGAATTACTTGGTTAAATTTGAGATACCATTGACGGGAAGCTTGCTTGAGCCCATAAATGGATTTCTTAAGTTTACAAACTAAATGATTAGTTTGTTCCAAATCATCCACCATTTTTGGTTTATTCATATAAATGGTTTCCTCAATGTCTCCATTGAGAAAAGCAGTTTTTACATCCATTTGATGAAGCTCAAGGTCATAATGTGCCACTAAAGCCATAATGATCCTAAAAGAGTTTTTAGAAGACACCGGAGAGAATGTTTCTTTGTAGTCAATACCTTCCTTTTGAGTGAAACCTTTGGCAACAAGACGAGCCTTATATCTTTCCACATTACCTTGTGAATCCTTTTTGGTTTTAAATATCCATTTACAACCAATCGGTTTCACATCCTTCGGTAATGAGACAAGATCCCAAACGTCGTTGTCTTTCATAGATTTTAACTCTTCATTAATGGCATTGATCCACTTATGAGAATTAAGACCTTTAATGGCTTCATGGAAGGTGACAGGCTCATCTCCCACTAAACCTAGGTGTCCTTCATTCTCTGCAAGATACACCTCATAATCATTCGAAATGACACTTCTTCTAACTCTATTGGATCTCCTTAAAGGCACTGGTTCGTCCTCATTTTGAGGTTGTTGAATTTTCTCATTTTGATCAACATTTTCATGTTGTTCAATATTTATAGGGGAGTCAATATTTTGAATTTGTTCCTCTTGAATTTCAGGTACAAGTACTTGATTTTCAATTGGGACTACTAAGGGAAGAGGTATAGAAAAGGATTCCTCTTCCTTAAATTAAAAATTATTATTCCTAATTTCCCCTCTAAATTCAACATCCTCAAAGAACCTAGCATTTCCCGTTTCAAAAAACGTTCTAGTTTTCGGGTTGTAAAATTTATAGCCCCTTGATCTTTCGGCATACCCTACAAAGTAGCAACTAACTGTCTTAGCGTCCAATTTTCCTTCGTTAGGCCTATAAGGCCTAGCTTCTGCTGGACAACCCCATACATGAAGATGATTTAGGGACGGTTTCTTATTCGTCCATAATTCATAAGGGATTTTATTGTTAGTGGCCTTAGAGGGAGCCCTATTTAGAAGATAAGTTGCGGTTTTTAATGCATCGCCCCATAATGAGTGAGGTAAAGAAGTACAAGAAACCATACTTCTTACCATATCCTTAAGGGTTCTATTACGTCTCTCATCTACACCATTCATGCTAGGCGTACCCGGCATAGTGTAGTGAGGGACAATCCCACACTCTTCAAGATAGCGAGCAAAAGGACCCGGACGTTGTTCTCCCGAACCATCATTCCGACCATAGTATTCACCACCACGATCGGATCTAACGTTCTTAATAGTCTTACCTAGTTGATTTTCAACTTCGGCTTTAAAAGACTTGAAAACGTCCAAAGATTGAGACTTTTCATGAAGCAAATAAATGTATCCATATCGAGAGTAGTCGTCTATGAACGTAATAAAATATTGTTGACCATTCCAAGAAGGAGAAGGGAATGGCCCACAAATATCCGTATGTATTAGTTCTAAGACGCTTGAGGCTCTCGAGGATACCTTTCTTTTCGAGTTTGTAAACTTTCCTTTTAGGCATTCAATGCAAAAGTCCTTTTCAGGAACATCAAGTTTATTTATGATTCCTTCTGACACAAGATTATCAATTCTCCTTTTGGAGATATGACCCAAACGCCTATGCCATAAGGTATAAGAATTTTCACTTGAAAACTTTCGCTTCTTAGATTTAGTTTCATTATTATGGGACTCATTGATTGTTTGAGTAGTGTTAAGCAAATAAAGATTATCACTACTTGATAAAGTACTAGTACCAACAATAATGGAATTGAAATATAAATCACATCTATTATTACCAAATGAACAAGAGTAACCCTCTTTGTCCAAAACAGTGATAGATATTAAATTCCTTCTAAACGAAGGTACAATAAAAGTATTATTTAATACAAAATAATATCCTGTACTTAACAACAATCTAAAGGTTCCAATGCCTATGACTTCTACCGGGTTCCCAGCTCCCATATAGATGAATCTTTCATCTTCACTGGGTCTTCGGTAATTCAGGCAACCCTGCATAGACATACTAATGTGAGTTGTTGCACCAGAATCCAACCACCATGTATATGTAGGAATTGAAACTAAATTAGCCTCAGTACAAACAAGACCAAATGACATACCTTTCTTAGCACGCCAAGCGTGATACTTAGGGCAGTCGTACTTCATATGACTCGGGTCCTTGCAAAAGAAGCACTTCTTTTCCTTATGATCATCAGATGATCCTTTAGGCTTCTTATTGCTTGTTACCGCAATTTCCTTCCCTCTTCTCTTAGTCCCATGAGAAGAGGTAGATGCTAAGTGAGCACTTTCAATTTTAGATTGCTTCAACCTATCTTCCTCTTGTGTCAGATGTGAGATTAATTCATTAATATCCCACTTGTCTTTCTGACAATTATAGGTCACCTCAAAGTGACCAAACTGAGGAGGAAGAGAAATCAACACTAAATGGACGAGAAGATCTTCCGATATCTCTAACTTAAGTCCTTTTAGTTTAGTTGATAAGTGAAGCATTTCTAAAATATATTCCCTTAAGTTCCCGGTACCCTTGTACTTCATGGAAACAAGTTTCCTTAGGGTAGAACTTGTTTCCGACTTTTCGCTTTTAGCAAAGCGCCGCTCAAGGGTTTCCAGAAAGGTCTTAGCATCAACGTCCTCGGGGACACTGTTGAGAAATGCCTCCGGGACAACATTTTTCATGATCATAAGACTTACGCGATTAGAGCGTTTCCACTTCTCAAAGTTCAAGCGATCCTCAGCGGTGCTATCTTCACTAAGAGGAAGAGGAATTGGCTCCCTAAATGCGAGGTCTATGTCCATGCAGCCCAAGATCATAGTAATTTTGTTTTTCCAAGTTTTAAAGTTTGTCCCATTAAGCATTGGAATTGTGCTCATCGCAGCAGTAATAGAAGAAGCGTTAAGTAAATCTGGGAATCGAGGACAAGAATGAATACAAAACAATAATAAGTAACTACATTATGAATTAAAAGATTAATTATATCAAATGAAATCCATCAATAAAGCAATTAACATGACATCAAAACTAATCTTTGGATTGCGAATTGACTCATAAATAACTACTTTAGATGACAAATAATTTGAACAATATTTGATTAAATGCTTAATCTTCCTTTGGGTAGTCTTAAGCATTTAATAAAATTACCAAATGTTCATTTTATATGTCATCACAAGAATACTTAAGACTTTCTTAGTACGTGGCGTTGTTCAACCTTAGTCGTTCCACCAATCCGTTCGGATGGTTGAGGAGACCAGTCAAGGTTTCCAGCCTGATATACCATCGTTAGTCAAATGTCAAGATCTTCTTTGGAAAATTCAAGTCATTCATAATTTAAACATTCAACACTTTAATAATTTCGCATTTAAATAACGTTAATCACTTAGGTGATAATATTATTTAAATAATGAATAAAATTATTTAAGCATATAATTAATCAGGGCTTTAAGGTTTGAAAAATTAATGTTTTGTCCAAGGGAAACAAAAGTTGTACAGAAAATAAGAATTTTTCCAAAAAATCTGTGAACAGTGACTGCTCGGCCGAGTCAAGGAAAGTGCTCGGCCGAGCACTTTAAATCAGATTGTTTGAAAATTGATCTGCTCGGCCGAGCAGAACAAAGGACACCGCCGAGCACTTTTAATCAGAACATTTTGCCTTTGTTGACATACAATGCGCGGCCGAGCAAATCCAAACGCTCGGCTGTGCAAGTCTTGGTCCGACCGGGCAAAGCCAAAAACCCGACCGGATTATCAAGAGAACCGAACCGGACTCGACCAAAGATCCAACCGGTTTATGTCAATTTTGGCGCCTGTTCATCTGCTCGGCCGAGCAAAACAAAGGACTCGGCCGAGCAGTTCGCGCCTTTTCATATGCTCGGCCGAGCAGAACAAAGGACTCGGCCGAGCAAGGCGAATTCTGCACTTCTGAATTTTGTTTTAAAAATTTCCCAAAACAATGAATTGCAAGTAGATCCACATGGTATGTACTTAAAACATAAAACCACGTTATATAGGGATAATCTTGCTTTAAATTAGTGGAATCAAGTGAGTAGATCCTTATGGTATGTTCATTACAACATAAACCATGCTTTTAAGGGATAGTCTCACATGAACCATTTTTAAATAACAAAACTTTTTCAAACCATTTACTTAATTTAGATGAAGATCATCAGTACTCTATGAATGAATTAGAGTCCTTAATCAATCATCAAAAACCTTAAGATTCAACAGGGAAAATGAATCATAGTTAAAGCGGTTTAATGCTTTTTCTTAATACAAGAACTCAAACTCAAACTAAATAATGAGCGGGGCTCTGATACCAATTGATAGAACAATTTTAATCCCTGAATGCCACACTCATATTTAAGTAAGAGAAAGAGGAAGAGATGAAGCGGAAGCATGTAATAAAAGTATACCTGTTGAATCCATCTTGATGTCTTGAAGGGAGAATAAGAATGAAGTAGAAGATAATGTAGGGAGATGATCTTCTAAATGAAAGTGTCTCTTAGTCTCTCAAAAGTTCTTTCAATTGTGAAGAGATAATTTAGATGAGAGAAAGTAAGAATCAAGTATGTTTAAGGCTTGATGGAGGGGCCTTTATATAGTAAACATGGTGACACTTCAAATAGGGACCATACCTATTCATTTCCAAAGCAATGTTGATTTACTATCTTGCCCATCAAAGATAGATAAATAACATTTCAGGGATTCTACACATTGACTATTTTGACCATACTTTATCTTAATGTCATAGTAGATACAGAGACTGAGGCTTGTTTCTTGCTTGCCCATGAAACTATTCGATTTCCAAGGAAATGACACGTTCCACTTGTGCTTTTCCTGTCAATGGTACATGCTGCATAATCTGCATCTGAGTAACCTATAAGATCAAAAGTTGAATCTTTGGAGTACCAAAGTCTAAGGTTAATAGTCCCAGATAGATATCGAATAATTCGTTTAACAACAATAAGATGTGCTTCTCTAGGATCAGCTTGATAGCGAGCACAAACACAAACACTAAACATGATATCGGGCCTACTAGCAGTTAAGTATAGGAGAGAGCCAATCATACCTCGATACAAGTTTTGATCAACCTTCTTACCTTTCAAGTCTTTATCTAGCTTGTTACCAGTAGCCATCGGAGTGTCGTATGCCTTTGCATTTTCAAGTCTAAATTTCTTGATGAGTTCTCTTGTGTACTTTGCTTGGTTGAGGAAAATGCCTTCAGCACATTGTTTAATTTGTAGCCCAAAGAAGAATGTTAATTCTCCCATCATGATCATCTCAAATTTGCTTTTCATGAGTTTCTCAAAACGCTTACACAACAATTCATTAGTAGAACCAAAAATAATATCATCTACATATATTTAAACTAGTAAAGTATGATCATGATATTTAGCAATGAATAAAGTTGTGTCGATCTTACCATGCTTAAAACCTTTCTCTAGGAGAAATTTAGATAGAGCATCATACCATGCTCGTGGAGCTTGTTTGAGTCCATATAAAGCCATACGGAGTTTGTAGACATGATTTGGAAATTTGGAATCTTCAAATCCTGGTGGTTGAGCAACAAAGACTGTTTTTTGAAGTTCACCGTTGATGAATGCACTCTTCACATCCATTTGATATAACTTGAATCTTTTGTAAGTGGCATAAGCTAAGAATATTCTTATAGCTTCGAGTCTTGCAACGGGGGCAAATGTTTCATCATAATCAATGCCTTCTTCTTGTCTGTAGACTTGTGCAACCAACCTAGCTTTGTTTCTAGTGATGCTTCCATTCTCATCCATCTTGTTTCTGAACACCCACTTTGTACCAATCACTCCTTGATCTTGTGGCCTTGGAATAAGGTCCAAACATTACATCTTTCAAATTGGTTGAGCTCTTCTTACATGGCAACAACCCAACTTGAGTCTTGGAGTGCTTCATCAACTTTCTTAGGTTCAACTTGAGATATGAATGCGGTAAGTGCATCATAGTTTGATCTTCTTGTTCGAACACCAGAATGCAAATCACCAATGATATTCTGAATTGGGTGATCTCTGACCTCACGAACTTCTTGAGGTATATCTGGTTGAGTTGATGGTGGTTGTAAATCTTTAAGTGGAACATCATTTGTACCATCCCAATCATAAGTGATTTGAGGGATAGGTTCTTCCACATTGATGGGTGTTTCAACTTCAACTCCATTTGAGGTAGCAGCAGATAAGGTAGCTTCTGGTGCTTCATGTGAGGTAGATGGAGGTGCAGTTGAGGTAGATGGATTTCCTTGAGTTGATTGATTTTGCGTTCGAGTTGTACATGTCTCATTTAGCTCAACAAAATCATCAGCAACATTTGGAGCCATATGTGGCTCAAGGAGAGAATGTTCATCAAAAGTAACATGGACAGATTCTACTATCTTAAGAGTGGTTTTATTAAATACACGAAAAGCTTTTGAGTGTTTAGAATACCCAATAAATATACCTTCATCGGCCTTAGGAGCAAATTTACCTCGATGTTCTTTACCGTTGTAGAGTATGAAGCATTTGCATCCAAATATCTTGAAGTATGCTATGTTGGGGGTTCTTC
The DNA here is from genome assembly GCA_026119855.1 of Campanula takesimana. NCBI lineage: Eukaryota > Viridiplantae > Streptophyta > Magnoliopsida > Asterales > Campanulaceae > Campanula > Campanula takesimana. Next base: position 111,942 of record JAOWBW010000673.1, read on the forward strand.
CTCTCCAAAGTTCATAAGGAGTTTTTTTGTAGGTCTTGTTGATGAGGGATCTATTTTGAGTGAAGCATGCTGTGTTGACGGCTTCAGCCCAAAAGTATTGAGGTAGCTTTGCTTCAGCAATCATTGTCTTTCCAGCTCTATCAACGTTATGTTCTTCCTTTCCACTACTCCGTTTTGTTGTGGAACTCCAGCAGCAGAGAAGTTGTGGTCAATACCAAGATCGTCACAATACTGAGCAACACCGTTCTTTTTAAATTCTGTACCGTTGTCGGATCAAATACTGACGATGTCATCTTCTTTTTGTGTTTGGAGCTGTCTAAAGAGTGCGGTCAAAATGTCATAGCAATCGTCCTTTGAGATCATCATTTCAACCCACGTATATCTTGAGTAATCATCTACTATAGCTAAGGTATATCTATTTCCTCCAATACTTGCAGTAGATACAGGTCCAAACAGATCCATATGAAGTAGTTGCAAACATCTTGAAGTTGAAGGTGTCGTCTTGCTGGAGAAGGACGCTTTTGGTTGTTTGCGTAGTTGACATGCTGTGCACTTCTCATCGTGGTGATAAGCTACCTTGGGTAGACCACGAACTAGATTTTCTCTACCAATCTTGGAGAGATATTTGAAGTTTAAGTGACTTAGTATTTTATGCCACAACCAACTATTCTCACTAACATTCTTTGCTACAAAACAGAGATTAGAAGAAATGCAAGATGAATTAAAATCAACAACATAAACATTTTTTCTTACGAATCCCTTTGAGCAAAGTGACGCCGGATATGCCATCTTTGATGAGACAGAAATTTGAGGTGAAGTGGCATTGCAATCCTTTGTCGCAAAACTGAGATATTGAGAGTAAATTGTGTTGTAGTCCAATAACTAGAGAAACTTCTTGGATGGTGATTTTTCCTTTTCGAATGACTCCATATCCTACAGTCTTTTCTTTGTTATTATCTCCGAAGGTTACTGATGGACCTTTCTCTTCACGGACATCTTCCAATAAGTTGATATCTCCGGTCATGTGCCTTGAACAGCCACTATCGAGATACCATAAACTTGATTTATCCTTGGAGATTTCAGCCATTAAGCAGAGAACCTATAAAATAAACATTTAAGAACAAGGTCCCCTTTTTATTCTTTTGGGTCCAAAGGGTTAGCAACTTTTAACAACCTACACTTGCCTCACATAAGGGGGTTTAAGCCTTCTGAGATTTGGTGTGAATCTTAAAATACATTCAGCAGCCTTGTGACCATAATCATCACACACAGAACAATGGTGGAAGCCACCCAACTGAGGGTTAACAAACTTCATTGAAGTCTTCAGCACAACATCATTAACTGGTATGTATGCGGTCTCCTTAACAAAGTACATCCTTTTGAACTTTGCGGCATTTCCACTACGCACAGTAGGCTTGCCATGAAAGGCCTCTTGCCGCGGTAGGTTCATGCGGTAGGGAGCACCATTTACCTTGCTAGAGGAAGCCTCTGCGGTAGGTTCATCCAAGGCAATTCCTTTCATCTTTAGTGCCTTGCCAGTTTGTTTCTTAGGGTAGACATAGTTGAACTCTAGTTTCTTCTTTGGTTCTTGTCCTATACCCTTTGAAACATGATATTTAGCCTTAGACCCTTCCAAAGTTTGCTTGGTAAATTTATCATCTCTTTCACAACAAGATGCACATTTAAAGTTGTCACTAGTTTGGAATCCCAAGCCTTCTCTATCACCACTTGACTTTTGGGATTCTAAGATTTGTTCCATAGTGACACGTGAATTGGTCCACTCATTAGTGATCTTTTTAAGATCTATTATCTCAGCAACCAATTCTTCGTTTTTAACTTTAAATATAGCATTTTGTTCTTCCAAGAAACGGTTTCGATCAGTAAGAGGAGTCATGCTCTTGATCTGCTCCTTAAAGAGGGTGAGTTCAGATCTTAATAGAGTTTTCTCCGTCTTAAGCTGGGAAATCTCTTCAGTTGAAAGTGTTAAAGCTTCTTTCATGCCAGAAAACTTACTAATTACCTGTTCAGCTTTCATGAACATCTTCTCTTGTTCATCAGGGGAAATGTCATACTTAAGTTGAGGTGTGGTAGATTGAGCTTCCTTCACTTTGAGATTAAATAGAGCTTTCTTTGCTGCACTCACATCACATCTTAAAAATAGAAGATCACCATTCCTTTGCACTGGAGTTAGGAATCCTTTATCAGGAAGTTCATCAGCCGTATAACTCTTCCGTTTGGGTTTCACATTGGGTGAAAATTGATTATCATCCTCATCATCGGAACGAACGACCAAACAAATGTGACCTTCTTCAGAATCCTCATCGCTTTCATCAGAATCTGACTCTATCCATGTAGCTAACTCTTTTGAGGTAGAGTCTTCTTCAGCCATCATTCCCTTTTGCTTAGAATACCTTGGAGTGAAGTTGATTTTCTTCTTCATGTACTTAAATTTGGGAATTGGACATTCTGATGAGAAGTGACCTGGTTTCCTGTAATTAAAACAAACAAGATCTTCTTTCTTTTTGGAGAAGTTGAAGTTCTCTTTCTTCTTTGAAGGGCTGCTCCTTGAAAACCTTGATGGAGCTTTACTTGATGATCCGGGTCTTGCTGTCTTTCTGAACTTTTGGAATCTTTTCACGAACATAGCAAAACCATCATCGTCCATATCAAGTAACTCTGATGTGGAGATTCTTGGATCTTCTTCTTCGATCACTTCTTCCTTTTGTGTGACCAACGATAAGCTCTTAGTTTTTCCTTCCATTTCTTCAATGTTATGAATCTTGATATCAAAAACTTTGAGGTTGGCATAGAGACTTCTGAGTGACATATCATCTAGAAGCTTGGTATCTTCAAGAGTGTTTCATTTGTGAAGATATTGAGAACCAAGAGCAGCTAGAAAATTAACATTGATTTCTTTCTTGGTAAGCTTCTTTCCGAGTGCTGTATAAGTACTCACGATCTCACAATAACGATCATAAGTGGCTCTAAGTGATTCACCGGGGATCTTAGCAAAGTTGTTGAATCTTCTTTGAATTGCGAACTTTTTGCTTTCCTTGCATGCTTGATGTCCTTCGATGTAATCTTCAATTGCATCCCAAAGATCTTTTGCAGTAGAACATTCCATAATCTGTCGACGCTGTGACGTACTCAAGGTACTTAAAAGTATGCTTTTTTGCTTTCACATCCATTCCAACTAATCTTTTCTCTTCATCGGTCCATTCAGCTTTTGGTTTCTTGATTGATGGTATGTCTGCATTGGTTTCTGGATTCGGATTAGCTTTCATTAGGAAGTATGGTCCAATGGTAAGACAATCACCAAGTTGCTCGTCCATGGAGTAGAACTGAGTTAGAATGCTGTGCTTCCATACGTCAAAGTTATCTTCGTCGAACGCTGGAACATGAGTGAAGTTAACCGTTGCCATAGTTTTCTGACTTGCCATATTGAATCGGCACCCAAGCTGTTAAGCTTGAAAAACATAAGTTTTATGAAGGTGTTAGCTCTGGTACCACTTGTTGGTCCCCGAGACACAACAAGGGTATGAAAATAGGCTAGAGAGGGGGGGGGGGTGAATAGCCTATTTAAAATTCCAACCCTTTTTCAAAATTCAACATTTATGCTTACACTTGAATTTTGCGGTAGATGAAATACCATGCGGTCAAGTATAGAATGCACAGCAGAAGTTTTCATTGAAACACGTTGAGTTGATTTTAGATAAGTATAATGCGGTAGGCATATGTGCGGTAGGTTAAGGATGCGGTAGATAGTGGTGCGGTAGATGTATATGCGGTAGGTAAGTGTGAGGTAGGTTGAGAGATTGAAAACTTGTGTCTTAGAGATTTTTGGCAAATGATAAGTTAGTCAGATTTTAGCTTAGGCAATGAGGTAGACAAACAAACACAATTCACAGTAGTTCATAAATCTGAAAGATCAAACACTAAAAGACAAACAAGATTAATATGAACAATAATAACAAGATGAACAATACTTAAAGTAAATTTTCATAAATGAAAAGTGCAGTAAGTAAATGACACAATGATTTGGAAATGTTCGATCTATTGAAAGATCTACGTCCTTTACCAAGATGGTCAGTCTTGGATTTTGAATGAGGTATATATTTGATTCGTTTGAGTACAGATTACAGAGATGAAGTATTTGAATCGACACCTATTTCTATGAAGAACAATCCTAGACTTAGACCAGTGTATCCCTTGTTGGTAGTGGTTCCCTAGGCACGTTTAATAAACGTTGTAATTGTTATCATTTATTTCATATCAATAAAGAGATGTTTTGATTATTATTATTGTTCATGTTTACTTATAATAATCTCCGTCCCTAGTACTTGTTAAGCACTAGTATAAAGGCTAAATGATCATGCGATGATCATGTTAGATTTATGGGTACTTGTTTGGAACAAGGTACTGGACATGACCCGCTGTATGAGATTTATGTCATGGTCCATGTCAAACATATATCTCATATTAGTTATGTCATTTGAATCCTTAGACATGAAGTTATTATAGTCTTCCACTTGATGAACATTATGTTTGACATATTCAAACGCTACCTTTGACCGGGAAGTTATAAAGGGTATGATTGGCATAATCGGATTCACATTGGGAAGAATAATAAGCTAAATGGATTTGTCCCTCCACGGAGAGATGTCAAGCTTGGGCCCCTCGAAGGAATGATGTTGATGAAATGTTCGGCCGGACTCAAATGGATTGATTGGATCAATAGCATTTGGATTATCAACATATTCGGAATCGAGAAAGTATTGAACAAAACAAGTTGACTGTTTGACCATGACTTGTGTTCAATGACTTCGAGGACAAAAGGATTATGACATATTCTAAGAGGAATGCGAACTTGTATCTAGTTATACTAATTGGGTAGGTATGACGGTTTGCTAGAACCTAATCATATCTTATGGTTTCATGTTTGAACCCATTGCCAACTTAGTATAATCCTAGAGGGTCACACACATTAGAACGAATCTTTAAAACAACTACATTGGAATTTTGGAAATTCTGGACTTTCTGGGGAAGTGGGCGACCGCACAGTATGGACTGGGCGGCCGCACACTTAGCCCATTTTTGTACCAGTTTTGTTTCAGATAGTTGTGCGACCGCACAGTGCATTCTGGGCGGCCGCACAGTACTGTCGGGTGGCAGATTCCTAATTTGATTAGGAAACGAATTTTGGACGGATTTTGACACAAGTTTCCTATTTGGAATAGGTCATACTTGTGTATAAAAGACCAAATTCGGCCAGCACTCTAAGCTAATGATTTTGTGAGTCTCAAAGAGTTTGAGAGAGGGTTTATTTTGTTCTAAGACATTCTTGGTTGAAGAACAAAATAATACACAAAATAAATTCCATATAGTTCTTTTGATTGTGAAAAAGTGTTTCACAATTTGGTCTAGCAACCAAGATCAAAGAAGCTCCTTTGATATTCGTTCGAAGTGTGGATACCGCTAGAGGGTGAAAATCATCATCTTCAAAGTTCGTGTTCAAGCTTTGTGATCGTGATCAAGTCTTCAAACCTCCACCAAAGACCAAGAGAATTTGATAGCCATCAAGGGTTAGTTTATTCCTTTATTCTTATGTTGTATTTGATTTAATCATATGAACGGATCCATGGATTTGGGTTTCAAAATTTTAAATGCTAAATTCCGCTGCTCATGTATCTACGAAACCCAACAGTGGTATCAGAGCTCCGTTCATGTTGATTATTTCAATACCTAGATCATGTTATGTGTATATAAATTGTTTATGTGCCTTGCATGATATGAATATTGGAATATGTGATGTTTATGTGTTATGTGATTTTATGTGGTTTATTGTTTTGCAACTTTAATCGCACGATTCAATCGCAATAAATAAATTATGGTGGATTCAGAATTGTTGGTTATTAATTTTTGATTGGATCAAAGTTTTAATAATCGGGGAAAAACAATTTTGAGACAAAATTTTCGAACTTCAAAATTCTGTACATTCTGATCAGTTTGGGCGACCGCACAAAATCACTTGGGCGGCCGCACATGTTTGGGCGACCGCACAGTGAGTTTTGGGCGGCCGTACATAAGGATCAGATTGTCTGATTTTTGGTTGAAATCAGAATTTGGAATTTTCGAGAGGTCCAACAAAACCAGTAACAGAACCAGTCCAGACTTGCTGATCTGGAATGGGTTTTGGGTAGTTGGTTTATGTGAGGATCTTGGGGTTTGATTTTCCTATTTGTTTTAGTCTTGTGATTCTAAGATTGGTTCAAGGTTTGGATGGCTAATCTGCGTTCATCGAGATTGTGTTTCCCAAACTTGATCGCAATCAAAGTTTCAAAGATAAAACGAAGTTAGAATTATGAAGAGTTCATAATTGCTAAAATTGAGAAACAAAGTTCTTGATTCAATGATTGGAGATCCATGTGGAATTGTGAATGCAATTGGCCTACGTTCATCGAGACCATCTATTGCTTTGTTTCGGCCACATGGACTACTTTCTTGGTTTCTTGAATTAGTGCGGGATTGTGGTTGCCTGATGGCTTAGTTCGACCGCACTTCTTGTTGTCTTGATTTGGAGATAATAACCAAAGTTGAAATAGTCTCATCCTCATAATTATAGAGAAACTAATGACACATAAATATCATGCTTAAATTAATGGAGATTAATTTAGTGGCTAAACTTGATGTGTAACATGTTTATATTATGTGCTCAAAAATGTGTTATATGCTATATGTGATGAACCTTCAAAGAAAGTTTTAAGTCCTTTTGCCATGCCATGATTAAAACACTTGTTTATACATGAGTAATTTTATGTGGGCTCGCCAAAGCAAGGTGCATTGATTTTATTCATGTTTGAGCAAGATGAGTGAATAAGAGTTTCCTATGCGTTTAAAATGGTTGGACTTAATTAAGCGTCAAAACAGTTTTGGGCTTAAGGCAAAGATGAGATTTAACATGCTTTTTGAAATTGAATTTCTTAAAGAATCTCATGAAAAGAACTGAGAGTCATATGAGATATGATTGACAAGAGTTGTCTACCTAATTGATTTAATTTTGAGCGGTGCGCCAAAGCGTACTCAAAATTAGATTAAAGCGGGATCTCAACCCATTTAAATTATACTATACATTGGATGTATAAAGAAGGTTGTATAATTTGGTGGGAGTATTTTGTTTTAAAATACATTATTTATCTCTTTAATGAAAACCGGTACTTATTAAATTTTGGAAATTTTTGCATATTTGTAGATAATGACTAATAACACTCAATCAATGTCGTTGCGATCGATCCTTGAGAAGGATAAGCTCGAAGAGAATGGTACAAACTTTATGGATTGGATCCGTAGCATAAGAATTGTTCTTAGGCAAGAAGATAAGTTGTACATTCTCGATGGGCCTCTCCCCGCTGAACCACCGCCTACTGCCCCTAGGGTAGAAAGAGACAATTACAAGAAACATCGTAATGATTCTAGAGATGTAAGTTGTCTCATGCTTGCTGCTATGTGTTCAAAACTCCAACAAAGTTTGGAACATTTGGAAGCCTATGAGATAGGCGTGGAGTTGAGAACCATGTTTCAAGAGCAAGCTCGGCAAGAGAGGTACAAGACCATTGTTGCATTCACTACTAGTAAAATGAATGAAGGGCAACAAGTGAGTCCTCACTTTCTTAAAATGAAAGGTTATGTAGAGCACCTAGAGAAACTTGGCTATCCAATCCCATTGGAGCTAGCCACGGATCTCATTCTTAATTCATTGCCTAAAAGTTATAATCAGTTTGTAATAAATTATAACATGCATGGAATGGATAAGAATCTCTCTGAGTTGCATGGGATGCTCAAAACTGCAGAGATGAAAATTGTGGAGAAAGGTTCCCCCGTGCTCTTGGTTCATGATGGGAAGAAGGCTAGTGCCAAAGGAAAGGGTAAGAAAGTTGTCAAACCCAAGATAAGCAAGGCAAAGGTTGCCAAGGCTTCTGAGGCAAAACCTGATTCACAAAAGGATGCAATCTGTTTCCATTGTCAAGAAATTGGTCATTGGAAACGTAATTGCAAGGCTTTCTTGGAAGAGCAAAAGAAGAAGAAGAGAAGCAAGGCTGCGTCGACTTCAGGTATCTATATGATAGATATTCTCCTTTCTACCACTGATTCTTGGGTATTGGATACCGGATGTGGTTCTCACATTTGTCTAAATATGCAGGGATTAAAGAATAGGAGACTGCTTAAAGAAGGTGAAGTAGATCTACGTGTGGGGAATGGAGCAAGAGTTGCTGCATTAGCCGTAGGGACTTATGAAGTCACTTTACCTTCCAGATTAATTCTTGTTTTGAACAATTGTTATTATGTTCCGGATTTAAGCAGAAATATTATTTCAATTTCTTGTTTGGATAATGAAGGTTTTAAGTTTCTTATTAAGAATAAGAAATTTTCTATTTATTTAAATGATGTGCTTTATGGTATTGCTAATTCATTTAATGGCATTTATATCTTGGATGTCAAGAATGAAAATAATGTCTATCATGTAAATAAGAAATCTAAACCTAATGATGTAAATCATACTTATTTGTGGCATTGCCGTCTTGGTCATATTAATGAGAAGCGTATCTCAAAACTCCATGGGGACGGACTTTGGGTTCATGTGACTTAGAGTCATATGATACTTGTGAGTCGTGTCTTCTTGGAAAAATGACTAAGACACCTTTTACCAAGTTGGGTGAAAGGGCAAGCGACTTATTGGGGTTGATACATTCCGATGTATGCGGACCATTAAGTAGCAATGCTAGGGGAGGATTTCAATACTTCATAACCTTCACTGATGATTATAGTAGATTTGGGTATGTTTACCTAATGAAACATAAAAGTGAAGCATTCGAGATATTTAGAATATTTCAAAATGAAGTAGAAAAACAACTTGGCAAAAGTATAAAGGCACTTCGATCAGATCGAGGTGGAGAATACTTGAGTCAAGAATTTGATGATCATCAAAAGAATTGTGGAATAGTTTCACAATTGACTCCACCCGGAACACCACAATGGAATGGTGTGTCCGAGAGGAGGAATCGGACTTTGTTAGACATGGTTCGATCAATGATGAGTCAAGTTGATCTTCCAATATCCTTTTGGGGTTACGCTCTAGAAACCGCTGCTTTCACACTAAATCGTGTTCCAACTAAATCGGTTCAAAAGACTCCATATGAGATGTGGAGCGGAAAGAAGCCTTGTCTATCTTTCATGAAGATTTGGGGTTGTGAAGTTTTTGTCAAAAGACTTATCTCAGACAAACTTGCACACAAATCTGATAAATGTATTTTCGTGGGATATCCTAAGGAAACTAAAGGATATTACTTTTACAACCGAGAGGACAACAAAGTGTTTGTTGCCCGAACTGGTGTCTTTCTAGAGAAAGAGTTTCTCTCCAAAGAAATCAGTGGGAGTAAAATAAATCTTGAAGAAATTCGAGACTCAGGAAATAACATTGAACTAATAGTGGAATAAGAACAAGAACCACAAGTAGTTATGGAACCTGTTCAAAATACACAAGCATCTCGCAGATCTAGTAGGTTACGATCCGAGCCCGAGAGATATGGATTTCTCGTAACGGATAGTAATGAGGTAGAAATCATTGAGAATGATGAACCGTCAACCTACCAAGAGGCGATGTCTTCTCCTGATTCGGACAAGTGGCTTGGAGCCATGGAATCCGAATTGCAATCCATGCGAGACAATCAAGTTTGGAATTTGATTGATGCGCCCGAAGGTGTAAAAACCATAGGATGCAAATGGGTCTTCAAGAAGAAGACTGACATGGATGGGAAGGTGCATACTTACAAAGCTAGGCTTGTAGCGAAGGGTTATAGGCAAGTTCATGGTATTGACTATGATGAGACCTTTTCACCCGTAGCAATGATCAAGTCTATAAGAATTTTGCTTGCCATTGCCGCCTATCATGACTATGAAATATGGCAGATGGACGTCAAAACCGCTTTCCTGAATGGAAAACTCCAAGAGGATGTGTATATGACACAACCAGAAGGTTTTGAACAAGATTCTAAGGTATGCAAATTGCAAAGATCCATCTATGGATTGAAGCAAGCTTCAAGGAGTTGGAATCTCCGTTTTGATGAATCGGTCAAAGAGTTTGGTTTCATCAAGAACGAAGATGAGCCTTGTGTATACAAGAAGATTAGTGGGAGCATAGTGCTATTCCTTATTTTATACGTGGATGACATATTGCTCATTGGAAACGACATTTCTACACTTCAGTCTGTGAAGACTTGGTTAGGAAATTGCTTCGCAATGAAAGATATGGGTGAAGCCGCATATATTCTTGGCATTAAGATCTATAGAGATAGATCAAGGAGGCTACTTGGTTTAAGCCAAAGTACATACATTGACAAGGTCATTAAAAGATTCCGTATGGAAAATTCTAAGAGAGGCACCTTGCCCGTGTTACATGGAGTTTCTCTAAGCAAGACTCAATGTCCTAAGACAAACGATGAGCGTGAGAAAATGAATGATGTTCCATATGCTTCGGCAATTGGGTCCATCATGTATGCCATGATTTGTACTAGGCCGGATGTATCTTATGCTTTGAGCATGACAAGTAGATACCAATCCGACCATGGCGAAAATCACTGGATAGCTGTAAAAGCGATTTTTAAGTACTTGAGAAGAACTAAAGACTCGTTTTTGGTCTATGGAGGAATGGAAGATGATCTCGTTGTAAATGCTTACACGTATGCAAGCTTCCAAACCGACAAAGATGATAGCTGATCGCAATCGGGTTTTGTGTTTATGTTAAATGGTGGAGCTGTAAGCTGGAAGAGTTCCAAGCAAAGTACAACCGCTGATTCTACAACAGAAGCTGAGTATATTGCTGCATCGGATGCTGCAAAAGAAGCTGTTTGGATTAAGAAGTTCATAACTGAACTTGAAGTGGTTCCTAGCATTGCTAATCCAATAGACCTTTATTGCGATAATAATGGTGCTATTGCTCAAGCAAAGGATCCAAGAGCACATCAGAAATCCAAACACATACTTAGGCGTTTTCATATCATTCGAGAGATCGTTGATAGGGGAGACGTAAATATATGCAGAGTACCTACTGATGACAATGTTGCGGACCCGCTGACAAAGGGACTTCCACAAGCTAAACATGATGGTCATGTTAGGTCCATGGGTATTAAATACATGGGAGATTGGGCCTAGGGCAAGTGGGAGATTGTTGGTAGTGGTGCCCTAGGCACGTTTAATAAACGTTGTAATTGTTATCATTTATTTCATATCAATAAAGAGATGTTTTGATTATTATTATTGTTCATGTTTACTTATAATAATCTCCGTCCCTAGTACTTGTTAAGCACTAGTATAAAGGCTAAATGATCATGCGATGATCATGTTAGATTTATGGGTACTTGTTTGGAACAAGGTACTGGACATGACCCGCTGTATGAGATTTATGTCATGGTCCATGTCAAACATATATCTCATATTAGTTATGTCATTTGAATCCTTAGACATGAAGTTATTATAGTCTTCCACTTGATGAACATTATGTTTGACATATTCAAACGCTACCTTTAACCGGGAAGTTATAAAGGGTATGATTGGCATAATCGGATTCACGTTGGGAAGAATAATAAGCTAAATGGATTTGTCCCTCCACGGAGAGATGTCAAGCTTGGGCCCCTCGAAGGAATGATGTTGATGAAATGTTCGGCCGGACTCAAATGGATTGATTGGATCAATAGCATTTGGATTATCAACATATTCGGAATCGAGAAAGTATTGAACAAAACAAGTTGACTGTTTGACCATGACTTGTGTTCAATGACGTCGAGGACAAAAGGATTATGACATATTCTAAGAGGAATGCGAACTTGTATCTAGTTATACTAATTGGGTAGGTATGACGGTTTGCTAGAACCTAATCATATCTTATGGTTTCATGTTTGAACCCATTGCCAACTTAGTATAATCCTAGAGGGTCACACACATTAGAACGAATCTTTAAAAGGACTACATTGGAATTTTGGAAATTCTGGACTTTCTGGGGAAGTGGGCGACCGCACAGTATGGACTGGGCGGCCGCACACTTAGCCCATTTTTGTACCAGTTTTGTTTCAGATAGTTGTGCGACCGCATAGTGCATTCTGGGCGGCCGCACAGTACTGTCGGGTGGCAGATTCCTAATTTGATTAGGAAACGAATTTTGGACGGATTTTGACACAAGTTTCCTATTTGGAATAGGTCATACTTGTGTATAAAAGACCAAATTCGGCCAGCACTCTAAGCTAATGATTTTGTGAGTCTCAAAGAGTTTGAGAGAGGGTTTATTTTGTTCTAAGACATTCTTGGTTGAAGAACAAAATAATACACAAAATAAATTCCATATAGTTCTTTTGATTGTGAAAAAGTGTTTCACAATTTGGTCTAGCAACCAAGATCAAAGAAGCTCCTTTGATATTCGTTCGAAGTGTGGATACCGCTAGAGGGTGAAAATCATCATCTTCAAAGTTCGTGTTCGAGCTTTGTGATCGTGATCAAGTCTTCAAACCTCCACCAAAGACCAAGAGAATTTGATAGCCATCAAGGGTTAGTTTATTCCTTTATTCTTATGTTGTATTTGATTTAATCATATGAACGGATCCATGGCTTTGGGTTTCAAAATTTTAAATGCTAAATTCCGCTGCGCATGTATCTACGAAACCCAACATCCCTAATGATTCAATCTATGTGATTGATCAATCGGGGTGAGTGTGTGTTAAGAATCAAGAGATCTTTCGAATCTATATGATTTTAGAGCGTAATGAAACTTGTGTGATGAGGCTTGAGATTTGATCTTGAAGGTTGCTGAAGACTTGTTGAAGACTTGAAGGGTTGAGTGCTTGAAGATTCGAAGGATTCTGGAAATCTTGAATATGATCTTCAATCACCAAGAATTTCAACAGCAATTTCTCTCTTAGAATCTCAGCATGGGTTCAATGAAGAACTCAAGACTATTTATAGCCTTGAATGAGAGACTAGCCGTTGGAAATACTTGGGGTCCAAGTTGAAGGACAATGAGCTGTTGAATTCTAATTGGAGCTCAGTCTGAGTTGTCCTTTTGTTGCAGAGTCATGGTGGTCCAACTGTACTATGATGACAGTTGTATTCAAATTTGAAATTTGAATTTGCAACGTTCAAAACTAACCAAGGTAAGTACATAAGAGTGACCATGGTTAAGTTTGAACCAACTTGAGTTTTCTTCAACCAAGGTTTCATGCGGTAGACATCATGCGGCAAGGTAGACAGCATGAGGTAACCTTGATCATGCGGCAGGCATAGGCTACGCGGTAGACATTCCTTGCGGTAGGCAGGGGCCTTACCTCATATCTCCAGACTTGGAAAAAATTGAAGGTCCTAATCTGCTAAGCCTATCAAACTAGAAAGTGGACTATTTTAAATGAAGTACAAGTACTTCTTACAATATATCCTAAAGTCCACAAAGAGTAAAATAAGGTTATGAGATCAATCAAATTAAGGTAATAGGAGTGGTTTATAATAAGCATACCCAACAGTAACAGTGTTTATACATAATTGTAACACACATATATATATATATAGAAAAGTAATAATTCAACCATTTACACTTTAGAACTAAAAACACTTGTGTTAGTAACATTGTAAAAATTAGAAAGTAACAATTTTTATAAATGAAATTACATTTTACGTGTATAATAACATTGTAAAACAGTTACGTTTACTTATATAACAATATATCCACGTGTTTTCAAATAATAAGTTACAATAGGTTCAATTTATCATGATACATGTAAAAGTATTACATTATCTATAGAAATCTGTTACAATTTCATCTATTAAAGTGTTACATTTACTTGTACAAATAAGTACATTCATGTATATAAGTTGTTATTTTTCAAATATTACTTTCTTTCAAAAAATAAAATCAAAATACTAAAATAAAAATTTTCTGAAAAAACACTATTACATTTCAGTATAACGATAATTACATTTAGTTATTTTTAGTGTTACACGTATTTATAGTTTGTATTACAGTTGAAAGATTAGTAAAATTAGCTAATTTTTTTTTCCCGAAAGTAAATGCAAGTCAAACATTTCCCAAACTGGTGTTACGTTTACTTATAAACAATGTTACTTTATAAGTAACACATTTGTTACATTTAGTTATACTAAGTATTACTTTTGGCAAACAAAAAAAACAGTAAAAAAATATATATATATAAAAGCGAAAAAAAAAACATTTTTTTTGGGCCAATGGGTCGCTAGCACGTGGCAGATTTTGAGTGGAGTATGGGTTGGGATCCTACGCTTCGCTTCGCGGAGAATGTTGTATACATGTCATGAGTCGACCCGTATCTTTTATGTGACGGATCTAGGTGTTCTCACGAGACCGCCTCTTTTTCCGAATGATGTAGTAGCGGCCTAGTGGGAACTGGGAAGTAGAAATGAGTTGAAGCCCATTACTAAGCCCAAAAATAAGTTGAAGGCCTAAAGCCCAATTACCTCTAAAGGGTCGAATTCTCATTTCCATGTACACTGTAAAACCCTAGCATTTGCCTCCACCTCTGATTAATCCCTTTCTTCGTAACGCACATACCGCCAATTCTCACACACAAAACCCTAACTCCATCAAAATGCCGCCGAAGTTCGATCCATCGCAGGTGGTCGACGTCTACGTCCGCGTCACCGGAGGTGAAGTCGGAGCGGCCAGTTCGCTCGCTCCGAAGATCGGACCACTCGGTCTTTCTCCGAAGAAGATCGGAGAAGACATTGCCAAGGAAACCGCCAAGGACTGGAAGGGTTTACGTGTCACCGTCAAGCTAACCGTCCAGAACCGTCAAGCTAAGGTCTCCGTCGTTCCTTCCGCCGCCGCACTTGTCATCAAGGCGCTCAAGGAACCAGAGCGAGATCGTAAGAAGACGAAGAATATCAAACATTCAGGTAACATTTCTTTAGATGATGTTATTGAAATTGCGAAGATTATGAGGTCGAGGTCAATGGCCAAGGAATTGACCGGAACGGTGAAGGAGATACTCGGAACTTGCGTTTCTGTTGGCTGTACGGTTGATGGAAAGGATCCAAAGGATTTGCAGCAGGAAATTGCTGATGGAGACGTTGAGATTCCTCAGGATTGAGTTCAATCCAATTTGAGGGGAGTTAAAGTGTTTTTTCGATATAGCTTTTTAATTTTTGTTATCTGTTTTGCGTACTGGAGGTTTAATATGAATTCATCAGTGAAGTTGGAGACCTCTTTTTTTGCTAAATTGCTGCAATATTTGAGTATAATATTAGTTTTAGTATATTTTTACTTTGTTTGAAATACTCTATTAAATATTGAATACTAAAAGGGAAATTTAGGACTTAGCATTAAACTTTAATTTAGTATATTGATCAACTGCATGAGATGATGCATACCTATAGGCTCATCTATTGAATGTATATCACTGTGATTGGGATAAGGGGGGATTTGGTGCAAATTGCAATTGACTGTGATGGTCATTTGTTTCGGGCTCAGGGTATATTTTAGAAGGTTCGGTTTTGAAAGATCGAAATGTTTGGAAGATGTGTTTCTTTGCTTGATGAGGTGATCTTATAGTTAGGACGTTACTATAGTTAATGATTGGATGAGTTGGCCATGCATATCAATCTAAATGCGAATATTGTTACTGAAAAATGTTTCAGTGTAAGAACTGTATGAGAGAAGTGGCACCTTGTTACTAATGAGTACATTTACTACTACCTCTGTCCCAAAATGATCTTCCCATTTGCCATTTTTCATTTTCCCAAAAAGTTCTTCCCATTTCTACAATTTAGGATTAAAAGTGCATAAACAAAACATGACTAGTGAAACAAGCGTACATATTCTTAAAAAAATTGAATAGTCAAAGGGAAGATCATTTTGTGACGGAGGGAGTACTATGGTAGTTTTTGCCCTTGTTCTTCAACCATAAGTAGGCAAGTGAGAATGTTTTGAAGTTTTGGTAGGAATGCAAGTTTATTTTTTGGTCTTGTATTACAATATAATTTTCTTTCTAGGAGACCTTTTTCAAGCATTTGTGTATACCATCATTTTCTACACAATGGGGCACCCAATCACACATCAGATCTGCATCAATCTCCATTACTGCTGCATTTCATTTGTCAAATATTTTGATGTAAAGCTCTTCTGAATTGAGTTTTTGTACTTGAAAAGTGTCAATATTTTCCAAGGTAATATTAGAAGCACCTTTTATAGCATTCCTCATACAATGTGAATTCTCGGTTAGTGCAAATGGCTTGTTTCATTGTCTAGTTTTAGAGTTACTACCATATTAGTAGTTTTTTGGTGTTGTTTTTATTTGCTTTTGCATTGTTAAACACTTTCTTTAGTCGTCATTATGATTTTTTTTCTTACATCCAATGTTACATTCTGAGGATTGAACGCGATCCTGTAAACTATTCGGGACAATTCTAGCCTTTTGTGATGACCCTCAGTTTCACTATGCGACCGGCAATTTATGTATTCCCATTTTGGTGTTTCTATGTTCTTGTTTGTAAGCTATTCTACCAGTTTACACGTCTAGAAACGAAATTTGACATCGCCTTTTGTGTTCTT
The DNA here is from genome assembly GCA_026119855.1 of Campanula takesimana. NCBI lineage: Eukaryota > Viridiplantae > Streptophyta > Magnoliopsida > Asterales > Campanulaceae > Campanula > Campanula takesimana. Next base: position 128,557 of record JAOWBW010000673.1, read on the forward strand.
GCTGTAGTATTAAATTGAATAGGAACTACTTTTTGTTGAATTTGCCTCTGATTATTCATTCCTGTAGTTTTCCCCGTGTTCTTCAAGCTGAATATTTCAGTTTCTCATATTTGTTTCTCTATTAATTAAGTAAAATATGAGCCATCAGGTTGACGATTATAACTGTAACAGTAACTGAAGTCCCTAATCCCTATTTGTTTGGGAAGCTTGGATCTTACCTGGTGAATTGCTTGAGGCTCATTAGTAGTTTATTTTGCTCATATCCAAACATTGGATCTGACTGGGGGCTTGGGGACGTGGTTCTAAAACTTTTTTCCTGGTCCATATTCATGTTTCTTACATACGGTATTTGGTAATTCTATGTGATTTCTTTAAGGTCTTTGGTAATTCTATGCGATTTCTTACAGTTGGGTTTGAAGCCAGACCTGGCAATGTTGTTATAAGGGCAGCCATATTGCAATCAGTTTTACGCATCACTCAGCAATCATAATATGAATGTTGTTACAAGTGCATATGTTAAGGAGTTTCAGTTCCTACTAGTGTTTATGGGTGTTGGTTAGGGATGGCAACAGGGTGGCTTTTGTCAAAACCGAACCCGACCCTAACCTCAAAGAGGGGTGACCCGACCCGCAGAATGGAACCTGACCCGACCCGAAGTATATACATATCTAATTTTTTCAGCTCATATTTGCTTGGGCTCAATCTATGTTTAAGCCTAAATATGATCCAGTTGTATAAATCAGTCTTATATCATCAAACCTCACCCACAAACAATTCTAAAAATAAATTGTACAACACTTATAATATGGTTAACCAACATAATATGTTAACTTTGTATATAGGGGCGCGGGTCAGGTCGCATCGGGTCAACATCAAAACCCGACCCCGACCCTAACACGCTCGGGTCATGAAAATTGCAACCTGAACCCTACTTTTTCGGGGCGGATCGCCTTCAGGTTCGGGTGAATTGCCATCCCTAGTGTTGGTGGTAGTGTGTATTAGTGTGTGATAATGGTTTATTGGTGCCGGTGCATGTATTGTAAACTGTCGGTTCTTGTGTTTTACAGTGTTAGTGTTTTAGAGTGTTAGGCTTAGTGTTAAAATGTGTTAGTTTAATGTAAAAGCGATTGTCAGTGGTAGTTTTAAAGAGTCGGTCAGTCGTAGTGTTATTAAAGAGTCTAAGTTGCAATTTTGAAGAGTGCTAGGTATAGTTTTAAGCAGTGTTCTAAAAATTGCTAGGCGGTGGAGCTGGGCCTAGCGCCTAGAGGCCTAGGCGGGGCTGAGAAATTTAGTTATTTTTTATTTTAAAAAATATATATATTATATTTCTAAAAAATAGTGCTACTTTTTTTTTTATTATTTGTCAAAAATTAATGATTTATTGTAGCTAAAAAAATTAAATTAAGAGTATTCCCAAAAAAAAATCAAAAGTGAATGGTAAACATTACTACGCTAAGTCAAAGCAATTTACCCAACACATCTTATTTATTCAGCCATATTAAATTTTCTTCCACTAAAATGAAACCCAGCCCATGTTAATTTAAGGAAACCCAAACCCTAACACAACAAGCTAACACGTTAGCCACCACCTTCTTTTCTTCTCAGCTTTCCCGTTCTCTTCTCCTTTCTCTCTACAAACAGCAGCGCTTCTTTCTTCCAGACCACAAACCTAAAAAAAAAATTCTCTCTCCGATAGTTCTAACATCTAACACCACCACGGCTCCACCACCCCCTTCTTGTGCTACAGCCGCCGAACGATGACCACTCTAACAGCCGTCTCCACTTCGCTTTCTCCTCTGGTCACTAATCCAGCCAACTCCGGTCAATTTCCCCGTAAAAATGAAGCTTTTTCTCCGTTCTCTTGGCGCGCCCAGCCGCCTAAGCACCGCCTAGGCCCGCCTAGTCGGTCAATTTGCTGAAGGACGCCTACCATGGCTGATTTGGGCAAAATCGCGGCGGTGACTCTACGCCTAGCATCTAGGCGCCGTCTAGGCCGCTTTTTAGAACACTGGTTTTAAGGTTGCTAGATTTAGTGTGTTTTTTTTTTTTTTTGGAAAAAACTAGATTTAGTGTTAAGAGTATCAGTTGTAGTTCTGAATAGTGTCAGAAGAATGTGATTTCTTTCATGATTTCGTTTCATGTTTGCCAGCCACTCTTCTTAACACCAAATAATTTCTCTCCTTCCGTCTCAAAATATTCTTTTTTTTTTTAATTATTTTTCTTTTAACGTTAGTGCAAAAAAACTTTAAACAATATTTTTTTTATCTTAATAAAAATATAAAACTTTTTATTAGTAGTATTTATAATGGTGTAGCAATAACAAAATAATTAAACTAAATCAAATTTATTTTTTAAAGTTTTGTCGTACTAACTTTAAAAAAGAGAGCAAACATTTTGAGATGGAGGGAGTGTTATTGTGGTAAGCAAAGTTTTGAAAAGCGTTAGGCGGTCGCTAGGCGCCGCAGCAGTGCCTAGCGCCTAGGCGGAGTTTAGACGGAACTTAGGCGGGGCCGAAAATTAAGAAATAGTTATAATATCCTAGGCGGGACCTAGGCGTTTCATGAACGCCTAGCGCCTAGGCGGGGCCGCCTACGTCTTTTTGAACAATGGTGGTAAGAGCTCAATATTTTCGTTGATAGAAAATAAATAGAGTAGTCAATAGTTGAGTGTTGAGAATTGAGAGGGCAGCATTCTTCACTCGTTTTTGTTCTTGGGCTCTCTCTTACTTTGGATATTTTACGTGAAATTAGATGAACGATCCCAATTGTGCCATGTTGCCAAGTTGATGAAAGTGAGAGGACTTGGAATTAAAAGACTCCAATGCTTATGATTAATTAAATATGCAAATTTACATATTTATTTAATTATAAATATACTGATTGATGGTATTTTTTAATGATGTATTAACAATTCTTTTTGTTATTTTCATGAGAGTAGTTATTAATTTATTAATTTGAATTTTTTCAAAATATTTTTTTCATGTTTAATGCTATCTTTAGTAGGCTCTATTTGTTACTCTCTGTTCCTAAATGAGTGCCCATTTTAAAAATATTTTTTGTCCCAAAAGAGTGTTCATTTTGATCATAACTTTGTTCCTAAATGTTTTTTTTTTCGTTTTTTTCTTCACAACTCTCTTTATACTTGCAAAAACTAAATGGTTGTAAAGAGAATTAATTACAAGATTATAAATGAATTTTGCCACCAAATTATATAAAAAATTATGTCTCTTAAAATAAAATTTAGACACTCATTATTTAGAGACATAGGTAGTATTTTTTATATTTTTTTTGAGTAAATATCACTAGTGAGTTGTTTCCTAGTTTTTATAATAAGTTGGTTTTGAAAGTTCATTAACTTTAATTTGGTAATTCTAAAAATGAAATTATATCGTGAGGCAAATAAAAATGAAATTCTGGATTAATATTGTGGGCCAAAGGGAGTAGTACTTATTTTTATTTTGAGATGAAAATTGCATAAACTTGAACATGAAGGGTGTCAAATTCATTTATAAAACGTGTTGCATAGAGCCTTGTTGAAGGATAATTCTGGAATCTAAACTCGTCATTGGGATTAAAACCTAGTGGCTGCCAAGATATTTCTCTAAGCCATTCAAATGCCTCCAAGGAATTTGCTTTGATTTGGCCCCTTCATTTTTTCAAGCCTCACACTTGTCCACTACTTCCCTTCACTTTGGAACAATTGCCCCCACAAATTTTGTATTCGCTTCAGCGCAATTTGTTGTGATTTAGTCACATCTTGCTTTCACTAAAATAAATGAATGAAATGAAAATGGTGCTGGATGGACCCCATAAATACTGAATTAGTCTTAAATGTTTATTTTGCAAGCTTATAACTTAATTATATCTTACGTCACATTCTACGGTAGAACAATAAATTACGGAATCTGCTCCGTATCTTAACTTCCCCTCCATACCGTCCATTACTTTCCCACATGTTTTTGATATTTTCTCATGCTTGATTGCTAGGCACCTTCTCTTTCCCCTAACATTCCTCCTATATAAACCATTTGATTCACTTCAATTTCCTCAAGAAAAACAAAACCTTCTCCAATCTCCATTTCAAATAAAGAAAACCACTCTTTATTGATTCAAAATTCTTTCATTTCAATCTCCTCTCTTTCTCCTTGGATTCAAAGAGGAAGAGAGTATTCTTTGTTTTCACCAAATTTTCATTGCTCCCCTCCTTTGTTAGCTAGTGAAACGCGTTCCAAACACGATGGCAATGGCTAAGGGGATTACGCGTTCCTCCGTGACTTGGATTGAGATTGCACCATCACGGTTCATATTCCCGCAAAAACCATCATCTTCTTCTCCTAAGTTGGCGCCCATTCTTGAAGAGAGAGATGAGGAGTACAATGATAATGATGACGACGGACAATAATGAATCGGAATTTCATTTGTGTTAAATAAGTGGCTCTGTGGTGGCAAATGGCATCTATATAGCCTCATTGTAACCCAGGCCTTTTAGGAGTCCAAATCCTCTATGCCACTTTGTGTGCCACTTCATGTGCCGCAAGTGATCTAATGGTTCACAGTTATTGAGATTGGTATTATTGTAATATTATGTAAACATGTGAACGATTGGATTACAAGTGGTACATGGAGTGGCACACAAAAGTGGTACAGAAGATCTCAACTCGCCTTTTAGGTGCTAGGATTGTGTCTATGTAACTAATAATCTCAAGTAAGCTAGGAATTCGTACTCTATAATACTCATGTATTTGAAAAGGAAAAGTTATTAATGATGAATAATAGGTTTCTCCATGGCATATATATCAATTTAGATCTTTTTCGTTAAATCAAAAATTAGGGTATGGTCACTCAATCAACCTGTATTAAGAAGAACCGTCATTTTGAAAATGAATGATAAGAGATTGACATTCCTAGCATAAACGCAAACATGGACACAATTATAATAAACATAATAGAATGATTCATGGGCGATTTCTTTTTTATTTCAATTTTATAATTGTTGTACCACTGATTAAGGTTGACCATTTTTTATGACTCTAAATTGACCTAGGCACTCTATTTGTGTCTGAAAATGTCAATGGCCTTGGTTTAATAGGAAGTGTTATCAAAGGTGTTGTCAGAGCAACGATAACACTTCGGGCAACACTTTACACACCCGAATTAAAACAATTTTCAAAACGAGTTTGCAGCGGAAATTTGACACAGAGAGATATATTTTCACAAGTTATATAAATATATAACTTGTGGTAGCCTCATGGCCAAAAAAGACTTTCACTAGAAGTATTTCTCTTAAGTACAAAAGTCTAAACAACTCCTATCCTCTAAAAAAAATAAGAGTACAAAATGTGCTAGATACAAGAACCTTCAATAAAGAAATAACACTCACATCACAATCAAAAGGCTAGACCAATTTAGCCTTCAACAAATAGTTTCATCAAAAAACTAGATTGTGATGTTGGAATGAGTGTTATAACATCACTAGCACTTGATCTATGGCTATGGGGTTTTAATAAATCTCTCTTGTGTGTTTAGAATGATCCCATCAAGCCTTTATATAGGCCTCCAAAACGTGGTGTGAGTGGAGGAGTGGATGCCGAGCCTAGGGGAATAATTTCTCCACATGTCCATAATTGTAGGAACAAATTCTTGGTGCCCAAGTCCTTGCTTCTCCTTCTTGTACCTTCGAGCTGTGAAGAGCTTGTATTCTCTTTGAACAAATTCAGCCTTTGAACAAGTCCAAGTCCACGTTTTCCTCTTCTTCAAAAGTTACGCATAAATCTTCATTTATGCATAATTTTTCCTTCAACCAATCCCTTGTTTGTAGCTCCATTGTTTTGATCAACCTTGACCTGAATTTTGGACCTACAAATAACAATAAACTTGCAGCAAATATTAAACATTAATATCCAATAATTTTGTGAATAAATGATGAAACTATTGCAAATCCCGTCTGGGGTAACACTGTTGGCAGCACTAGTGGTAGCACCCTTTTTCTGCACTAACAATCTCCCCCTTAGTTTTACATTTCTTCACAAAATAAATATGTGATGTTGCTGCAAGACAAAGTTAGACAAATCTCCCCCTTAAAATAAAGTCTCCTTTAATGTAAGATCTCATTAAAAAATGAAATCAAGTGCTGTAACATTTTTCCAACATCTAACATTAATAAGACTAACATTTCAATCTCGCTCTAAATATCAAACCCCCCCTTAATAAGAATTCCATTAAAAAATAGAATCCGAAACACTTCCACCACATGTGCGAGAGTTACCGGTTCATCACATTTTCTCCCCCTTTTTGTGAAGAAAGAAAATGAAAAGCATTTGATGCAAATTTAAATATGAACCTTAAAGACACGTAGTGCTATATGTGTTGTCAGTGATGTTAACACTGACGGCAACATTGCCAAAAATAAATAAGGAAAATTTTAAAACATCGAGTTGAGATAGAGAGAGATAGAAAAAGGTAGGAAGAGAGAGTGATAATGGGACTTTGGAGAGTGATTCTAGGACTAGATGGATTTGATTTCGAATTTAGGTAATCCACATACAATGTCCCCTATTTTCTAGTCCATTTAGAAAACAAACTTCAACAAACCTGCCAAGAGATTCGGCAACCATTGTTTATTTTTTTTTTTATTTGTTTTTATGAAAAAGAAAAGAAAGAAAAAAAAATAAGAAAATACAAATAAAATAATCAGAGTTGTACAAAGATAAAATCCAAAATTTCAAATTTCAAATCAAAGTTGTTATGACATTTTAATTTTTAAATTTTATCTATGTATAACTCAAATAACTAAAATAATTAAAAAAATTAATATAGCACCTACTGATGTGTTGCTGACAATGTTGGCAACACTTAGGATAACACATCAGAACAGATCCCCTTGAAAATTTTCATGATATTTTTCCTTTTATTTCGCACTTTAGGCAAACCTTTTAAAGCATTTTTACACCTTTTTATTTACAAGGTAGCATCGTAGTAGCGAGCTCCGTGCTCCGAGTCTTTATAAGGTGTAGAAAATTTTGTGTTAGATTTCATACTGTTCAAGTAGGATACACTGTAGCCGCGAACTCCATGTTCCTAATACTAAGTATAAAACCAACACTTTATACTCCCATTTGGCAAAGAAGCATCGTCCCAGCGAACGCCGTGCCCCGAGTTACTTTGGGAATATATAATGCTTTTGCCTATTTCAATTTTAACACATTTATTGTTTAGTGACTTTGTCACTTTAAGCACACAAAGGGGACATTTTCTAACTTGTTAACCTAAGTATAAACCATACCAGAACATAAGGTCAGCAAGTGCCGCTTTAAAAAGACTAAAACAAAAATTGTTTTTTTTTTTTAAATAAAAAATCGCAGTGTTGCTATCAGTGTGGTAACACCAATGACAACACTTCGAGACTGCGGAATAAACAAGGAAAACAAATATAACTTTTTTTAATAAAAAATAAAAAAATATTGTACAACAACATCCGCAAGCTGACAGATTATATGAGACAAAAATTAAGAAATTTAGTAAAAGTTGTAGCAATTGAATATTTAGTATCAATATGCTCTATTTGTATAAATTTCTTTTCAACCAAAACTCTTAAAAAATGATGACGAATCCAAGCATTATTATGAGTAAATTGATTAAGTTTATACTCCATAATTTGAATCCAAACACCAACTTTAAATGTCTTATAAATGTTCGTAGATGCAAGAGAAAGTTTAAAACAAGAGTGTCTTACCTTTGCGTATATGGTAAACATACACACATACCTTACGGTTTCTCGATAAACACCAAGTTTTGTTTGTATCCCAACATGTACTCCCCCTATCATCTGGGATATGTGATGATTCTTTTCGAATCTTAGGGGGTGTCTCTTGATTTCATCACGAACTAGCATATCCTTGCTTGAATCATTCTCATCTAGACTTCCTGCCTGCATCAACATCATTTGAACCATGAAAGCAAAAAATGTCAGAAATATTGAGAATATTATACCTGCTGAGTGTTAGGCTTGGTGTTACCGCACTCCGGGTAACACCTGACGCAACACCTTTAGAATCTGACAATGAATGCTTCCAAACCGTGGTCAACATGGATGACTGGTCAGGATCTTTAATGTATGATGACTCTCTTACCACACTCTCACTCAGGGAATCATGATTTGAGCCATCAAGAAAAGAAAGTCTCTCAAGAGATAGATTAGCAAGACCTAAAGCCATGACAACTGGACCAAACACTTAGTATGTCAAGTGTCCAGCTCTGATACCAATTGAAAATGTCAATGGCATTGGTTTTATAGGAAGTGTTATTAAAGGTGTTGTCAGAGCAACGATAACACTTCGGGCAACACTTTACACACCCGAATTAAAACAATTTTCAAAACGAGTTTGCAGCGGAAATTTGACACATAGAGATATATTTTCACAAGTTATATAAATATATAACTTGTGGTAGCCTCATGGCCAAAAAAGACTTTCACTAGAAGTATTTCTCTTTAGTACAGAAGTCTAAACAACTCATATCCTCTAAAAAAAATAAGAGTACAAAATGTGCTAGATACAAGAACCTTCAATAAAGAAATAACACTCACATCACAATCAAAAGGCTAGACCAATTTAGCTTTCAACAAATAGTTTCATCAAAAAACTAGATTGTGATGTTGGAATGAGTGTTATAACATCACTAGCACTTGATCTATGGCTATGGGGTTTTAATAAATCTCTCTTGTGTGTTTAGAATGATCCCATCAAGCCTTTATATAGGCCTCCAAAACGTGGTGTGAGTGGAGGAGTGGATGCCTAGCCTAGGGGAATAATTTCTCCACATGTCCATAATTGTAGGAACAAATTCTTGGTGCCCAAGTCCTTGCTTCTCCTTCTTGTACTTTCGAGCTGTGAAGAGCTTGTATTCTCTTTGAACAAATTCAGCCTTTGAACAAGTCCAAGTCCACGTTTTCCTCTTCTTCAAAAGTTACGCATAAATCTTCATTTATGCATAATTTTTCCTTCAACCAATCCCTTGTTTGTAGCTCCATTGTTTTGATCAACCTTGACCTGAATTTTGGACCTACAAATAACAATAAACTTGCAGCAAATATTAAACATTAATATCCAATAATTTTGTGAATAAATGATGAAACTATTGCAAATCCCGTCTGGGGTAACACTGTTGGCAGCACTAGTGGTAGCACCCTTTTTCTGCACTAACAGTGTCGCACAAATATGGTTCAGTGAAGCCGCCAAACAATCAATAAAGAAAGGGTTAATGACAATTTAGACCCTATAGTGATATACCACACTCCCAAACGAACCCTGATGTTTTTTTTTTCCGCCAGATCAGACCTTTAAGTGAAAAATGTTGGCCAGTTAATGTCTTTTTGACGGATTTTGTTAGAAAAGTCAGTTAAGTATCATGTGACATGCACGTGATTGACAAAATGGATAAATTTGTAATTAATAATAGCTATCAAGGACTTTAGTGAAATTCTTGAAACTTAAATAATTAAAACGGGTTTTTTGTTTTGTGTTTTACCTTTTCTTTGTTTCTTTCAGGATTCCCATTTCTTTTTCTTTTCCTTTTTTTTTCACCTTTTTTTTTCTTTTATCTGTCTTGTATTTTTTTTTTCCTTTTATGCTCGATTATTGTTAATATAATACTTAATACTTTTTATTACATTTTTTTAGATAATCATATTTTATTATTTTTTGTCATTTTCTTATTTTGCTTGACTTATCTTTAATATAACAATTTGTAAGATAAATTTTTATATATTTTTAAATTTTAATTTATTACAAATATTAAGGGTTTTAGTGAAAATTTTGAATTAAATCAATCCCAAATCTGAGATTTTTTTTTTTTTTTGATGAAATCTGAGATTTATTTTTATTTTTATAAGTTTTTTGGCAATTTTTTTATATGTTAAATATGTATAAAAATATTGTACATTTAATTTTTTAACCCTTAATTTTTACAAATTTCACTAAAACCCTTAATTGATAATATCAATTACAAATCCATCCATTTTGTCAATCACGTGCATGATACATGGTACTTAACTGACTTTTCTAACGAAATTCGTTAAAAATGCCTTAATTGGCCAACATTTTTCACTTCAAGGTCTGATCTGGCGAAAAAAAAAACATCATAGTTCATTTGGAAGGGTGGTATATCACTTTAGGATCTAAATTGTCATTAACCCATAAAGAAATTTACTGTAGAGAAATACTAGTGTTTTATATAACTTCTACGAATTAAAAAACAAGTCAAACCTCCTAAAAAAAAAACTCTTAAATCTACTCTAAAACATGAAAATATTATCTATCTAATAATAATTTCAAACATTAAAATTAAATAAAGATAATTAAAATTAAATTTAAGTCTTAACAATATTCGTGATACATCCAGCGTCACCAATTTTCACCACTCCCCCTTTATTATAGTGGAATTAAAAATAATACTCCCCATGTCCCGAAAAGTTTGTTCTATTTTGATTTTTTATGGTCAACATAAATGAATTCAGACCAAACAATGGTATCAATCTAATGATCACAATGAAATTTTAAAAATTGTTATTGATAAATCACTTGATAATTTGTTAATTACAATTTTTAAAATTTTACTAAAATGATTAGATCGATATCAATATTTGGTCAAAGTTTATTTATATTAATATAAAAAATTAAAATAAAACAAACATTTCGGGAGAGAGGGAGTATCTTGTGATTTCCACTTAAGATAGCTATCCACACTTAGAAAAATACTACTCCTTATATTTTTGAGAAAACTACTCCATAATATTTGAAACTCCAGTTCGATTTTTTTTTTTTTAAATAATTCCGTTTGGAATTAATATGTACCCAAATGACACTAGGGAAATTTTATGTACCAACATGACCACTTCTTGGGAAGTCGGCATTGGCAATGCCGTTTTTGCCATTGAAGTCGGCATTACCAATGCCGACTTTAGCTTGGATCAATTTAGGGTTAATAAAGTTGGGAGATTAAGAGGGGATTAAGGCGGAAGGGAACAGACGTGACGAGTGGGGACAAAATTGGCCAGAAAACGGTATTGGGAATGCCGACTTCTGAAGAAATCGGTATTGCCAATGCCGATTTCAATAAAGGCTTTTTGACCGGCACACCCCCACCCACCCCACTGACCGACACCCCCTCCATAAAACCTTCATCCCACCTTTCTCTCTTCCTCTATCTATCTCTGCATCCCTATCTCTGCCTATCTCTGGATCTCTATCTCCCAGTTGTCACTTTCTGTCAATAAAATCAAAGATCTTGTTGAGAAGAGGGAATCGGGGAAAATATCCAAAAAACGTTACTCGCAGTTACGTTTTTGAAATCAAAAGGTTAGTATTATTCAGAAATTTGATGAAATTTATGTTAATTTGTGTTTGTTACAATTTGATGAAATTAGAATATGAGTTCATGTATATTTATGTGTTTGTTACAATTTGATGAAATTAGAATATGTTAATTTGTTGAGTTTATTTTAATTTGATAATACATTTTAATTTTTTGTGATGTTGTATTAATTTAACAATAGGTTATTTGTTAAAATTTGATGAAACATGATTTGATTATACAAATTTCGTCAGAAAGTTAACAGAAATGCCCACTTTTTGTCAGAAACTTAACTAAAATGTCTGAAATTTTACGGATTTTGCGTCTTTCAGTTAAATATTTAACGGACATCCCTATTTTTTACTGAATTATAGTTTAATAATTAACGGTTGTGTTTTTTTTTTTTAAATGCAACTTTCTGTCAAAAACTTAACTAAACCATTAGAAAAATGCCCTTTTTCAGTTAAATATTTAACAGACAGCCCCTCTTTTTTTCTGAATTATAATTTAATAATTAACGGTTGTGTTTTTTTTCAAAAAAAAAGCCACTTTCTGTCAAAAACTTAGCTAAACCGTCAGAAAATTGCCGTCTTTCTGTTAAATATTTAACGGACAGCCCCTCTTTTTTTCTGAATTATAGTTTAATAATTAACGGTTGTGTTTTTTTTTTTTCAAAAAAAGCCACTTTCTGTCAAAAACTTAGCTAAACCGTCAGAAAATTGCCCTTTTTCAGTTAAATATTTAACGGACCAGCCTCTTTTTTTTACTGAATTTTAGTTTAATAGTTTTGTTGTTTGTTTCAAATGGGCCAATATCATGAAAACCAAGCATTTACTGAATTTTACTCACTACTTTGTATGTCAAATTGCTCCATATGTAGGTGGCAAGGTCCCTTGTCATTTACGCATCTTACCATGCACAAGTGCATGTTCGAGGACCCATTTCCACCACTTGAACCTTTCCACCCCTTTCACCGCGTCGCCTAGTTGTAACTTGATAAACACCTACTGGAGTATTGTTAAACCTTCTAACATTATGATAGCCAGCCTTCTCCAAGTTATTTTTGTTGGACCCTTTGACTGAATAGTAGTCTCGCATTTATGTTGGGGTTACCAGGATACCCCCTAAAGCCCTTATTGATCACGAGGTCTACTTTGAAAGTATTCCACACACCTATAGAAGGCGAGCTCAACAATTGCTGAAACAGGCATCCCCCGTGCTCCTTTCATGACACCATTAAAAACCTCAAACAAATTGGTAGTCTTAATGCCGTACCTATATCCACCATCATGCGCTATTGACCACTTTTTAACATCCAAAAACTCAAACCATTTAACTGCCTCGCGATTGATTATACGAATCTGAGCCAAGAAATTTTTCATCTTCCGTTCCTGGGTGGCGCTAAAAGCACGCCAAAAAAGATCTTTTAAGCCAACACCCTTATGAGCGTAAAGGAAATTAGCTCGTAAATGCAACATGCACCACCTGTGCACAACAGTTCGTGGCCATCTATTTTCTCCAACAATGGCAAGGATCCCATTGTGGCGATCAGATATCAAACAAACTTCACGACCCCTAATAACATGTCTGCAAACAAGATGTAAGAACCAAAACCAGTTTTCATGGTCCTCTTTTTAAACAAGCGCAAAAGCAAGTGGGAGTAAACTATCATTCGCATCAACACCCATAGCAATAAGTATTACCCCTTTATATCTTCCATGTAAGAATGTGCCATCAACAGAAATGACAGGACGGCAATGAGAGAATGCTTCCAAACAGGGCCAAATGCCCAGAACACGCGGTCAAACGAACCTGGAGGACCAGATTCAGGACGATTAGAAAACTGCACAATGGTTGCAGGGTTCCACTTTTGAATAGCTGCTAACAAACGGACTCGAACAGTCTTCATATCCCGAATCAGCATCAGAACTTACTGCAAGGATATGAGCTTCATAATCTGAATCATCATCATTTTCACGTTCCTCTATCTCATCCCCTTCCCCTTCCACTCCTGTCTCCACTTCCGGTTCCACTTCCGCTTCCTCTTCCACATGTGTTTCAAAACCACCAGCATCTCTCTCAGGGTAGTAATTTGGAGAACCCAAACCCGTATGAAAATTACCCATGTCGAAAGAGTTATCATTTTGTATCGGCTCCTCACGTGTTACAACCTCATCAGAACGTACATTATTATCAAAAAGTCCAAAATCCATGATAATATACAACTGCAAGCTACTCACCCCACCTAATTGAGTAGAAACATCAAACATGACTTTCATACACATATTATCTTCGACTTCAAGCGGAATGTAATTTGCAAACTCATTGCCATCATATGAGGATATCTACAAATAACTTTGAACTTAATATCCCTTGGAACTACCCCAATTTTCTTATATAACTTCCTAATCAATTTTTTGTAAGTCCAACGAGTTTTTGCCCTATGTGGAAATTTCGGCCCCTGTTCAAGATTACTATCTCCAAACGGGTGTTCATCATCTCCTCCCCAGTAGCACAAGAAAATAAGTGGAAGTCAGCTCATATTTTTCCCTAAACAAATTATTTCGACAGTAAAAATCTTAATTATTATTTTAATAGCAATGCATTTTATTAAAAAGAAACAACTAACTCTAGTTTACAATCACATTATACAAATCAAAATATATAAAAAATAATAAAATGTACCTTAAATGCTTGATTCACGAAATATTGGAGAAGAATGTTGAGTTTTGAAATTGAAATGGACAGAAATTGGCTATGAAAGATCGAGAAAATTGCCAGGAAAGAATGAGGAAGAAGAGGTGGACAGAAAATGGCTGAAAAAATGAGAAAGAAGAGGTGCTGTTATAACATGATGAAGTCGGCATTGGCAATGCCGATTTTGTCAAAAACCCTAGTTGAAGTCGGCGTTGCCAATGCCGACTTCACTTGACACTAAAAACAATTCAACCATTAGTGATTAACACTAACCCTAATCACAGAAATTTGCCTAAGCTAAAGTCGGCATTGGTAATGCCAACTTCAATGGCAAAAAGGGCATTGCCAATGCCGACTTCCCAAAAAGTGGTCATTTTGGTACATAAAATTTCCATAGTATCATTTGGGTACATACTAATTCCAAACGAAATTATTTGAAAAAAAATTCCTCCAGTTCAAAGATGTTATCAATGCACCGTAAAAAATAGCATCAATCAGCAATTACTCAAAAAAATCATTAGAAAATAATTTTTTTTTTTTTTTTACCTTTCAATTAAAATCATGACGCTTTGACCAATAAATCCTTCAGACAAATGAAAACAACCAATAAGGACAGATATTATGGAAACTCACTAAAAAGTCCCTAGAATATTTGTTGGACCAGATTGCCCCTAAGCCTACATGTGGTATGCCCAAACAACAAGCCAGAGACGTGCGTTTTCTTCTGTATCTCATTCTCTCATTCTTTCTCTCTTGTCTCCTCTATCTTTCTCTCTCTTCTTTTTGTTTTCCACCCAAACTTTTAAAATGTAATATCTTAAAATCTAGAAATTGGAAAAATAATCCGAGACCACCGTTTTAATCATGTCGTCAAAACGAATCAAACAAGTACACTCAACCCATAATTCAAATTTTATAAATAAAATTCTCATTTTTCACTAGTAAAAATTTGAGAAAATCATTTTTCATTTCTCAATTAATTTCACAATTTTAGAAAATAAAATTTCATTTTTCACTTGTAAAATCATTTTTCAACTAATTGCACAGTTGTATGGTTTCTCAATTTTGTGATTTCACAGTTGTGTCATTTTTCATTTTTAAAAACTGATAAATTCATCTCTCAATTTTTTTCACAATCATTATTATAACTGAGACATCCATTTCACAGTTGTTCACACATGATTTTCAATATAATAACTGAGACATTCATTTAACAGTTATTCATAATTGAATAAAAACTGATAAAATCATCTCTCATTTTTTCCAATTGATGACTCAATTTATCGATTTAATTATATAATAAATGAGACATTTATTTCTCAGTTATAATTGAATAAAAACTGATAAAATCACCTCTCATTTTTGTCAAATGCTCTTTAAACAATTGTGAAATAAATTTATCTCATTTTTTTTATTAAAAATGAGTAATTGTCCAATTGTGAAGAATTAATAATCCTAACAAAAAAAAAAAAAAAAAAAAAAGACAACAACAAATGTGAGGTTGTAGTGTTAAATATATAATAGTCTACTAATGGAACAAGTAAGAAGCTTTGCATAGTGGTTGGGAGTCTTAGCCAAGACCTAGAGGTCTTGGGTTCAAACCCTCACAAGAGCAAATAAT
This sequence comes from Campanula takesimana, assembly GCA_026119855.1. Classification (NCBI taxonomy): domain Eukaryota; kingdom Viridiplantae; phylum Streptophyta; class Magnoliopsida; order Asterales; family Campanulaceae; genus Campanula; species Campanula takesimana. The sequence continues at coordinate 144,223 of JAOWBW010000673.1, forward strand.
TTATATTTATAATATTTGGGGTTGCATATGGTTCTGGCGGCAATGGGTGAGGTCCGGCGGTTGGCCGGAGACCCGGCGGCGGCGCCGGTCAGCGGCAGTGGTGGTGCCCGGCGGTCGGTGGCGGATGGCGGCGGTCATCGGTTGTGGGTGGTGGCTGGCGACGGTCAGCGGCGGCTCGCCGGTGGTTGTGGCCGTCGGCGGCGATCGGCGGCGGATGGTGGTGGTCAAATGTAAATGTGGCAGTCAAATGGTCAAAGGTTAGAGGTGTTGGAGGATTTTATTTGGGCTGGGGGTAATTTTTGTCATTTAAAAGGTACGAGTGATTTATTGGTAAAATTGATTTGAACCTAAGGACCCTAATGTAGAATTTGAAATGTTGTGTTTTTATTGGTAAATACCACATTCCCCCAGTGACTTATTGGTAAAAATCCCTAAAATCAATTGCAAACATAAAATTTGTATTTATTTATTTTTGGACGGAGATACATCTATCTGCTAGTAGACGTGTTTACTTTGGACACTTTTACTTGAAGAATCACCGAGTAAGTAATACTAAAGTTACAAAAATTTCTTACAAAATTTCAATTACAAATACAATTGGCATTAAATGATTGGATGCTGTGCTGGTAGACCCCAATATTCATTAATTAAATATCCAATTAGGAAGCGGGGGTGGAGAGTGGAGTAGGTGTTAAAAGATAATTTTAATATGAGTGGTTTATTTATTTATTATTATTATTCATTTTCTTTGGGAAGGGGGTGGGGGGGGTGAGAGATGGGGGAGGGAAGGTAAGGTTGGAGGGTGGGGGTGAGTTAACATTTTACGAAAAATAACTTACGCAATAGAAATCCTTTCCTGAAAATATTTTACTTAGAAAAGTGGGAAAACCATTTTCCTGAAAATATTTTCCACATTTTCCGATGTGTAACAAATACCGGGAAATGGAAAAATCATTTTACGGAAGTTTACGCGAAACAAACGGAGCTTAAAAGGAATATGAATTTGTATGCCAAATATTCCATTCGCTAACCGAAGAAAATCATGCGAAATTGGCAAAATGCGAAAAATATTTAGAAGAATAACAAAAGAAACAATTGATTGACCTCAACGGACTAGGACAAAAAACCAATAATTGTCCTTTAAAAAAAAAAAAAAAAAAAACCAATAATTGTACCTTTTTTTTTTTTTAGTTGTTCTTCATTCTTCAAGAAAGTGAACCATAGTATATTTTTGTTATCTTGCAATTGATTTTTAGTCACATAAAATAATCCACGAATAATTCTATATGTTACAAAATAAAATTAGAGACCTACTCCCTCCGTCCCATTTTAAATTGCAAAAGTTGCCAAAAAGGGTGTCCCAACTAAAATTACAAAATCAAAAAATGGCAAGTTTTAACTCACTTGCACACTCACATCCACTAACCCACTAACTATTCTCTACCTCACTTTCTCTCTCCCACTCAACTATCAACACTCACAACACATCACCTTTTTCACTTTTTCCCTTAATCCCCGTGTCAACCTAGTATTTACAATTTGAAATGGGACGGAGGGAGTAATTATTTTACTATAAATTAGTGGGTGGAAATGATTGGGCTGGCGGTTGGAGTAGACAGGTGGAAGCCAGGTATTGGTCGGTCGGTAAATAATGTAATGGTCGGCGTATTACGATGGCAACTGAGCTAATCACAAAACCGTAGTTTACTAAACGCATATGTTTGGTACGTAACACGTGTTACTTTAATTCTGTCCTATCCGGCCGTTACCTATGACTGAAAGGACCATTATGAAATGACCATGTTTAAATATTCAACATTTTTTTTTTATTTTTTTTTTTTGCTGAAAAATAAGTATTTTATATAATTTTATTTTATAAATAACTAAATAAATCATACTCCCTCCATCCGACTCGAATTAGGATAAATTTCTATTTTGAGTGTCTCATTCGAATCAGGACAACAAAAAAATGGAAATGTTTTATTTAATGAGATCCACATTCACACTCACAACAACTTTCAACTCATTATTCTCTACCTTATTTTCTCTCTCCTACTTTACTTTTCATACTCACAACACCTACTCCACTAACACTTTTTTCTTAATCCCCGTGCCCAACTCAAAAATCCTAATTCGGGTGGGACGGATGGAGTAATGAATAACATTAGGGCAAGTGTCTTTATCCATTTCAAACTCGAAATTATGTACTACTACCTCTGTCTTTAAATGAGTGTCCAAATTTCATTTTAAGGGACATAATTTCTCGTACAATTTGGCCGCAAAAATCATATATAATCTTGTAATCCTCTTTACAAACATTTAGTTTTTGCAAGTATAAAGAGACTGGTGAAAAAAATTTGAAAAAAACATTTAGGGACAAAGTTATGATAAAAAATGGACATTCATTTTGGGATAAAAATTTCTTGAAAATGGTGACTCATTTAGGGACAGAGGAAGTACAATTTATATAATTTTTGCGTTTTGTACAATTTATTATTAGTGATTTAATAGTTATATATTAATCATAAAATAATATGGATAATTTCAACGAGGAAGTCTTGTGTGAGACGGTTTTCACATGAGATGAATCTTAATGAGAAAAAAAAAGGTTTACCTTGCCTCGCCCACAGGGTGGCGAACTACATATGACGCAGCACGGAAGCGATAGTATTCGTGATTAGCGCACTAAACACAAGAGTTCACAAGCGATGAACCCTCAAACACAATAACCTGGAATCCACCAGAAAAGAGAAGAAAATCTCCTTGAACAAAGTTCAATTGATAAAATAAAACTTGTAACCCTAGAACAATGAAATAAAAGAGTATTTATACTCCTAACAAAATAAGGTTAATTGCACTTTGGTTACCTGAGTTTTCCAAAATTCTGCAATCGGTTACTGAATATGTCAAAGTTGCGATTGGGTTCCTTAATTTGCTGAACCGGAGCAATCTGGTGTAAAATCCATTAACTTGTTAAAAAACTAACGAAATGGACACCATGTGCCAAACACGTGAGTTTTAACGAGGGCCAAAATGTCTTTTCTTAACAATATAAAATTAAAAAAAAAAAAAACTATACTCCTTATTAAATGAGTACCACATCCAGAATCCACCTTCTCCTACTTCGACTCCGACGGCGAGCTCCAAACCACCACTGTCTCCGACCTAACCAAAATCCAAAAAAGCCATCCTATTCGCCGTCCCAGGCGCCTTCACCCCAACCTGCTCCCAGTGTTGCCACAAGATGGAGAAGCTCCGGCAGCGTTATCGAGCGAAGAAGCAACGATCTCGGTCTTTCCCCGGCCGATTCTTCTCATCATGGTTTTATTTTGAAGCTATGGATGCTATGGAGCACGGATCCGGCAAAGGTAGTGATCCGGCCAATCCGGTTAATCCGATTTTAAAGGTTGTTAATTTGCAAAAGAAAGATGAGAGGTCAAACCCTAACCCTAATTTTGACCAAACGGGTTTGAATCCGGGTCGTGGAATTCGATTCAAACCTATTGGGGATCGAAGTTTGGTGACTTCACCAAGCAGGGGGAAGAAGAACTCCAACAAAAATAGTAGGCTGGTGGTTGTGGGAGCGGGACGGCGTTACAACGAGTCTAGCTTGAACATGCCGCTCGAGTTGCAATCGCCGGCGGGGAAGTTGTTGGCCGGCGTTTTGCAGAATGATCGGGGGCGATTCCATGAAGCGGTTGCGGAACAGTTGGAGAATTTAGTTATATACGTGTCTTCATTTCAATACCCTCTCACCTTCATCTTCCCCATTTTCTAATTTTACTCAAGAACCCTAGCCATTAATCTCCATTGTTACACAAATAAAATTTTCAAAAATTACAGCGTAAGCCATTATGGGTGATGAAAATATCAGTGAGTGAGAATTTGCATTTAAAGAGTGTGATTCGTCACAAAGAAGAGATAATGGCTGGGATAATGGGTTGATGTTCTGAAGAAGACTTGACCGTCATTGCAATTTCATTAACCAGGAGTGGAAATGACATATTTGCCCTCGTTACAACTCACGTGTTTCGCACATGGGGTCCATTTTGTTAGTTTTTAACAAGTTAACGGATTACACCAGATTGTTCCGGTTCAGCAAATTAAGGAACCTAATCGCAATTTTGACATATTCAGTAACCGATTGCAGAATTTTGGAAAACTCAGGTAACCAAAGTGCAATTAACCCAACAAAATAACATAACCTAAGTAAAACAATAATCCCGAAATTAACCCAACAAGTCTGCGCACAAAACAAAAAAACGAAACCAGTAATTTTCTGCTCGACATGCGAGCGGGCGTCTGGTGAGGACCAGGCGGGCACTCGGTACATTCCAGAAACTCACCCCCGAAAGCACGAGGTAAGCGGGCGCTTGGTCTTGTTCAGGCGGGCGCTCGCTATACTGCTGCATCATGCGCTGCTTGGACCTGCGGACCTCCTACATCAGTCTCCTCCACCTCTAAAGAACTCAAATCCGAGTTCTCACCAGGATAAAGAACTCCATCCGCGTGGTACTCATAAATATCAGCGACGTTGAACATATTAGAGATGTCCAAATCATCGGGTAGAGCCACCACGTACGCATTGTCATTGATCTTCCTAGTCACTTTGAACGGTCCATATTTGCGAGGTTGTAACTTCTTATAAGTACCAATGGGAAAACGCTCTTTGAGAAGAAACACCATCACATCATCTCCAACCTTGAAAACCCTGACCCGCTTCTACTTGTCAGCAGCTACCTTATTCTTCAACCCCGTTGCTTCCAACCTAGCCTTGACAGCCTCCTTGACAGCTTGCACATCCTTGGCCATAGTTTCTGCCGCTTGACTTACACCGCGACCCTTAGGTAATGGTACCAAATCCACCACATGCCTCGGAGTAGAAGTATAAACTAAAGAAAAAGGCGGTTTACCCGTGGCCGAGTGCACTGCACTGTTGTAAGCAAACTCCACCCGCGGTAAAACTAAATCCCACTGCTTCGGCTTGTCACCACAAACGCTTCTGATCATATTCCCCAATGTCCTGTTAGTAACCTCTGTCTGACCGTCCGTCTGCGGATGAGCTGTAGAACTCCGGTTAAGCGACGTACCAAACATGCACCACAAAGTAACCCAGAAGTGACTCAAAAATTTGGTATCCCTATCCGAAGTGATGGACTTAGGAACCCCATGAAGTCAGACAACTTCTCTAAAGAACAACTTCGCAATATTAGATGCATCTGCAGTCTTCTTACAACCAATAAAATGGGATGTTTTGGAAAATCGATCCACCACAACAAAAACAGAATCCACACCCCGTTGCGTACGAGGTAAACCCAACACAAAATCCATAGAGAAATCTAGTCATATATCATGAGGAACAGGTAAAGGCAAATAAAGCCCAGTATTTTGAGACTGACCTTTAAAAACCTGGCAGATATAACAACGCCTGACAATAGAACTAGCATCCTTCCGCAGTTGAGGCCAGAAATATCGCTCCTCCAAACTAGCAATAGTCTTGTCTCGTCCCATATGCCCACTAAGACCTCCACCATGTAAATCTTGAATCAGCTTCTCTCTTAGAGATGAAATAGGAACACATAACCGATCCCCTTTAAACAAAAAACCATCCCGAATATAAAAATCTGCACTAGGATGTTTACCCACACACTTATACCACAACTCCTTGAAATCTGCATCATCCTCATAAAGTTCATTCAGCAAGTCAAAATCCACAATTTTCTGAGACAGTGTGAGTAACAAAGAAGCCCTTCTACTCAAAGCATCGGCAACCTTGTTTTGAACACCTGATTTCTGCTGAATAATAAAAGGAAATTTTTGCAGATAACTAACCCAACGAGCATGCATCTTATTTATCATTTTCTGACTACGCAAAAATTTTAAAGCAAGATGGTCAGAAAATAGAATAAACTCCCTCTGAACAAGATAATACTCCCACTGTCGCAAAGCCCGAATGACTGAATAAAATTTCTAATCATATGTACTCCACTTTTGTCGAGCCTCACTCAACTTCTCACTAAAGAAAGCCACCAGATGTTTCTCTTGTGAAAGAACAGCTCCAATCCCTACACCACTAGCATCGCACTCCACCTGAAATATTTTATCAAAATCTGGTAGAGCAAAAACTAGTGCGGTGTAAAGTTTTTCCTTGATGAGGGCAAAACTCTGCTCTTGCTCTAAACCCCACTGAAACTTACCCTTCTTCAGACACTCGGTGATAGGTGAAGTAATAGTACTGAAATTATGTACAAACCTCCGGTAAAATGTAGCTAAACCATGAAAACTACGCACATTTGTGACCGATGTTGGGGCTGGCCAATCCCTGATTGCCCTCACTTTCTCCTCATCAACCTGAATCCCATCCTCACCAACAACAAAACCCAAGAAAAGAAATTTGTTGGTGCAAAAAGTACACTTCTTAAGATTGATATACAACTGATTATCTTTTAAAACCTGCAACACTTGTCTAAGGTGTTCCAAACGTGCAGTTCTATCTTTACTATAAATCAGGATATCATCAAAATAAACTACAACAAATGAGCCAATAAAAGGTCGGAATACCTAGTTCATCAACCTCATGAAAGTGCTAGGGAATTAGATAGTCCGAATGGCATGAAAAGCCACTCATAAAGTCCATCCTTGCTCTTGAAAGCTGTCTTCCACTCATCCCCAGGTCTGATCCTAATCTGATGGTACCCACTGCGCAAATCCAGTTTTATGAACACCTTAGAATCGGATAACTCATCAAGCATGTCCTCTAAACGAGGGATAGGAAATCTATACTTGATGGTGATCTTGTTGATGGCCCTGCTATCAACAGACATACGCCACTGATTACCCTTCTTCGACACAAGAAGGACTGGTACTGCACACGGGCTCATACTCTCCCTGATAAACCCTTTCCGCAGCAAGTCTTCAATCTGCTCTCTAACTATATCATTCTCCTTAGGGCTCATGCGATAATGTGGAAGATTTGGCAGACTAGATCCCGAAATCAAGTCAATCTGATGCTGAATGTCCCTCATAGGAGGGAGCTCATTGGGCAACTCGTCAGAAATCAACTCTTGAAACCCTGCAAGAAGCTCTTCAATATCCCTTGGTAACCCGATCTCCACACTAACAGAACCCAACAGCCCCTTAATAATTATCGGACAAAAATACTCGGCCTCTTCAATAGCTGCTGTAAGATCCTTTTCGTTCTGTATTAGCATTACAACCGGTTCGTCTTTCTCAACCTGTTTCTCAAAACGCATAACAGGAGCTATAACAATTTTATGATTATCCCATTTAAACACAACACGTTATCCTTACCCCGATAAGTAATGTCGTGATCATATTGCCATGGGCGACCAAGCAATATATACAGACATCCATAGTCAACACGTCACACAAAACCTCCTCCTTATAGTGTTTGCCAATAGAAATAGGGACCCTGCAAGTCCGTCTTACCCTAAGTTCTGAACCTTTATTCACCCATCCCAAGCTATAAGGTTTCTCATGAGGCTCAGTTTTTAATCCTAGAAATTCAACCAATTTATGCGAAACTAGATTTTCAGTGCAGCCATTATCAACAATCAAATTACATACATTGTTCTTAACAGAACAGTGTGCTCAGAACAGATTCTTCCGTTGTCCCTCATTCTTGGAAGTTAGCAGCATCTGTTGAAGCACAAATCCGACTCGCTGCTCAGATTCCTCTTCAGCGAATTCGACCCCTTCATACTCATTATTCTCATCTTCTTCCTCCTCGTCCCCCTCTTCCAGAATCGCAGCAGTTCGCCTAGTGGAGCAAACGTTGGATCTGTGACCCTGTCCACCACAACGAAAACACTTATCCCCTGTTGGTTTAGCATAAGGATTAGCTACTTTCTGTGCTGGAGTCTTGCTTCCCGCGGAACTGCCAGTATTGCCAGTACCCTTTGTCACGACCCGAAAACTAGGCTCTATTTTATTAGTAATAAATAATTATTATTTATTTATTTGCTTATTTAGTTATTTAAATTATTTAGTTATTTAAATATTTATGTGTTCATTTTGGGTTTCGTGATGTGGTTGTGCCTAGCATTTAATTGGTTAACTGTGCTAGTGTAGAGTGTTGGGTCTTAAATGTTAGTGAGGAATATAAGATGATTGAGTTAGTGTGTAGGGGAGGGGGTCAATGTGTAAATTTCTCAATCACCCTACTTACTCCCTCCATCACCCCTCTCCTCCCTCACTCCCTCCATTTTCCAGCCATCTCTCTCTCTCTCTCCTTGGGTATTTGAAGGTAAAATTCCTCCTCTCCTTCTCTCTTCTTTTTAGCTATCTTCCTCCCATTATTTCTTATTTCTCATAACATGAACAATGTTTAGATCGTCGATAGGATCGTAGGGATCAAAGAAATTTCGAGTTCCATCACCGTTGATAAAATCCGAGTAAGTTACTAAGCCCCCTTTAGCTTAAAATTGGTCATTTATGTTGGGTGTGAACATTGGATGATGATTTCATGTTTAGTTGTGAATTTAAATGTTGATTTGTACCTTTGATCATCTTTTGTGAATTTTGGGTAATGTTGAGCTTTAACCTTGGTTTGGATCCTTAGTTGATGTTATTTGAGTTCTTGTAGACTTCTATGTCATGTTGAGTGCTTGGGTATGCAGAAAGAAGGGTTGAATTCGTTGGGTACAAAGTTGGGTTGATTTGGGTAAGAATTTTGGGAAGAACCCAGGAGTTTCTGCAGATTTCCTCTGTACGTCGAAGGAGGCGTGCGCTTCCTCTGAAATGAGGCGCGCGCACCCTCCAATTCCCCTTTTGGCTTTGTCCTTCTGGTCTAAGGAGGCGTGCGCATCCTCTTTAGGGAGGCGTGCGCTTCCTCGTTTCCCACTTGGTCGAAATTCCTTCTGATTGGAGGAGGCGTGCGCACCCCCTTTGTATGAGGCGCGCGCTTCCCCTCCCCTGTTCTGATAATTTCTCGTTTCTCGTTCAATCTTCGGTAAGTCATAACTTTCTCACCCGGACTTCGTTTTAGGCGTGTAAACTATCGTTTCGAAGATCCTTTCAAGTACTACGAGATGAGTAGGTTTATTTTGTGGGGTTTCTGGTTTGGATTGTGTTGAGTTTTCCGTAAGTGTTCTATAATACAAAATGTTATGACCGGTCCGTTGTGATCAAGTTTGGGGTATATGTTGTGTGGGTCAAGGACCACTCTAGTGTGTGAAAATGATTCTTGTGTGAACAAATGTGTGGTGGAACATAACTAAGTATTATTAGTGAATGCTTGGTAATCTTATGATGTGTTCATGTTGGTTCCAATCGAATTGATTTTAGGAAAAGACTTGGTCTAGGTTTTAAGTAATATCCTATAGTACCTAGAGGGTTGTTTTGGAACACTAAAGTGTAGGGTTTAGTCCGGTCGTGATCATGTTCTAATAAGGGTAACCTTTTCATTTGGGGTGTTTAGAATTGGTTCGTTATGGGCGGAGGTAAAGCGTGAATTGGCGATTGGGTACTTACGGTTTGATTAACCTTAAGGTGTATTCATTCTGATTTCCTACTTTGAAATTCCAGGTGTGATGAGATAGTTGAGTTCGTAGTCCTAGTATACCTCTATGAGTAGTCTCTTAGGGTCATCTTGGTAATGGTCGTGGTACTATTTGTGAGTGACCGTTTGGGTTGTGCTCTTGATGAGTAACTTATGGGTATCATCTGTAGGATGTGTTTGGTATGAAACCTTGTCTTGGAATCATTGTTTTAATGATCAATGTTGTTGGGCTCCTTATGAGAAATTCTGTTTATCATGGTTGAACTCTTTTATGAAAGACTTCCCGTTGTCGTTGTTGTTGACTCTTCTTGAGTAATAGTTGCATCCTTATGGTAATTATTGGGTATGGTCCCTTTGTGAACAAGCGTGTTATGGTATTTGACTAAGTATGGTTTGAGAATGTTGGGTTGGGTCCGTTTGTGACCATGCTTGTAATTTATGAATGTGGATAACCGTTTAACTCTTTTTGAGTAGCTTCATGTGTTGATGTTGTTGTTGATCTCTTTATGAGAAATGGTTTGCATCCCTTGTGATGACTTTGGCTTGGTTCCCTACTTTGGAATCATTGCCCCCGTTGTTGTTTCAAACGAGTATTTATTACTATGTGCTTGTATAGAGTCCAGCTGGCATTGTTGTGTTTGTTTTGGGCAGTGATGTAAATTATAATGGCACGAGCCGAGTCCAGTATAATGTACTTCACTGGTAACCCAGTTTCCCCATGTTCAGTGGCCTTGAGTGGGATGCCCCTTCCCGTGATCGTGGTTGGGATGAGCTAGCTCCTTTGGTGAGTATTCTAGCTATTCGCGTGGGGGGATGACTTTGTGTTGTTTCTCCCACTACTGGTTGTTGTTGTTACTTGGTTCCGGAACCGGCTTCAGCTCGTTCATGCTGCTCAACGGACTCTTCTCAAAGGATGGTGTTCCGTTTCTAGAACCTTGGCTCCGTATCCACCTATGAGTGTTTATTTCAGCTTTATGTGTTGCATGATGAGCTGGTCGTTATTTCCAACCGGTATGGGACGGTTGGCGATAGGGAGCCTCTCATTTGTTGTTATGTGATTGTATGCTATGATTGATTATTGGATATTACTGTTCATGATAGCATGACATCTAGTTGCATTTAGTAGCTTACTGAGATTTTTCTCACCCCGTTTCTTATTTCAAATTGTTTTTACTTAACCCCCCCCAGGAAAGCAAGTGGTATCGTTTGAGGTCCGTTGTATCGGGAGTCTTCTGAGCAGGTTGATCGCCTTTGGGGTAGTTACTCTTCAGGCCTCTTTGTATATAGTTGAAAGGTCGTGGTCGTTCAGGGTTATGTATTTACTGTGGTCCTTTGGGAATTTATTTTATTAACAGTTGATCTTGCTTCCGCGTTTGTTTCTAGTCTCCGAGTTAAAATCTCGTTGAGGTATTGTTTGTTGGTATTGGTTTATAGCAGAATTCACGCGCCCGGTTTGGTATTTAGCATTTTGGAGATGTTAATTATGTAAATTTTATATTTATGGATTTTTAGAAATTCCGGGGCGTGACAGTTGGTATCAGAGCAATGGTTTTAGACCTTGCAAGGGAATAAGAACTCTGATATTGAATAGGTTTCAACACTTGGGTGTTATGATATTGAGCGGTTTAGAAAACTAAGTTTTCTTGAAAGATGAGGTTAAGATAGAAGTTGGTTGAGTTATGAGTCGTGATATTGGCGTAGAGTGTTCTTCTTTTGTGGAATACCCAGTATAGATTGGTGCTAATAGTATTAGTTTCATTGGGGTTAGTTGGTTTGAGAATCGAAGTGTGAGTCTTTGAATACTTGGGCGTACCTATTTCGTAAAGTGGGAATGCTTTGTGCTATATTCGTATGTTTGTTCTCATAAGGTGATTTATGTTGAGGTGTGTCCCCAAGTACGAAATTTCGTGATTGCTAATGATGAAGGTAAGGTGATTTGGTCATGCCGCTTATATAGAGTGTTGACAAGTTAAGTAGTATGGTTTAGCTTTCTATGCGGTCCAAATCTCTTGGTTGTCATTGATTTATGGTGAGTATTTCTATAAGGATTGTGTGACCTTGCTTAGAGGCATAATGGGTTATGAGTGGGTGAATCTTTGGTGAGAAGTTATATTAATCTTCATGGGAGAAAGGTGTAGTAGAGATTTGAAAGAATGCTTAAAGATGAGTATGAGCAGATATTTCATTTTGGTCACTAAATTCGTAAATAATTCCGACCGGTCTCTGAGTGGTTGGGAAGCTTGATTGAATAGTGTGGATTGAGTTTTAATAGATTCTAATCTAATTGTCGATCTTCGAGTTGGATGATTTTGGGTCTAAATGTGATATTTTCAGAAAGTTCAATTAGGTCACTATGACGAATTAGTGTTTGTTCTCTTGTATTGGTGAATTAGTAAATTCCTGAAGTGGATCAGTGGTTTAGTCAGAGTTTGATTGATAAGTGGCTATTGTTAGTCAAAGGTCGAATATGAGCAAATAACGGAGGCAATTTCTATTATGGGGTTCGTTTATTTTGAATTCTTGGTTATATCGTTGGGAAGGATAAATGGCATAGTGTTATCGAAGATTGTTATTTTAAATCGTAATTTGATTTTGGGAGTGAATGACTTAATGTTATACTGATACACACCAAGTTGTAGGCTGAGAATTATTACCCATTTGGGATTTTATTTAAAATTTCTTGGGAGAAGCAAGGGTCCGCAAATTTTAGCATGAGTTAGAGGATTTATTGTTTTGTAATGGGGTTCTTGAGGTATTAATTGATCTCTGCAGGTGTAGACAAATATGTAAATTGAGATACGCATATTTTGGGATTTCTTGACTTTAGTAAGAACCGATGAATGTGAAATCAACTTTCGATTATTAAAATAAAGATTGATGATAATTTAAGTATTGATATGGTTTTGTGGATTTAGCTAGTATCACTGTTATCTTGCAAGGTATAACCGGTGTTATGTTTTCTTGGAGATAAGTCAGGTTTTCCATTTTAGTGAAGCTGCTCAGCTTGTTATCGATAATGATGCTTCCAAATAGGGACTGAGGTAAGTAACGATTAGAAGTGATGAGGTATTTATGTGTGTTTCGAGGACTAACTCTTGATAAATAGAACTATCTATGACTTGGGATGGATTGTGATTTTATTGGCATTTCCTTAGCAAACTGTACATTCTATTTTATTTTGGGACCAAGTTGAAATGTTATGTTAATGGACTATCAAGTGGACGGATATATTTCCTTAGAAAACTAAGTATGAAATAATGCAAGTAGATTCGAGGAATTCAAAGAGTATGACTGTATGGTGTTCCAGCTTATAAAGAAAGCGAGTATAGTGGTGGGATCATATTTAACCGGATAGTTGATAACGGTAAAATTTTGAGTATATCTTTGAGTCATTGGGTGACAGAAATTGTTAGCTCTATTCCTTCTCTTATTTGTTCGGGTAGTAGTATGTTATGGGTTGATGTATAGATCGTCAATACGTACGGAAGAACCGGAAAAGTAAAACTTATGAATATTGGTGAATTAAGGGTTGATTGAGAACATAATGCTAATCGGGATCAAATCAGTTATGTTTCAGGATCGGTGATCAAGTGATAGTCTTGGGAATCTGAAATTCCGGATGAAAGAGGAAGTTGACTTTAGAATGTTTAATACGAGTATGCTTGAGATATGTGTGTGTAATGTATGTTGGGTTATTGAGTCGTGGAGACTATGTTTGAATTATCTAATAGGTACTTGTTTGGAGTTATGAGTGCTATTTGGGGACCGATATTTTGTAGCCTCGTTATGACTGCGTGTCATGATTTTGATGAGAGAATTCGCGGGCGAATTCTTTTTAAGGAGGGTAGTCTGTCACGACCCGAAAACTAGGCTCTATTTTATTAGTAATAAATAATTATTATTTATTTATTTGCTTATTTAGTTATTTAAATTATTTAGTTATTTAAATATTTATGTGTTCATTTTGGGTTTCGTGATGTGGTCGTGCCTAGCATTTAATTGGTTAATTGTGCTAGTGTAGAGTGTTGGGTCTTAAATGTTAGTGAGGAATATAAGATGATTGAGTTAGTGTGTAGGGGAGGGGGTCAATGTGTAAATTTCTCAATCACCCTACTTACTCCCTCCATCACCCCTCTCCTCCCTCACTCCCTCCATTTTCCAGCCATCTCTCTCTCTCTCTCTCCTTGGGTATTTGAAGGTAAAATTCCTCCTCTCCTTCTCTCTTCTTTTTAGCTATCTTCCTCCCATTATTTCTTATTTCTCATAACATGAACAATGTTTAGATCGTCGATAGGATCGTAGGGATCAAAGAAATTTCGAGTTCCATCACCGTTGATAAAATCCGAGTAAGTTACTAAGCCCCCTTTAGCTTAAAATTGGTCATTTATGTTGGGTGTGAACATTGGATGATGATTTCATGTTTAGTTGTGAATTTAAATGTTGATTTGTACCTTTGATCATCTTTTGTGAATTTTGGGTAATGTTGAGCTTTAACCTTGGTTTGGATCCTTAGTTGATGTTATTTGAGTTCTTGTAGACTTCTATGTCATGTTGAGTGCTTGGGTATGCAGAAAGAAGGGTTGAATTCGTTGGGTACAAAGTTGGGTTGATTTGGGTAAGAATTTTGGGAAGAACCCAGGAGTTTCTGCAGATTTCCTCTGTGCGTCGAAGGAGGCGTGCGCTTCCTCTGAAATGAGGCGCGCGCACCCTCCAATTCCCCTTTTGGCTTTGTCCTTCTGGTCTAAGGAGGCGTGCGCATCCTCTTTAGGGAGGCGTGCGCTTCCTCGTTTCCCACTTGGTCGAAATTCCTTCTGATTGGAGGAGGCGTGCGCACCCCCTTTGTATGAGGCGCGCGCTTCCCCTCCCCTGTTCTGATAATTTCTCGTTTCTCGTTCAATCTTCGGTAAGTCATAACTTTCTCACCCGGACTCCGTTTTAGGCATGTAAACTATCGTTTCGAAGCTCCTTTCAAGTACTACGAGATGAGTGGGTTTATTTTGTGGGGTTTCTGGTTTGGATTGTGTTGAGTTTTCCGTAAGTGTTCTATAATACAAAATGTTATGACCGGTCCGTTGTGATCAAGTTTGGGGTATATGTTGTGTGGGTCAAGGACCACTCTAGTGTGTGAAAATGATTCTTGTGTGAACAAATGTGTGGTGGAACGTAACTAAGTATTATTAGTGAATGCTTGGTAATCTTATGATGTGTTCATGTTGGTTCCAATCGAATTGATTTTAGGAAAAGACTTGGTCTAGGTTTTAAGTAATATCCTATAGTACCTAGAGGGTTGTTTTGGAACACTAAAGTGTAGGGTTTAGTCCGGTCGTGATCATGTTCTAATAAGGGTAACCTTTTCATTTGGGGTGTTTAGAATTGGTTCGTTATGGGCGGAGGTAAAGCGTGAATTGGCGATTGGGTACTTACGGTTTGATTAACCTTAAGGTGTATTCATTCTGATTTCCTACTTTGAAATTCCAGGTGTGATGAGATAGTTGAGTTCGTAGTCCTAGTATACCTCTATGAGTAGTCTCTTAGGGTCATCTTGGTAATGGTCGTGGTACTATTTGTGAGTGACCGTTTGGGTTGTGCTCTTGATGAGTAACTTATGGGTATCATCTGTAGGATGTGTTTGGTATGAAACCTTGTCTTGGAATCATTGTTTTAATGATCAATGTTGTTGGGCTCCTTATGAGAAATTCTGTTTATCATGGTTGAACTCTTTTATGAAAGACTTCCCGTTGTCGTTGTTGTTGACTCTTCTTGAGTAATAGTTGCATCCTTATGGTAATTATTGGGTATGGTCCCTTTGTGAACAAGCGTGTTATGGTATTTGACTAAGTATGGTTTGAGAATGTTGGGTTGGGTCCGTTTGTGACCATGCTTGTAATTTATGAATGTGGATAACCGTTTAACTCTTTTTGAGTAGCTTCATGTGTTGATGTTGTTGTTGATCTCTTTATGAGAAATGGTTTGCATCCCTTGTGATGACTTTGGCTTGGTTCCCTACTTTGGAATCATTGCCCCCGTTGTTGTTTCAAACGAGTATTTATTACTATGTGCTTGTATAGAGTCCAGCTGGCATTGTTGTGTTTGTTTTGGGCAGTGATGTAAATTATAATGGCACGAGCCGAGTCCAGTATAATGTACTTCACTGGTAACCCAGTTTCCCCATGTTCAGTGGCCTTGAGTGGGATGCCCCTTCCCGTGATCGTGGTTGGGATGAGCTAGCTCCTTTGGTGAGTATTCTAGCTATTCGCGTGGGGGGATGACTTTGTGTTGTTTCTCCCACTACTGGTTGTTGTTGTTACTTGGTTCCGGAACCGGCTTCAGCTCGTTCATGCTGCTCAACGGACTCTTCTCAAAGGATGGTGTTCCGTTTCTAGAACCTTGGCTCCGTATCCACCTATGAGTGTTTATTTCAGCTTTATGTGTTGCATGATGAGCTGGTCGTTATTTCCAACCGGTATGGGACGGTTGGCGATAGGGAGCCTCTCATTTGTTGTTATGTGATTGTATGCTATGATTGATTATTGGATATTACTGTTCATGATAGCATGACATCTAGTTGCATTTAGTAGCTTACTGAGATTTTTCTCACCCCGTTTCTTGTTTCAAATTGTTTTTCCTTAACCCCCCCCCCCAGGAAAGCAAGTGGTATCGTTTGAGGTCCGTTGTATCGGGAGTCTTCTGAGCAGGTTGATCGCCTTTGGGGTAGTTACTCTTCAGGCCTCTTTGTATATAGTTGAAAGGTCGTGGTCGTTCAGGGTTATGTATTTACTGTGGTCCTTTGGGAATTTATTTTATTAACAGTTGATCTTGCTTCCGCGTTTGTTTCTAGTCTCCGAGTTAAAATCTCGTTGAGGTATTGTTTGTTGGTATTGGTTTATAGCAGAATTCACGCGCCTGGTTTGGTATTTAGCATTTTGGAGATGTTAATTATGTAAATTTTATATTTATGGATTTTTAGAAATTCCGGGGCGTGACACCCTTAGTCTGCGAGGTTGGGTCCTTACTCGTTGTCCCTTTCTCCTTGTCAGTCCCAACTTCAGAACTACCCTGTGGAACCCATTTAAGAAAAGGAGGGTTAAAGTTTTTCGAACCCGATTTCTCCATGAGTTCGGCCTTCAAAGCCAGAGTGGAAGCGTCCGTCAAAGTCCACACTTGATGTAATCCCATCTTCTCTTGTATCGAACTTTTCAGGTCATTAATGTAATGAGCAACCTTCTGATCCTCGGTCTCTTCAATCTCAACCTGCGCTGTATACCTCTAAAATTCAGTAGTATACCCATCAACTGTTCTCTTGCCTTACACACATTTGAGATACAGTTTATACAAGATCTGTTCATAATCTGCCGGTAAAAACTTCTCAGAAATCAACTGCTTCATGCGCCTCCAAGTTTTAACTGGCCCCTTTCCTTGCCGTCGTCTCTGTCCCGCAAGTTTGTCCCACCAAACTGTAGCAGTACTCTTCAATCGGATCGCCACCATCTTTACCTGTTTATTCGCAGGTACCTCCATAACTTCGAAAAACGATCAACATCATTCTGCCAATCTAGGAAATCTTCAATCCCCATGGTTCCATAGAAATAAGGAATATCGGCCTTAATTCTATAATCATGGCGGTGTCGATTATTACCCTGATCTGGTTCCTCATCATGAACAACCTCTTCTTCGAAACTTGACTCTTCATCATCCCAATTCTCTGCCCATTGCGGACGTCGAACTGGTCTCGAACTGGATCAACCCTGTCTCTCTCACCCCTACGGTTCTGATTAACATTCTGACCCTGTTGATCAGCCACCAACGCAGCAATCTGCGTTGTTAAGGCAGCGATAGCGGTGGTAATTCCATCGATATCCGCCTTTGTAGCCTGATCTCCCATAATGATTCAGTGATGCAAAAGACAGGATATGGCCTACTCTGATGCCAACTGACGCAGCACGGAAGCGATAGTACTCGTGATTAGCGCACTAAACACAAGAGTTCACAAGCGATGAACCCTCAAACACAATAACCTGGAATCCACCAGAAAAGAGAAGAAAATCTCCTTGAACAATGTTCAATTGATAAAATAAAAGTTGTAACCCTAGAACAATGAAAGAAAAGAGTATTTATACTCCTAACAAAATAACATAACCTAAGTAAAACAATAATCCCGAAATTAACCCAACAAGTCTGCGCACAAAACAAAAAAACGAAACCAGTAATTTTCTGCTCGACACGCGAGCGGGCGCCTGGTGAGGACCAGGCGGGCGCTCGGTACATTCCAGAAACTCACCCCCGAAAGCACGAGGTAAGCGGGTGCTTGGTCTTGTTCATGTGGGCGCTCGCTATACTGCTGCATCATGCGCTGCTTGGACCTGCGGACCTCCTACATCAACCTACTATCTCAACGTGACCCGTCTCATGCGTGAGGCCGTTTCATATAATTTTTTATCAATTTAATCACCTCTCCGCTATAACGGATGGAAGACGATTTTCATATGTGAGTTTTTATTAAAAAAATATATATATATAAATTGTAGAGAGTAATTGAATTGTACGAAATAAAGTACTCAACTCATGTACTATTAATCTTTATCACTCACTATAAAAAAAAAGTTATAAATCCTTAGCAACCCCTTTCATCCGGATAATCATGAACCTTTATGGTTAGTTCTTTATTTGGAATCTTTCTAAAAGTTGGAAAACTTTATTAAGTAGCTTAAAGTAATTTATACTTTGACCAATAATTTAAAGAAGATTAAAATGAGTATATCGTCTAGAAAAGAAGAAGATTAAAGTAAGTATCATGCATATGGACCATAGGGTTGATCCTAATTAATATTCTCTTAATCAGCTAAGCTTTTGCAACATTAATTGAATAAATTAATTGAAAAGCGACCTCTTAGATCTGCATAAGTTATTGTTCAACAAACAAAAATTATCCTTCTTCTATCTTTTATTTTTCACCCATCCTAAAATATATTTGTTAGTACTATATACCCCCTCTCTGTCCCGCTCGAATTAGGATTATTGGTCAAGCAATTTATACTTTGACCAATAATTTAAAGAAAAATAATGATGCTAATAAAGATTAAAAAAATGTTATTATATCACGCTTAATACTAAACTAAATAACTATTTTTAGATTTTCTCCATTTATCAAAGTTTCTGTGAAACCCTATGTTATCATAGGTTTGGTTGAATGAACTTCTCATAGAAAGAATTCATGTTGTTTATATTTAAAGGATATCTTTTGTATGACAATAAACCTCCATTCATGTATTAAGTTTACTTCGAGTTCATAAACACAACCATGATTAATATTACAAGGGAATGGAACAAAGCGCATTATTAGCTTTATCGGATTGGTCCATGTATTATTTTTGTTGTGATGACAGTTTTACCCCTACTAAATATTACTTGAATTGCACATGAATGATTTAATGGCTTAAATCTAACGGAATCGAAAGGAGGGACCAATTGCGTTTATTTCAAGTGGTAGAGGGATGATTTATTTTACAATTTGGGTACAAAGACTAATTTCATAAAAGGCATATAGTAGAGGGACTATTTAGGTGGTTTGTCCTTATATATATATGCACGCGCGTGTGTATATATATAAACACACGCGCACACATTAAAATAATGTGTGAGAGTTTACCACTACTTTCATTTGATTTAATAAACTTGTATCATAGTTTGTAGATGAATTAAATTTATTTATAAATGATGTTCAAATTATGAGAAGTTTTTTTTTTTTTGAAGAGAAGATTTTTTTATTTCATTCATTAAATAAAGTCAAGAAATGGCACTATACATATGTCGTAGGCTCATTCCAACAAGAGAAATATTAAAGGCATTAGAAACCTTTGAAAAACAACATACCACAATGATTACCTTTTGCATCAAAGTCGCTTGTTCCGAATAAAAGAAGTCCTGAAAATGAATACCGATACCTAAACTTGATCCATATCTCCAATTAACGCCCTTATGATCAATGAGTTGTAACGCGCAAACGCTTCTCCAAGCGAAACTTGAAAACTGCCTGCAATAGGCATTCATATCCCTAATCGAGAAAAAATTATCCTTGAAAACACAAAATATGAAAGCATTTGGGTTGAAAATAAATGTCCAACCAAGCATATCAAACATTGTAACAAAAAATACAAACATTACAATAAGGATCTCAACAAAATGGAGAAGCATTTGGGCATCACAGGTTCTGATTCCGAAGGACAGTTATTGGAGGTTTGGTTTGGAGTTGGCTATCATTATTCGAGATTTCTTAGGCAATTTATGTGTAAATCTTAATTGCAACTATTACATTATAGACGAGCCTCTGTTATTGTGGAACGCCGTCTTCTTAAACTTTGTTAATGCAATTATGTGTTGTTTGCTTTCAAAAAACAAAAAACAAAATGGAGAGAAGACAATGATTCTCGACGAAGGAGAGAAGACAACGGCTCTCGACGAAAGAGAAACAAAATAAATTCAAGACTTATTGAATATAAATAAAGGAAATCAAAAGATTATATTGATGGTGATGGCGGAGGGTGTAGTTGATGCTGACATCGTTTAGGGTTGAGCCTTTTAAAAGAGAAATGAAAATAAAAGTAATGCAAAAAAAAAAGAGAGAAGAAATCACAGTGGATACGGAGTGATTTGACATGTTAACAAAAAATGAACGACGGTAAAAGGGAAGGGAAAAGAAGAAAACGAAATTATAAATTAAACATGAACAAAAAACAATATCAAAATTAATTGTAATTTTAATTAATTAAAATTACAATTAATTGTGTAGTTGAAGAATTGTCAATTAAAAGGATTGACTTAATGTTGATGTGAAATTTTCTATTGAGTATAATATTGTAAAATACTAGCCTACATAAAACACAGGATTAGGATCGGCTTCTCAATCAAAATCACTAGAAGTCAAAGCATTTTGAATAAGAATATACTCTCTCCGTCCCATCTCATTTGAGACTTATTTCCATTTTAGTCCGTCCCACTTCACTTGAAACTTCCCAAAATGAAAATCTTTTTATAATTTTATATTCAATCTACCCCACCCACTCATTCTCTCTCTTCATTTTCCACCACACAATTCATTCAACCAACCTACTATTAACCCCACTCATTCTCTCTCTTCATTTTCTACCACATATTTTCCTTATTTTATTCTTTTTCCTTAGTTATTGTGCCCACTTCTTAGGTGTCAAGTGAGGTGGGACGGAGGGAGTATAACCACATGCTAACATATCTTTGTGGGCTGTCTTTGCCTTTAGGTTAGGCATTTGTCCAGATAAATGTATCTGGCAAAAGGTTATCACTCATTAGCATGATGAAAAACTACGGTATAATTTATTTGTCCATCAATTATACAATACAATAAGTGTTGCAATTAATTTATCAAAATTTTAAAATATACTAAAAGCAATTACAGAGAGAAGTATTTGAGTTTTCACAAATACAAATGAACTTAGGATTACAATTTATAGAAGAAGAAAGTAATTCAAAAATATTATCTATCCTAACTAAGTGAAGATGTGATAATTACAGAATGAGTTTGAAATATTTACAAAGCATGGAACTCGTCTAACATGGATTTGTGCCAGTGAGGGGAGGATAGAGCTTGTTTGGTTGTTTTCGGAAGTTGAGTAGGAGAGGTAAGGGAGGCGAGATAGGCATGGGTTTGGTGATGTTGTTGGATAGACGAGTGACGATGGTACGATTAGATGGAGGAGTGGGTGTTGGGAGTGGTTGAGAGGTGGTGGTAGGAGGAGGAGGTTGGGTGATGAGGGCTGAGGGGGTGGGGTTGGGAGGAGGGGATGCTGTGTTGGTGATAGGTAAATGAGAGGATGGGGGTCCGGGCGGGTTATGAGAGGGTACGGCCGGGTTTTGTGAGTGTTCGGCCGGGTTAATAAAGGGTGCGGGCGGATCAGAGGCTGGGTTTGAAACTTGAGTTGTTTGAGTGTTTTGGAAGACAGGAAGAATAATGGGACACCATTGAGAGGGAGCTAAAGGAGTGGGAGAAGGGGTGGTGTTTGTGAGGGACAGGTAGGGAAACTCATTTTCAACAAATCGAACATGACGAGATGTATAGATACGAAGAGTGGGTGGGGTTGAGACAGTAGTAGGCACTTTGCGATGGGGAGTACCCAAAAAAAATGCAAGGAATTGATTTTGGAGCAAGTTTATGTGGAGTGTATGGACGGAGCCATGGGTAACAAAGACACCCAAAGCTACGTAATTTGTTGTAGTTGGGTGGTTTTTGGAAGAGACGGAGAAACAGAGAGTCATTAGAAAGAGATGGAGTTGGAAGACGATTTATTAGATAGGTCGCTGTGGCTAGAGCATGAGGCCAAAAAGTGAGAGGAAGATGGGCGTGGGAAAGAAGTGCGAGTCCGGTTTCGATAATGTGTCGATGATGTCTTTCAGCAAACCCATTGTGTTCCGGTGTATGAGGAGGAGAGGTAAGATGAGAAATACCGGATTGAAGTAAAGTGGGTGTAAGTTTGATGTATTCACCACCATTATCGGAGAAAAATTGGATAATTTATTTACGGAAGAATTTTTCAACTAGTGATTTGAAACGGGTGAAAACGGACAATGTGTCGGATTTGTGTTTGAGAGGGTATAACCAAGTGTACTTGGTATAGTGATCAACAAATATGACATAATATTTAAAATTATCATAGGAAAGAATTGGAGAGGTCCAAACATCGGAGAAGATAATATCTAAAGGTGCATTAGACGTGAGAGTGGAAACATTGAAAGGCAATTTATGACTTTTATTGATGTTGCAAGCATTACAATGGGAAAAACTAAAAGCAGAAATAGATAACGAAAATTGTTTTTGCAATAAAGAAATGATAGGTGGAGCCGGATGACCAAGTCGATGATGCCATGATTGGAGAGAGGTGGAGATGGCGGAGTGAGCTTGGGCGGATGAGGGTTGCCAGAGATAGACACCCTTTTCAATTGTTCCATGAATGAGGATGTTTTTTGTCGAGAGTTCCTTGATGAGAAAAGAAGAGTGTGAGAATTCAATGACAGCATCTTTGCAAAATTGAGAAACGGATAAAATATTTTGAGAGATAAGGGGAGCATGAAGAACATTATTGAAGTGAAGGCAAGCATGAGGAAGAGAGTAACTAAATGAACCTATATTTGAGATTGGAATAGAGGAGCCATCACCAATGCTAATTTCATCACTCCCGTCATATGGGCTGTGAAGAGCAAGATTGCTTAAATCGTTGGTGATATGATGGTTTGCTCCACTATCAACAAGCCATGAGGCGGGAGGAGGGTTGAGCGGAGCAGTAGCGGTGTGAGCTTGAGGGCGAGAGTGGGTTTGGGTTCTTGGCCGAGGAGTTGAGGAGGGGGTGGGAACACAGCATAGGGATAAAGTTTTTGGAATTGCCTACACTGAGAAATAACATGTCCAACGATACGACAATACTGACATTTTCCTTTGAAGGTGTTAGAGGAGGAGTTGGAAGAGGTGGGATTGGTCAAAGGGGATGGGAGGAGTGGTGGTGACACATGAGATTTGGGTGGTGGACGAGATTGTTGGGGATGGAAGTGAGCCGCATGGGCTGATAGGAAGAGGGGAAGGTGGGATTTGTTGTTTGAGGGTGAGTTCGTGGTTGACTAGTTTCTCGTGTAGGGCTTCAAAGGTAATTGGGTTATCACGAGCACGAATGGAATCTATGATTGATTTATAGGATTCATAGTCAAGACCTTTAAGAACTTTGGCTATGATATCCTCAGGATCCAAGGGTTTGCCCAAGATGGAAAGTTTGTCAGTACACGACTTGATGGAGTGCATGTAATCAGATATGGGTTGCGTGGTTTTGGTGAGGGATTCAAGATGGTCTTTTATTTGGAGGATATGGCCACGGGAGGGGTTTGCATAGGTTGTTTTAAGGATTGTCCAAGCTTCATTTGAGGTTTTAGATTGATGGACAAGGGGTGCGATGGTGGGATCGAGGGTTCCTATGAGATATCCTAGGATGAGACGATCTTGGCGGTGCCAAGTTAAGGAGGCTGGATTAAGTTTTTCGGTGGTACCATCATTGATAGTGGCGGCGGGTGGTGTATGGGTACCATCGACATATTTGAGGAGGTCGAGACCGAAGAGGAGAGAGGTTAGTTGGGATGCCCAGGTAAGATAGGTAAGGGGTGTGAGAGTCTTACAATGGGAGAGGTTGACATGTATGATGGGGTTGGAGGGGTCAGCGGGATTGGGAAGGGTGCCGGAGGTGGTGGCCATGGTGGAGAAGGCAGCGGGAAAAAAAAGTAGGGGTGAGGATTGTTAATGCTCTTATACCATAAAAGCAATTACAGAGAAAAGTATTTGAGTTTTCATATATACAAATGAACTTAGGATTACAATTTATAGAAGAAGAAAGTAATTCAAAAATACTATCTATCCTAACTAAGTGAAGATGTGATAATTACAGAATGAGTTTGAAATATTTACAAAGCATGATTTGAGGGATGTTGAGATATGATAGGGGGAGGATCACGAGAATCTTCTGGAGGATCTTTAAAATAGGATCCTTAATATATACTCCTTCCATCTTTCTTCATTTGAGACTTATTTTTATTTTGGTTCGTCTCACTTCACTTGAGAGTCCTTAAAATGTTAATCTTTTTATAATTTTATAATCAATCTACCCCACTCAGTCACTCTTTCTTTTCATTTTCTGCCACACAATTCATAAGTAAATATAAAGTCACAAAAAAGGGTTACAAAATGGGGCTTACTAAATGATGTATCAAAATTTTGTTGGTGATTTTAATTAAAGTGTGTCGGGTCCGCAATCAATACAGCCAATAAAATATCGCCACCTCACTTTGTATCTATGATTTTGTAAACTTCTTTTGTGCTCCTAACATTGCCCCATAATTCATTCAACCAACCTACTATTAACCCCACTACTAAAATGAGTACTAGTATTGAACTTTCTTAAGCATGTTCTTCCATTTGTGCCACTCAAAAAGATGCACGTGCAAATCACATGACCAATTTAACGGCTAAAAATAGACGGTGTTAGCCAGACACGCAACAAAAAATAGTTTAGTGCAAGGAATGTAACAAAAAATAGTTTAGGTATGAAATCCACAGTTGCCCTATAGTTGGGTGATTTTTAGTACAATTTTGCCTAATTATTATGAGATGAATAAAAAACGAAATTTATAGTATATGACGACATATGTGATAAAGTAACAAATTTTCTAATCATTTGTGGCGTGAGTGAATGATGTAGAAAAATGTTTGTGAAACTCGAGATATATTTAGTACCGGTTAACTTATTAAGCCAAGTGTTCATAATTATTAAGTTTCTAAAAGTAATTTGATTTATGGCCCCAAAATACGCGTTAATTTCACGTACAAATTATGAAAATAACCCCACAAAATAAAATGGAATACGACATACTCCCTCCGTCCCACCTCGACTTATTTCCATTTTGGTCCGTGTCACTTCACTTGAGACTCCCTAAAATGGTAATCTTTTTATAATTTTATATTCAATCTACCACACCCACTCATTCTCTCACTTCATTTTCCACCACATAATTCATTCAACCAACCTACTATTAACCCCACTCATTCTATCTCTTCAATTTCTACCACTCATTTTTTTTATTTTATTCTTTTTCCTTAGTTATTGTGCTCACCTCTTAAGTGGGACGGAGGGAGTATATCAAAACACATAACTGAAAACCAAAACAATTTGAAAAAATGAAGTCAGCATTAGACCGTTGCAAGGCATAATATGATAATAGTCATTCTGACCGTTGCAGCCCTATTTGTAAAATTAATTACTAGCAATATTTTTTAAGCAAGTAAACACAAACTTTTATTAATAAACATAAATAAGATGATGCTTCACAACCGTTAGATGCTAATTTAAAAGATCAGGATTATGCAATCATCGACAAATTACCCACTGCAAAGAAAATGCCTAACCCTTCTCGAATATCGAAGCCTGGTCTTGAACCAAATTTCAATTGAACGCCCTGACGAAGAATGACTTGTGATGCCAAATGCTTCTCCAAGAAAATGATACGGCTCAACAATGACCTTTAAAAAATCCCTATATGAAAAAAATTTAGCATTCAAAACATAAATTGGTGATGCATTTGGGTCGACAATAAATGTCAAACCGAACACCCCAAGCATTACAACAAGAAAAAAAATGTGAACATCTCACAAAGACTCTCACAATTGAGAGAAGACAAAAGCTCTCGACTTAAGAGAGAAAACATATAATATAACGATGTCTAAAATAACTGACACTTGTTTTAAAAGCACGCATTGACATTTTTTAATAAATGAAAGTTATTAAACTCGTTGAGACTATTAATACAAGGCTGACACTCGTTAAAAAAACCATTTTTTTCCATAAGAACTACTCACACAATGAAGATACAAATAAGTGAAAATGTTTGAAATAATCTAAACATTAAATATTATAATCACACAATTTTTTCATTTTAAAATAAAAATTAGAGTTTACTTATTTAAATTTTTAGAAAACATAATTTACGTATTTGTGCATTATATAGTGAAATTGTATTAAAACAGTAATTAATTTTTTTTAATTTTAGGCCGAATGGAATGAAGTATCATACTCTTTTTGTGCCTAAATAAATATCTAAAAATATTTTAAATTTGCACTGAATCAAAAACAAATTAAAAATTTTCAGATATACTCCCTCCGTCGCATAATTATATGTAGAAATTTTTATTTTGGACGTCTCATTGATAAGTTACATTTTTCTAAATGGTAAAAAATCTTTACTATTCCTCTCATTTATTCTCTATATTACTTAATTTTTATACTCATAACATCAATCAACCTATATTATTCCATACCCCATTTTACTCTTTTACCTCACTCTTAACACTCACATCAATTACCCACTACTATTCATCCCTTAATTCCGGCGCAACCCATTTTATCCACATATTATTATGAGACAGAGGGAGTATATTTTTAGAAAGAGGAAGTAACAAGTTTAATAATCATCTTTGATCTAGGGTATATTTTAAATACTCACCATGTCCTAATTTAAGGTTTTTACTTTTTTTTTGTATGTTACAGTTTAAAGTTGTTAGTTGCTTTATTCCTTAAATGTTAAATGATGAATAGTGTTTTGGACATCTTTATCCTCATAAAGTTCATATATTACAAAAAAAAACCATCATTTACCCATCTACTTTTCACTAACTTGCTTTATAAATGAATAATTATATCCTCCGCACACTACTTATCCTCGTTCGAACTTAGAATCTTAAACCGTAAACCGGGAGAGAGGGAGTAGCAAGTTTAATCATCATCCCTCACTCTCTACTCTCTCCCCCATAAATACCAACCCATCTCACTCCACTTTTCTCATCCCAATCCTCTCTCAATCCCTCTCTCTACACTTTTACACTAAGCTCTACTTAAACGATGGGTAAAGACGGCGAAGCAGCCGAATTCACCGCCAAGGACTACCACGACCCGCCGCCGGCATCTTTAATCGACATCGACGAGCTCACAAAATGGTCTTTTTACAGAGCCATCATCGCCGAATTTGTCGCCACCCTTCTCTTCCTTTACATCACCGTCTTGACCGTCATCGGTTACAAGAGCCAGACCGACCCAACCATCCCCGGCGTTGACGAGTGCGGCGGCGTCGGCGTTCTTGGTATTGCTTGGGCTTTCGGTGGCATGATCTTTATCCTTGTTTACTGCACCGCCGGTATTTCTGGTAAGTTAAACTTAATTACTCCATTCGTCCCAAAATGATCTTCGCCTTTACCATTCAAACATTTTAAGGATACGCACACTTGCTTTGTTATCCATATTTTGTTTATGCATTTTTAAGCCTAAATTGTAGAAATGTGAAGAACTTTTTGGGACAACGAGAAATGCCAGAGAAGATCATTTTGGGACAGAAGGAGTAATTACCACAATGATTTATTACTTCACCCCTCTTAGTTTTGATAGTTGTCCTAATTAACAGTTTAGATTGGAGAACCTGAAATTTTAGGAAACAATATGTTGTCATTGTTAAAGACAATTATCCCAGATCGGAAATTAACTAGCCAAGCATTTGACTATATAAAGATCATGAGCTATCAGTCGTTATTATACTCTCATTGAGATCCGTCTCACACCAAACTCTTAACATTAACCCCTTGATAAGTGGACCTCATAGTAGACAATCAGTTTTTGAACAGTTAAACATGATTAACGTTATTTGACGGAAGGAGTATAATTTAAATATGGATCTATGGTTAAGATAATTCTCCTTTCTGGTCAACACTAGTGATTTTCGATCAAAGATTAATGTCAATTTGAACATCTCAATGATATTTTAAAAATTATTAAGTAATAATTTTTAGAATTACATTAGGACAATTAGATTCAGTTGAGTCCATATTACCAGGATTCACTTGCACCCTAGATTCATGGAAATAACTAAAGCTAAATTGTTGTGATTGTTGCTAAATTTTTATGGAAAACACCTAAATCTAAGTTGTTGTGAACGTTGCTGCTAATGTGCGCAGGTGGACACATCAACCCGGCAGTGACATTCGGGCTATTTTTGGCAAGGAAAGTATCACTAATAAGGGCGGTATTGTACATTGTAGCACAGTGTTTGGGTGCGATTTGTGGCGTAGGATTAGTGAAGGCATTCCAAAAGTCGCATTACAACAGGTACGGTGGTGGGGCTAACGAGTTGGCTGCAGGGTACAGCAAGGGTACTGGATTGGGTGCTGAGATCATCGGTACCTTTGTTTTAGTTTACACCGTCTTCTCAGCCACTGATCCTAAAAGAAACGCACGTGATTCCCATGTTCCCGTAAGCACCTTATTACATCCCTATCTTAATTATCATCATTCATATTTTCTTATAAATGGACACTTTTTATAGTTGATTAATTTGTGAATGAAGGTATTGGCACCACTCCCCATCGGGTTCGCAGTGTTCATGGTTCATCTAGCCACCATCCCAATCACTGGCACCGGTATCAACCCCGCTAGAAGTTTTGGAGCCGCCGTTATCTAC
Organism: Campanula takesimana; assembly: GCA_026119855.1. NCBI lineage: Eukaryota > Viridiplantae > Streptophyta > Magnoliopsida > Asterales > Campanulaceae > Campanula > Campanula takesimana. Next base: position 172,802 of record JAOWBW010000673.1, read on the forward strand.
AACAAGGAGAAGGCTTGGGATGATCAAGTATATATATATATATATATATATATTTCTCAACTTGTCTCTTCAATACATATATTCATGATTTGAAATTATACGATAAAAATGTACTAATACTATGATTGTTTTATTATGGCTGCAGTGGATATTCTGGGTGGGACCATTCATCGGCGCCGCCATAGCTGCATTCTACCACCAATTTGTTCTTAGGGCTGCAGCCATTAAAGCCCTTGGCTCTTTCAGGAGCAATGCCTAAATTTGTTGTCCAAATTAAATTACACATGATTTACATTGTTCAAAGGAAATAAGGAATGGTTGATCATCAAATAATGGACAAAGGAGGGCCAAAATGGAAAATGGTTGATCTGTGATGGAATTTAATTGTAGATAAATTTCCTAGCTTTTGTAAAAGTAAAATCCATGTGTTGTTTGTTTTTGTTTGTTTTTTCCCTTTGAGAGTGTTGTGGTGCATGCAAGTGTTTTTTTTTTTTTTTTTTTTTTCTAAATCAAATTTCCATTCTCTTTCAGTGGTGTTTTTTTCTCTTTAATCTAATAAATGGTATTTACTTACTTATAGTATGTCAAATCAAAATGCATATATATAATTGTTATCAACTCTAAATTTACAATGAAGAAATATATTTTGTTAGTGAACTTTTACGATAGTTTGTTTTTATTTTGTTTCTTTTCTCTATACATGAGACCATAAAATAATAAAATTACTAGGTAGATATAGAAATAAAATTCTGTAAATAAAGATATCAAATTTATTTTCATACAATAAGAACTATGTTAAACTGACTAACTTTATTTCTCAGCATATATCGTTAAACCATATTATAATTTCTTTCATATAAATTACTCCTTTCAGAAACACTTTATTTTTTGAGAAAATTGTGTCCCCAATTGAATGACAGTTAATAAGAAAATTCTGTAGTAATAAATTTTCAACATTTTTTATGCTCCCCTTTGAACATGAAAATTTTAAAGTTCAAAAGTAAATAACAAAAATATTCATTAAACGTGCCTAGGGCATCAACACCAACAATCTCCCACTTGCCCTATGCCCAATCTCCCATGTATCTAATACTCATGGACCTAACATGACCATCATATTTAGCTTGTGAAAGTCACTTTGTTAGCGGGTCCGCAACATTGTCATCAGTTGGTACTCTGCATATATTTACGTCTCCACTATCAATGATTTCTCGAATGATATGAAAACGCCTAAGTATGTGTTTGGATTTCTGATGTGCCCTTGGTTCCTTTGCTTGAGCAATAGCACTATTATTATCACAATAAAGGTCAATTGGATTAGCAATACTAGGAACCACTTCAAGTTCACTAATGAACTTTTTAATCCAAACAGCTTCCTTTGCAGCATCCGACGCAACAATATACTCAGCTTCAGTTGCAGAATCAGCGGTTGTACTCTGCTTGGAACTCTTCCAGCTTGCAGCTCCACCATTTAACATAAACACAAAACCCGATTGCGATCGACTATCATCTCTGTCAGTTTGGAAGCTTGCATCCGTGTAACCATTTACAACGAGATCATCTTCCATTCCTCCATAGATCAAAAATGAATCTTTAGTCCTTCTCAAGTACTTAAGAATCGCTTTTACAGCCATCCAGTGATTTTCACCGGGGTCGGATTGATATCTACTTATCATGCTCAAAGCATAAGATACATCCAGCCTAGTACATATCATGGCATACATGATGGACCCAATTGCCGAAGCATATGGAACATCATTCATTTTCTCACGCTCATCTTTTGTCTTAGAACATTGAGTCTTGCTTAGAGAAACTCCATGTAACACTGGCAAGGTACCTCTCTTAGAATTTTCCATGCGGAATCTTCTAATGACCTTGTCAATGTATGTACTTTGGCTTAAACCAATTAGCTTCCTAGATCTATCTCTGCAGATCTTAATACCAAGAATATATGCGGCTTCGCCCATATCTTTCATTGCGAAGCACTTTCCTAACCAAGTCTTTACAGACTAAAGTGTAGGAATGTCGTTTCCAATGAGCAATATGTCATCCACATATAAGATAATGAATAGCACTATGCTCCCACAAATCTTCTTGTATACACAAGGTTCGTCTTCGTTCTTGATGAAGCCAAACTCTTTGACCGATTCATCAAAACGGAGATTCCAACTCCTAGAAGCTTGCTTCAATCCATAAATGGATTTCTGCAATTTGCATACTTTAGAACTTTGTTCAAAACCCTCGGGTTGTGTCATATAGACATCCTCTTGCAAATTCCCGTTAAGGAAAGCGGTTTTGACATCCATTTGCCATATTTCATAGTCATGATATGCGGCAATGGCAAGCAAAATTCTTATAGACTTGATCATTGCTACGGGTGAAAAGGTTTCATCATAGTCAATACCATGAACTTGCCTATAACCTTTCGCTACAAGTCTAGCTTTGTAAGTATGCACCTTCCCATCCATGTCAGTCTTCTTCTTGAAGACCCATTTGCATCCTATGGTTTTTACACCTTCGGGCGCATCAATCAAGTTCCAAACTTGATTATCTTGCATGGATTGTAATTCAGATTCCATGGCTCCAAGCCACTTCTTCGAATCAGGAGAAGACATCGCCTTTTGGTTGGTGGTCGGTTCATCATTATCAATGATCTCCACCTCATTACTATCCGTTATGAGAAAGCCACATCTCTCGGGCTCGAACCGTAACCTACCAGATCTGCGAGTTACTTGTGTATTTTGAACAGGTTCCACAATTCCTTTTGGTTTTTGTTCTTGTTCCACTATCGGTTCAATGTCATTTTCTGGGTCTCGAATTTCTTCAAGATTTATTTTACTCCCACTGATTTCTTTGGAGAGAAACTCTTTCTCTAGAAAGATACCAGTTCGGGCAACAAAGACTTTGTTGTCCGTTCGGTTGTAAAAGTAATATCCTTTAGTTTCGTTAGGATATCCCACGAAAATACATTTATCAGATTTGTGTGCAAGTTTGTCTGAGACGAGTCTTTTGACAAAAGCTTCGCAACCCCAAATCTTCATGAAAGACAAACAAAGTTTCTTTCCGCTTCACATCTCATATGGAGTCTTTTGAACCGGTTTAGTTGGAACACGATTTAGTGTGAAAGCAGCGCTTAGCATAACCCCAAAAGGATAAAGGAAGATCAAATTGACTCATCATTGATCGAACCATGTCCAACAAAGTCTGATTCCTCCTCTCGGACACACCATTCTATTGTGGTGTTCCGGGTGGAGTCAATTGTGAAATTATTCCACAATTCTTTAGATGATCATCAAATTCATGACTTAAGTATTCTCCACCTCGATCCGATCGAAGTGCCTTAATACTTTTGCCAAGTTGTTTTTCTACTTCATTTTGAAATATTCTAAATATTTTAAAGGCTTCACTTTTATGTTTCATTAGGTAAACATACCCAAATCTACTATAATCATCAGTAAAGGTTATGAAGTATTGAAATCCTCCCCTAACATTGCTACTTAATGGTCCGCATAAATTGGGATGTATCAACCCCAATAAGTTGCTTTCCCTTTCACCTAGCTTGGTAAAAGGTGTCTTAGTAATTTTTCTAAGAAGACACGACTCGCAAGTATCATATGAATTAAGGTCACATGAACCCAAAAGACCGTCCCCATAGAGTTTTGAGATACGCTTCTCATTGATATGACCAAGACGGCAATGTCATAAATAAGTATGATTTACATCATTAGGCTTAGATTTCTTATTTATATGATAGACATTTTCATTATTATCATTCTTGACATCCAAGACATAAAGGCCATTAAATGAATTTACAATACCATAAAGCACATCATTTAAATAAATAGAAAATCTCTTATTCTCAATAAGAAACTTAAAACCTTCATTATCCAAACAAAAATTGAAATAATATTTCTACTTAAATCCGGTACATAATAGCAATTGTTCAAAACAAGTATTAAACTGAAAGGTAAAGTGACTTCATAAGTCCCTACGGCTAATGCAGCAACTCTTGCTCCATTTCCCACTCGTATGTCCACTTCACCCTCTTTAAGTAGTCTCCTATTATTTAGTCCCTGCACATTTAAACAAATGTGAGAACCACATCCGGTATCCATTACCCTAGAATCAGTGGTAGAAGGGAGAATATCTATCATATAGATACCTGAAGTCGACGCAGTCCCACTGCTCTTCTTCTTCTTTTGCTCTTCATTAAAAGCCTTGCAATTACGTTTCCAATGACCAATTTCTTGACAATGGAAACAAATTGCATCCTTTTGTGAATCGGGTTTTGCCTCTGGAGCCTTGACAACCTTTGCCTTGCTTATCTTGGGTTTGACAACTTTCTTACCCTTTCTTTTGGCACTAGCCTTCTTCCCATCTTGAACCATGAGCACAGGAGAACCTTTTTCCACAATCTTCATCTCCGCAGTTTTAAGCATACCATGCAACTCGGAGAGATTCTTATCCATTCCATGCATGTTATAATTCATCAAAAACTGATTATAACATTTAGGAAATGAATTAAGAATGAGATCCGTGGCTAGCTCCAATGGGATTGGATAGCCAAGTTTCTCAAGATGCTCTACATAGCCTTTCATTTTAAGCATGTGAGGACTCACTTGTTGCCCTTCACTCATTTTGCAAGAAGTGAATGCAACAATGGTCTTGTACATCTCTTGTCTAGCTTGCTCTTGAAACATGGCTCTTAACTCTACGCCTATCTCATAGGCTTCCAAATGTTCTAAACTTTGTTGGAGTTTTGAGCACATAGTAGCAAGCATGAGATAACTTACATCTCTAGAATCATTACGATGTTTCTTGTAATTGTCTCTTTCTGCCCTAGGGGCAGTGGCTTCGGGTTCAATTGGAAGAGGCCCGTCGAGAATGTACAACTTATCTTCTTGCCTAAGAACTATTCTTAGACTACGGATCCAATCCATAAAGTTCGTACCATTCTCTTGGAACTTATCCTTCTCAAGGATCGGTCGCAATGAATTGATTGAGTGTTGTTAGTCATTATCTACATTTATGCAAAATTTCCAAAATTTAATAAGTATCAATTTAATTAAAGAAATAAACTATGTATTTTTCCAAAAATACTCCCACTAAATTATACAACCTTCTTATACATCCAATGTATAATATAATTTAAATGGGCTAAGATCCAACTTTAATTTAATTTCAAGTACGCTTTGGCGCACCGCTCAAAATCAAATTAATTAGGTAGACAAACATGTCAATCATATCATATATGATTCTTAGATCCTTTTATGAGATTCTTTAAGAAATCCAATTTCAAAAAACATGTTAAATCTCATCTTTGCCTTAAGCCCAAAACTGTTTTGACACTTAATTAATCCAACCATTTTAAACGTATAGGAAACTCTTATTCACTCATCTTACTCATACATGAATAAAATTAACAAACTTCGCTTTGGCGAACCCATATTAAAATTACCCATGTACTCACAAGTGTTTTAATCATGGCGTGGTAAGACGACTTAAAACTTTCTTTGAAGGTTTATCACATATAGCATATAACACATTTATGAGCACATAATATAAACATGTTACACATCAAGTTTAGCCACTAAATTAATCATCATTAATTTAAGCATAATATTTATGTGTCATTAGTTTCTCTATAATTATGAGGATGAGATTCTTTGAACTTTGGTTATCATCTCCAAATCAAGACAACAAGAAGTGCGCCCGAACTAAGCCATAAGGCAACCATAATTCCGCACTAATTCAAGAAACCAAGAAAGTAGTCCATGTGGCCGAAACTAAGCAATAGATGGTCTCGATGAACGTAGGCCAATTGCATCCACAATTCCACATGGATCTCCAATCTTTGAATCAAGAACTTTGTTTCTCAATTTTAGCAATTATGAACTCTTCATAATTCTAACTTCGCTTTATCTTTGAAACTTTGATTGCAATCAAGTTTGGGAAACACAATGTCGATGAACGTAGATTAGCCATCCAAACTCTGATCCAATCTCAGAATCACAAGATCAAAACAAATAGGAAAATTAAACCCCGAGATCCACACCCAAAACCAACTGCCCAATCCCCCGCTCCAGACCAGAAGGTCCGGCCGGGTACTGTCACTGGTCTGGTCGGACCTACCACGAAAAACCCAGATTTTTCAAATTCGAACCCAAAACCAAACGCCTGACCTCCGCTCCAGACCAGATGGTCCGACCGGGTGCCTGCTCTGGTCCGGTCGGACCTACGCTGAAAATCCCAGAATTTTTAAAGTTTGAAAATTTGTCTCAAAATTGTTTTTCTCCAATTATCAAAACTTTGATCCAATCAGAAATTGATAACCCAAATAATTTTAAATCCAACATAATTTTTATTTTGCGATTGAATAGTGCGATTAAAGTTTATAAAATAATAAACCACATAAACGCATATATCACATAAACATCATAATCCAATATTCATATCATGCTAGGCACATAAACAAACAATTTATATACACACAACATGGTCTAGTATTGAAATAATCAACATGAACGGGGCTCTGATACCACTGTTGGGTTTCGTAGTAACATGCGCAGCGGAATTAAGCATTTAAATTTTCATGAAACCCAAAGCCATAGATCCGTTCATATGATTATATCAAATACAAACAATATGAATACTAGAATACTAACCCTTGATGACTTTGAATTTTAGTCTTTGATCATGGTGGAGAATTTGAAGCTTGATCACGAACAAGTAAGAACACGAACTTTGAAGATGACGAGCTTCACCTTCTAGCGATATCCACACCACGAACGAATATCAAGGAGCTTCTTGATCTTGGTTGCTAGACCAAAATTGTGAAACACGTTTTCACAATTGTATGAACTATATGGAATACAAATTGTGTTTAATTTTGTTCTTCAATCTAAGGATTTCTTAGAACAAAATAATTCTCTCAAAAACTCTTTGGAGGCTTTCAAAAACACATGTACCGATTTTCGGCGAATTAGGGCTGTTTAAATACTTGTTAGACCTATTCCAAATAGGTGACAATTGTCTAAACCCACAAGAAAACGGATTAAGGAAAGTTTCTGCCGAAACCGACTGGTCCGGCCGGGTATAGACCATGGTCCGCCCGGACCCTTAATGGTCCGACCGGGTCTAGGACTTGGTCCGCCCGGACTTCCCCTTTTTCCACTTTTCTTCCTCTAATTTCCTTAAATCCCCGAATGGTCCTTCGACCCAATATTCCAATATAGTCCTTTATGATTCGTTCTATTGTGTGTGACCCTCTAGGATTACACTAAGTTGGCAATGGGTTCAAACATGAAACCATAAGATATGATTAGGTTCTAGCAAACTGTCATACCTACCTAAATAGTATAACTAAATACAAGTTCACATTCCTTTAGAATATGTCATAATCTCTTTGTCCACGATGTCATTGAACATAAGTCATGGTCAACAAGTCAACTTGTTTCGTTCAATACTTTCTCGATTCCGAATATGTTGATAATCCAAATGACATTAATCCAATCAATTCATTTGAGTCCGACCGAACATTTTCATCGACATCATTCCTACGAGAGGCCCAAGCTTGACATCTCTCCGAAGAGGGACAAATCCATTTAGCTTATTATTCTTCCCTACATGAATCCGATTATGCCAATCATACCCTTTATAACTACCCGGTTAAAGGTAGCGTTTGAATATGTCAAACATAATATTCATCAAGTGGAAGACTATAATAACTTCATGTCTAAGGATTCAAATGACATAACTAATATGAGACATATATATGACATTGACCATGATATAGATCTCATAAAGCGAGTCATGTCCGGTACCAAACAAGTACCCATAAATCTAACATGATCATCCCATGATCATTTAGCCTTTATACTAGTAATTAACAAGTAATAGGGATGGAGATTATTATAAGTAAACATGAACAACAATAATAATCAAAACATCTCTTTATTAATATGAATAAATGATAACAATTACAACATTTATTAAACGTGCCTAGGGCACCAACACCAACAGTCCGGACAAGCCAAATTGGTACTATATTCATGTCCGTAGGTTGCGCGCACACATGATTTCGGTCGATCCAAGCCAATTTGGGTCCATGATTTGCACCCCCCTTGCGCGCGAGAGAGAGCCTTTATGCTATACAAGCTTGAACACTACTCAAATGCCCAAGCCTTTATACCAGCTCATTTTCACATTTCCTTTCCATGTGGGATAAACTCATTTTCCCCATTTCAACCCACCAACTTCAAGCCTTGATATCTCATTCATTCCAACACCAAATTGGACAAATGAATATGAACGACATAAACCGACTGAGGTATTGGGCCGTGAAAGATATGGGCCTAAGCCCACAAATTGGTGACCAAGGCCCATCTTGGCTGATAACATGCCGAGATTGGGTACGCATGCCGACTTGTGCCAACTTTATGGGGACATAATTCTATTCCCCTAATATAAAGTGGAGTCTATAAATAGAGTTCAAGATATGTACGAATAAAGAGAATCCTTACTTAACAAGGAGACCTCTTTTACAAAGCAACAATGACTACAATCCTTATCAGGATTCTATTTCTTTAATATACCAGTTCTATATCAAAGCGGACTCCTTGACTTCCTTAACAAGTCAGGACTAATTCACCAGCGCCTATATAAAGAGGCCCTCATACGATAAACTGGTAATGAATTCTCTTGGCTCTTACTCTAGTTAATTGATTTCTCTTTGTTTTATCTCACATAAACAAGATTCTTATTCTCACGCCGGAGGGTCTTCGCCGGTGAAGCCCCGGCTAGTTTACATGTTATTGTTTCGTGTGTGTAGATCTGCACGAGGAGGTTCTTCTCGCTGGGATTATCCGAACCGTTGGACGAAGGGTGATCCAGTACGTTTCTTGCAGCATCAGAATACATTATCTCAATGTTCTCATAGAGTAGAACACAAACCCACAAATAATTTTTCCATTCGACAAATTATTCATCACGGAAATAAATTATATTTCCTTCACAAAATATATAAAATACACAATTTTTCCAACACTTGCACATTAGTGGTTCAACTCGATTTCGAAAATTGATAAACCGTGTGGTTTGATTCAGTTTACGCTCCAACCCTCTCAAACCGAACCAAACCAAATCAAATCGAGTTAAACAGACTTTGACACTTTGATCTAGTTATCATTTTGTTTAAAAGTTGACTTGGAGTTTGTTTGGTTTTTTGATTTAATGTCAATTGAATGGTGGTACTTTGACAGTGTTAGTTTGTAAGTTTGATTTGGTATGTTTCGTTATCTTATACTTTAAGAATGTTGGTTGGTACTTTTGTTTTGGAAGGAATTTTTTTCCATTGTAATCTTATAAGTTGTAATTGTGTGTAATTTTTTAAAGTTGTAATTGTGTTTAATTGTGTTTTATTATAATCTAATACTATAAATAAACTTGAAAATGCTTTGATGGTCTGGGCTCTGGGCGTGGTATGGATCGTGCTGTTGTTTGGACAACGGTCTGGATCATAGTCTGAACCAAAAATAATAAACCCACGGTTTAGACTGAACCGAACCGAGCCATCATAGTTTAGTTCAATTCAATTTAGCTTGGGGTTTTTTTCAGAGCGATGACTAGTAGTTCGGTCTTTCAATCAGCTCAAGTTGAACCAAACTGAACCAAACCAAACCATACACTCCTCTACTTATTCTAAACTATAAATAAAAAATTTAGAATCACGTCCAATTACATATATTTAAGTAATTGTGGATTATGTATGGCGCTAACAAATAAGAAACAAATGATAAAAGCATACTTTAGTTTTTAATAATGTTGATGGGAAAGTTTGACTTTATATTATCTTTTTTAGTCTTACCATTATTCAAATAATTCAAAAAAACTTTTATAATTTAGAGTTGACATTTTGATTAAATTCAGATAAATGCGACTTGTCGTTATCAAACCATTATTATCATATTTTTTTTTTAAAAAAAACATCTTTACTTTTTCAGATTTTTAGCTTAATTTTTATATTTAATCACCAAACCCTAAGCCAACTCTCAATAAATTTAGTACTAAGAAAATGCAAACGAGTTTTACATCTTTACGAATATTGAAAAGATAAGTTGATGATGCCAAAAAACGTCGAATCGGCCTAAATCCAACGGTTTGAATAGTCCCAACAATCTTAGAATGACCTAAAATAGATTGAATAAACTTAAACTAAGCCGGGGCTTCTCTGGCAAAGACCTTCCGGCGTGAGAGTAAGATTATGCTTGTGAGAAAGAGCTAATCAATTGATTGGAGTTCAGAGTCAAAGAATGCGTTACTAGTATTATTTGGATGATGGCGTGTATATATAGAATATATGAATAGTTTCCCTTCTTAGAAAGGATAAGAAAGTTAGGAAGTATAGGAAGGTTAGGATCGGATTTAGGGAAGTAGAATCTCATTGAGACCTCTATTCCTTAGTTTCCATATATGAGAATGTCTCCTTATTTGTGTGTATATTTTTGTTGGAGTGGATCCTGGACTTTGTATGTGCATTCCTTATTTAAATAGGATTCTGCATGATATTGAGTATTGACCAAGTCATGTAAGGTGCATGACCTTCGTCAGCATACGCTTCCTCTAAGTCAGCCTAGGCAAGGCAAAGGAAGGTGATGTTCTAGGACTTGGTCCTTAAGCTGGCCTGGTCAGTATGTAGCTATGCCGAGGTGGTGAACCGGGCATGGTGGGCTTGACCCATCTCTCATGCCATGTAGATCTTCTCATAGGTCCAAGGTTGGTGGCCCATTCCCTTGGTCTTAGTGGACCTTGTCAAGGTACGACCCGGACTATAGTCATGCTCAGTTTATAACGTTCATAATTGTTAACGTATATGTGTCGAGATGGTACGACAAAATGGTTGACCGAAATTGAGGCCATTGATATCGAGATTAGTTATGGAACAAGATCGAGCAGGTTCAATGGAATATGTGAATATTGACATAAAGAAGAGATATGATAGAATTAGGATTCCATTGAGCCTGCTCAATTTTGTTTCATCATTAATCTCGATCTCACTTTATTAACAACTTCCATCTCGGTTCACCATCTTGTTGTATCATCTGCACTTGTATGTAAACAATAAGTCATATGAGTGTAATTTGTTTGTAAGTCTTCAAATAAATGAACTTTTTTATTTAATGTGTTCCCCTAATTCAATTTTTACCAATTTATTTTTCAGATTTCATTTTATAATTACACAACTAAGATTTTAAAAGTAGATATCAAAAATATTTATCCATTTTTACTCATGAAAAGAGGGAGTGAGGAAATGATGAGAGCTAACTAAAGAAACAAAGGGGTTAACTAAATAATTGTGTTGTTTTTTATTCCACTCTTTTTCTATTTCTTTGCCGTATAATAAGTTTCTCTCATTTGTTTGAGGACTGTTGTTTTCTCTCATTTGTTGAGAGTCTATGCTGTTGTAGAATTGTGTTATATCCGTACAGTTCTTGCCAATACAAATCTGATAATGGTGAGACACAACAACTATGCATACAAATGATATAAAAGTAATCAAGAAGAGAAGAACATAATATTTGCTAACCCAGTTCGTCACAACAATGACTACCTCTAAGGGCACTGCCAAACAATATCATCAATATGTGTCTGTTTACAATAAAGCATATGCTCTATATCGCAAGGAGATGACCCTCCATGTAAACACTCTCATCACTCATAAAACCCTATACATGCTTCTACTCATCCACGGAATGCCCCTAAGGGCACCCCTAAAGGACCAGCACTCCCCTGGCTTCTTTGTGATTCACATATTCTCTCTGGCTATTTTTCTTGGCACTACGTGTGTACAATGTTTATGGCCATCACTTGGTTTATATAGGCAACATGTACAAAACCTAAACTAAGTAGGAAGGGTACGTTTTGGGGGAAACTAGTTTCTCCATAAGTTATAAAAAGTCTTGTTTTTAACCCTTAAACTCTAAACCTTAAACCCCAAACCTTAAACCCCAAATTTAAACCTTAAACCCTAAACCCTAAACCTTAAACCCTATAAAAACAAACCTTTAAACCCTAAACCCTATAAAACAACCTTAAATCCTAAACCTTAAACTTTATAAAACAACCTTAAACCCTAAACCCTAAATCTTATAAACCCTATAAAAATAAGACTTTTATAACTTATGGAGGAACTAGTTTCCCCTAAAATTTTCTCAAGTAGGAAATCCGGAATAATTAAATTCCTAAATCCACTTAAACAAGGAATCCCAAGGAAAATTGTATTACAACCTAATCAAATAAGGAATTCCATGAATTCTTATACGTATGTATGGTTGTTTGTTTTTTAATTTGCGACAAATTTTGTATTACTCCCTCCGTCCCAAAATGATCTTCACACTTTTTTCGACGTTACTACGAAGGAATTTTGAGCAATGATTTTAAGTTGATTTAATTATCTTAATGAAAATCTAAAACTTTTTATTGATACACTATCAACAACATTATCAATAACAAGTTTTAGACTTTCATTAGGATAACTAAATCAACTTAAAATCATTTCTTAAAGTTCCTTTGTAGTAACGCCGGAAAAAAGAGTCGAGATCTCCTGTACCACTTTTGTGTGCCACTCCATGTATCACTTCTAATCTAACCATTCACATGTTTGCATATTATTACAATAATACAACTCTTAAAAACGTGAAGATCATTTTGGGACGGAGGGAGTATTTCACATGAAGAGAATACCATTGTTCTAACTGCACAAAGATTTTTGGTAGATTTTGAGTAGTTTGGTGGACGTTTTCTCGTCAACCTGGATTCTCTTATATATCGAGTGCTCAGAGCGATATATTATCAGATGAGAGATTTCTTAAATGCTAAATTGAGACAGTGTTCAAGTTTTACCTTTGTATATCTCTTACGATTAACTAGCACCCACTCACATTCATCTTCAACTTATCTGCAAGGATGATTAAAAAAACTGCTGTCTCCTTTTCTAATTGTGGAATCATGAAAACCCACTTACCCAATTTCATGAACATCACCTCCTTTTAACAGTGTCTGTATTTTGCAATATTTAATACTCCCTCCGTCCCAAAATATATGTCCACTCTCCCATTTACACGGAAATTAACAAAACTAACTTTGATGATGGATCAAAACAGACAGTAACATTGATGGTAGGTGGAGGCTCTCAGGCTGAATTGCTGGATTTGTTGAGTGACGTTAATTGTTTGTTTAATCATATGGGTGAATGCATTGAGGGTAATTTAGTCTTTACTCAATAATTATCTTCTTGTGTCTAGTTTCTACCAAACATAATTTTTTATCAGTAGTTTAGATTATTAGGAACCCCTACAGCTAATACCTAGAGAAATAATCCTTTTACTATTAATACAATACATGCTAATCCCATCGGGCTATCAAACGAGCCTTAAAAATTAAAAATTCGAAAATTAATGGTAAATAGTTGCACAATAAGATGCATTGAAATATTGAATGATTTAAGTCAATTCTGTAACAAAGCAATCTTGTTTACATAATTAAGTTTTACAAATTCTTATCGATCATTGTCCATTCATATTCATTTCCTAAAAAAGGATGAATGATCTATTAAAAACTGAATTTTAAACTAAAAGATTAATGATCTATTCAAACGAGTACATTAACTTTTTATTATTGTTATTTTTAAATAAAAAAATACTACTTCCGACCCAGAGTAAGAGTCCTACCTCTCAAATGCACGGAAATTAAGAAATGATGGACGTGATTTAAGTGTTGTGAGTGTAAAAGTAAAATAAGAGAGAAATGAGTGGAAGTGAATAGTAAATTGATTGGTGCTGTTAGTATAAAAGTAAAGAATGAGAGAGAATGAGTGAGATGAATAGTAAAGAGTCCTTGCCATTTTGGGAATAAGACTCTTACTCCGAGACGTTCCAAAATAAAAAGTATGACTCTTATTCTGGGACGGAGTGAGTAGGTTGGAAATCTCAGTGACAGTGAGGGTGTCAATATCAGTTGAATAATTTGGCCTTATCAGTCTGCAGATTCCTATCTTCTTACGACGGGGTACGTATAAAATTATACTCCATATTTTTCGGCTTGGCACAAGGTCAGTTGTCACAACCAATCTACAGATTAGTTGTTATCTCACTTATATAAATATAAACATTTCAGAAAAATTATATCTTTAATCAATTTTAGTAGTTTGCCTAAAAAGATTGATTTTAGTAGTAGATCTAGATCTATGAATATAATAATTTGTGGACAAAGTAATTTTTGTTAAAACATTATTATGGAAGGGTATCACTTGTATGTCTTGTATATTCCGTCGAGAGCTTTTTTACAAGGGCATGATACAAACACAGAGTTCGCTTATTAAATTTCACACATTTTTTCCTTCAAAAAAAAAAAATCACACATTTTTTTTTTTGGCATTGCAATGACCAATCTAGGGTATCACCATGGTTGCCCTAACTGCACAATTACAACAAATCCTATCCATGTATTAAATTTTCTATGAATTTATAAAATAGAGCAATGATTAATATTATAAGAGAATGATATAAACACTTAATCAGCTTTACCCGATAGTCCATGTGTTATTTTTACTGTGATAATAATTTTACCATTATTAAATATTGAGAAAAATTTGGAGGAATCTAGTTTCTCCATAAGTTATAAAAAGTCATGTTTTTATAGGGGTTAAGGTTTAGGGTTTAAAGTTTAGAGTTTAGGGTTTATGGTTTAGGGTTTAAAGGTAAAAAACAGGACTTTTTATATCTTCTGAAAGAACTCGTTTCCCCCAAAACCAACTTTTAAATATTACATGAATCGCATGAACATGACATGATTTAACTGACTTAAATCTAACAGAAATAAATGGAAGGACTAATTGCGTTTAGTTTAAGTGATGGAGGGATGATTTATTTTAAAATTTGAGTACATGAACTAATCCCATAAAAATAAATAGTAGAAAGACTATTTGGGCAGTTTGTCTTACTTTTATTTCAAAAAAAAAAAATATCACATTAAACTGTGCAAATGAAAAAAATTTGCTTAGTTTTCACTGCAATCCTTAATATGAAACACTCTCTCTCTATATTCTTAGCTGAATGTCCATTTTTGTGATGTGCCATTTCTTTTCTTATTATTGTGAATGAAATTGATTTGTCGTTTGTTAAAAAAAAAATGAATGTCCACTTATAAAAATAAATTGTCCAAAATGAATGGTTTTTTTTGTAACAAAAAAACCTTGTCTCTAAATGTATTTTTACCAATATTTTTCACTAGTCACCACTTTACACTTGCAAAATAAATGTTCGGGAAATGGATAATAAGAATATTGCATCTTTTCCATTTAACTATATAAAAATAAAATATTTTTAAAATATCTTTAAAATAAAATTTAGACATTCGTTTAAAAACCGGATAGTTGAATAATTATAAATTGAGTTTCTTTAAAAAAAAATAATAATCAAAACTGGCTAGGAAGACTGACTCATTGTCTCCCCCCATAATCTTCTCCAGTAGTATTTATTTGTCTTTACCTAATTTATGTTCCCATTATTATAAGTGATCTCCATATATATGAATATATATATAT
Organism: Campanula takesimana; assembly: GCA_026119855.1. NCBI lineage: Eukaryota > Viridiplantae > Streptophyta > Magnoliopsida > Asterales > Campanulaceae > Campanula > Campanula takesimana. The sequence continues at coordinate 188,403 of JAOWBW010000673.1, forward strand.
ATATATATATATATATATATATAAATATATAGTGCATTTGTCAGTCCAACGTACCCCAGGCTGTAGATCGAGTTGGCCTATGTGTTTATCCTTAGATCATTTAGTAATTTAATTTAAAAGTACTCATGTAATTTTGAATAAATATCACATTTTTTTTGTTTATTTATGTATAAATTAGTAAACCAGTATGACATTTATTATAAAGCGAAGAGAGTACTCCTTATATTTTTATTTTAAGGGATAGGGGATGTATTTGTTGATCAGTTACTTTCAGCATGTTAGACTTGATTCTTTAGTCAATTAACCCTATCGAACTTTCAATTAAGACAAAAACATGTATGAGAACACCATGACCCGTCTCATAGTAGAGACGGGTCATTTTTTGGTTTTTTTTTCGGTTTGCCAAAAGTAATAGTTACTATAACTAAATGTAACAAACGTGTTACTATATATGTAACAGTTTGTATACAGAAAAGTAATACATATATACAGAAAAGTAACAGTGTTTTTTTTTTTTTAATGTTTTCTTTGTTTTGCCAAAAGTAATACTACTTATTATAACTAAAATGTAACGAACGTGTTACTTATATGTAACAGTGTTTATACATAATTGTAACACATATGTATAGAAAAGTAATAATTCAACCATTTACACTTTAGAACGAAAAACACTTGTGTTAGTAACAATGTAAAAATAATAAAGTAACAATTTTTATAAACGAATGTTACATTTTACTTGTATAATAATAACATTGTAAAATAGTTACGTTTACTTGTATAATAGTATAGCTATATGTTTTCAAATAATAAGTTACAATGAGTTCAATTTATCATGATACATGTAAAAGTATTACATTATCTATAGAATTTTGTTACAATTTCATCTACTAAAGTGTTACATTTACTTGTACGAATAATTACATTCATGTATATAAGTTGTCATTTTTCAAATGTTACTTTCTTTTAAAAAATAAAAACACTATTACATTTCAGTATAACGATAATTACATTTAGTTATTGTTAGTGTTAACGTATTTATAGTTAGTATTACAGTTGAAAAATGAGTAAAATGAGCTATTTTTTTGTACACTGGTGTTACGTTTACTTATAAACAATGTTACTTTATAAGTAACGCAGTTGTTACATTTAGTTATACTAAGTATTATTTTTGGCAAACGGAAAAAACAGTAAAAAAAAAAACGAACTTTTTTTTTCTGGGAAAAAAAATAAATTTTGAGCCAATGGGTCAGATTTTGAGTGGAGCATGGGTTGAGATCCTACGCTTCGCGGAGAATCTTGTACATGGGTCAACCCGTTTCTTCTATGAGACGGATCTAGGTGTTCTCACAAGAGACCACGTCTTCAATTAATAAGTTTATCTCTTCAATTAATTAGTTCATGTAAAGTCAAATTGAGAAGCATGTAGGTGATCCCATGATTTTTATTTTATCTTTTTATTTTTTTTCACAAATGATATTCAAACACACATTTGTGGGATGAATGAAAAAAATAATACTCCCTCCGACCCAAAATGATCTTCACATTTGACTTTTCAAACTTTTTAAATATATGAACACTTGTTTCGCTAGCCATGTTTTATTTATGCACTTTTAAAGCTAAATTATAGAAATGAGAAGACATTTTGGGACAATGAAAAATGACAAATAGGAAGATCATTTTGGGACGGAGGGGGTAATTTGTTGTTCGATAGATTTATATAATGTTTGATTCATTTCAGCTACTCCCTATATCTACCTTATCTTGTCCATATTTATTTGTGCCTCCTCCTTAACATATTCCTTAGACATGTGTTTTGTGAGGTTGTTGCTAATTGATGCTGGACTTGTTGCCTTTAAGTTATGGAGCAGGTGTGGTGTTTTATGTACAGAGGTATCAGACTTTTAATTTATGTTGAAAGAAATAAGGTTAATTTAAGTGAAATGTTAAATTTGTTCTCCAAGCTATCGAACATGATTCAGTTTTAGTGGTTGGAAAAGGTGCTTCTCATATGCATAAATTGAGCAACGAATGAAGTTTAAGGTTGTGTACATGTATTAGTTTACATCTCAACTCATAATGCAACATTTTAAGAAAATCATCCAAATTTGGCTAATTGAGACTTCACTCACTCCAACCGTAAATAAATATTCAAGTTTTATTTAGAGGATATTTAATATATATATATATGGTCGTGCTCTTGTGAGAACCTAAATATCGTGAGAACCGTGAGAACTTGGATACATTAGATAAAAAAAACTAATGTATCCAATGGTTCACTTGGATACATCATTGGATACATTACTTGACTTGGATACATTATTGGATACATTAGGTAAAAACCAATGTATCTAATGTGCACTTGGATACATCATTGGATACATTAAGTTCTCACGGTTCTCACGATATTTTGGTTCTCATTTGAGCACCTACATATATACAGCACGTATCCTATACGGATCGTGCGTACGGATTAGGATTAAAAAGAAAAAAAAACTTCGTTTTACTCTTTCTCTCTCACCTACTCCCCTTGCACATTTCTTTCTTCCCGGACTAAAGAAAAATCCCCCATTTTTCTTCTCCCCTACGTACTGTTCTATATTCCTTTCTTCGTCATCATCGTCGCTACTAGGATCGGAATTTGGTCTATCTGCCGACGATTGTAAATTTTGGTTAACAAAAATTGGTCAAACAAGCATTGAGACTGTGAATACCATTCTCATGTAAACTCTTCTTCAACCTCTCACTTCCTTCATCTCCTTCTGTGTTTTTTTTTTTTGTTCTGATCTTACGATTCATTCAGAATTCTTCCAAATAGAAATTCTTCATTTAAGGTTTTTAAAATTGGTTAAATGGTTAAACACTTAAGCTCTAACATGACAGAATAGCATAATTGAAACTGAAACCCAAGAAAAAGCCCTTAATCCAAGTTTGGTTGAAATTAGGGAGGTATATAAATTTATGCAGAGAAGAAGAAAATTGAATTTCAATTTTAGTTAGAGGAAGTTTTTATGATCCATTTTTTTTTTTATCAGAGCTAGATCTAAACAATAATCACAAAAGACAAGAAGAGTGAGAGAGAAAGAGAGGTTGAAGAGAACAAATCGATAGAGTAGGGGAGGCTTTTGTTTTGGCTATGGAAGAAGAAAATGACGATGCGTATTTGGGAGAGACAGAGGAAAACAGCGTTAACTTTTCCGTTAATTTTTCATCGAGTGCGTACGGACTCATCCGTATAAGAAATACTCTATATATATATATATATATATATAGTCGTGCTCCTGTGAGAACCTAAATATCGTGAGAACTTGGATACATTAGATACATTACTTGGATACATTAGGTTCTTACCTAATGTATCCAAGTTCTCACAATATTTAGGTTCTCATTTGAGCACACACACACACACACATATATATATATATATATATACTCCCTCCGTCCCACCACAAGTGAGACTGCCCAAAATGGAAATATTTTAATATATTTATATTCAATCAACCTCACCATTTAACCTCACTCATTTTCTCTCTTCATTTTCCACCACTCATTTTATTCAACAAACACTACTATTTACCCCACTCATTCTCTCTCTTCATTTTCTACCACACATACAATACCTTTTTCTTAATTATTGTTCCCCACAAGTTGGTCTCACTTGTGGTGGGACGGAGTGAGTATATATATATATATATACAATTTAACGACAAAAATGAATAAATATTATTGTCATACCATTTTTAAACATTTAGTTTTGCAATTGTAAAATGACAAGTTTTTGTTTTGTTTTTTTTTTTGGTTTTTTTTTTTGCATGAGAAAGTAAAGTGTGGACTCTGACTCCTATATTTTTTGTCTTGCACTTAAGGGACGATTCTCGGTGTGATTCCTGGGCGCCTCTCGGGTTTGCCCTAGGGGATGGATCTTCTCACGCTTCCCCGCTGGCCATTGGTTGTCGGCCTCACCATGGCTCGATCATCTCGCGGTCATGCTTCACCACCACCACCACAAAATTCTAACCCATTAACGAATGATGTTGGGCATGAATACCGATTTGCAGCGCCTTCAACGATCGATCAGCCGCCTCCTACATCAAGGGCGAAATCCTTTGTAAGCCTCTCCCACGAGGTTGGGACAGCTATCTTTGTTCCCGTTCCTTTCATTCCCGTTTCGTCACATCATGGTGAACCGACTCTGAAATTCTCCAAAGAGATGATATCTTCTCTTGCAAAGCCTTTTTCTTTTACTTTGGTGGACAAGTTTTGAGGGGCACCTTTATACATGATACACGACATAATTTTGCAAATATAGGTCAGAAAGCAGATTTTAAGTTTGGTCATCTTGATAGCAAACATGTTTAAATTCATTTATCTCATAAGTTTGACTACAATTAGATGTGGGAGAATTAAGTGTGGCATCTTGGACAGTTCCCATGCGCGTCTCTCGTTGGATGCCAACTTGGAGGTCAGATCGAGACTCTATGTTGTTCCCATTTTGGGTTGGAATATCGGGGCTCCCATTCATTTATTCAACAAAATGTATCTGATCTCTATTGCTAGGGTTTTTGGTATTCCTTTAGCAATAGATCATGAAGCTGTTAATTTATCTCAGCCAACTATTGCCAATGTTTTGGTACAAATTGATTTGCTCAAGAAGTTACCTTCGAGAGTTTTCTTGTAGTGTATAATGATGGGGGTTTCTTTTAAATCCTTGAATTTGATACCTTTCCAACCTATTGCAAACATTGCTTCACGGTAGGGCATTCACTTTCCAATTGCCGAAATGCTAACATAAATTATGGGTTTGATCTTAAGGAGAAAGATCTTACTGCCTCGATGATTGCTCCTGTTGACCAACAAGCGCAAGCTAAGGGTAACACGGTTTGAAATCTAAATGGAAGAAGAAAGTGGATTGTAATATTAATGAGGTTTGGGTTTCAAAACCTACACCTGAAGCTTCAGATGATTCGATCCAGGTGGTAATGATAATGAGGTAACTCATAATGTGACTTCAATAGCTAAACATGGCATTCTGAGGAAAACTGACTATTATTCTTAAGGAGCGTGAAAATGATGTGATGGCTGCGGAAAATGATAAAATGCAGACTATTGGGAATGAGCCAGATGCGATAGCAAAGAGGAAAGAGATAGTAACCATTGAGGGTTACGAAGGCTCTTTGTCTGAGGTTTAACAAAGAGTTGAGGCTTCAAAACCAAACCATAATCATTCCAATCCTTCTAACTTGGCTTCAAAGCCACAATATGATGTTTAGGTCTTAAAGCCAAACTATATTTCTATGTTTGTCCGAACGAATGTTGTTGATGATGATCTGACCTAAGAGGACCACACTCCACTAGAAGTTTCTATGAAAACAATGGCAAAACCATTTTATGCCTCCTCCTCAATGTTTTTTTGGATATTGTTCTTCCTTCAATTCTGGAAACAAATAAATGAGACTCAGAAACTAATGCTTTATTACCTTCTGAGTTGTCAAACATTTTCTGTGATGAATTAGGTGGCATGGTGGGTGGGGTGTCCGTCTCATCTCGGGTTGTCAAGGTTCATGGAAAAAGAGAGTGGTATATTTTGAAGGAAAAAATAATTATGACTTTAATGATGGATATATCCCCGCTAATCAAAATATATATAGGGCTTTCAAAGTTGGTACAATGAAGTAGGGGTGTAAATAGCTCGGTTTAGCTCGGTTTGGGGGAATTTAGAAGCCGAACCGCTAGTCATCGGTTTGAAAAAATCCCAGACCGAGCTGAACCATAAAAAATTTCAAACCGAGCTGAGCTAAACCACCATGGTTTTGTTCGGCTCGGTTTGAACGGTGGTCTGATTTTGCGGTTCAAACTGCGGTTTAAACCACGGTCTGAACCACAATACATTCTACAGACCCTACTGCATGTAATCATTTATTCATTCCATCCCAAAATGATCTTCATACTTTTTTCCTTCGCAATAATAGAGAAAAGAAGTACGAAAATCATTTTGGAACGGAGGGAGTACATGAATATGCCTTAAAAAAAGGCCACAGTCATTTACTCTCTCCGTCCCAATGATCTTCATACTTTTTTCCTTCGCAATAATAGAGAAAAAAGTTTGAAAATCATTTTGGGACGGAGGGAGTGTATGAATATGCCTTAGAAAATAACATGCAGGTAACATAAACTAGCCTGCTTGTATTAGTAAACCCACTAGACACATAATAATTTTTTATAACTCAGTAGCACATAACCAACCATTAGGGAGTTTTTCATATTGTAGTTCAAACCAGAATAAGAAAAAAATGCATAACAAAAAAGAAACAATTGCTTACAGCAGGAACTTTTTCATATTGAGAAACAGTTTTCGATTATCAAAATAATCGAAAATTATCAAAATCATCGAAAGTTATTCTTAGAAAAATCAACAAAATGAATCTTATTCTTAGAAAAATCAACAAAATGAATCGAAAAATATCAAAATGAACCTCACATACCAATAAATATGGGAGGCCGAGGTGGGAGCGACACCGAAGTAAGGAGGGTTTAGTCTGACCGGAAGAGAATGATGAAGAAACGAGATTTGCAAAATCTCCTGGAGACTGAAGAGAGAGGGAAAGAATCGCCGCACTTGAAAAAGAAGAAACGAGATCTGGAAAAAATGAAGAGAGACTAAGAGGAGTCGGTCACTTAGAGTTAGGGACTTAGGGTTATAAGAAATCTAACGATAGATATCAATTTATAATTATAAGATCGATGGTCTATATTCATGGTTCAATAGCTTGGCTTCGTAGCTCGGCTAAACGGTTCAGCTTAGTGGCTCGATTTACCGGTTTAGCTCAACGGTTCGACTTATCGGTTTGAAACCGCGGTTCGGTTTGGATTAGCTCGGATAGGTTCGGTTTGGTTTGGTTTCAGGGGTTAAACTCCAAGCCAAACCGAGCTAAGCGATTTGCTAGTTTTTGAGACCGAGCTAAACCATTTATGTTCAAAAGCTAAGCTAAACCCCACGGTTTAGCTCGGTTCGGTCTCAAACCGCGGTTTGAACCAAACCGCTGACACCCCTACAAAGAAGTATGGAAGTAAATGAGGGTTAGCCTCCTTTCCTTTTCCTCTCTTTTAATGTTTTCATATTTCTTTCAGTTAAGGCTTTATGTCTCCTTCTTCGTATCTTTCTTGCTCTATTAATAAAAGGCCAAAATACGTTTATCCCCCCTCTCAAAGTATCCAAGCAATCTCACTTTGCACCACAAACCGAATTTTGTCCCAGAGTAACACTCTAATTTGCTTTTAGTCCCACTTTGACCCATGACCCTTAACGACGTTAGAAAATTAACGAGAAATGGTCATGTGCAAGTCACATGAGGGGTATTTTGGTCTAACCTTTAGTTTATTATTCAGTTCAATATTAGATTTTCTTATTTATATCAAATAATAAACTTATAATTTATTATCAAAAAATACATTTATTTTATAAAAAAAATACATTGACAACATAATAAATAAAAATATTATAGGATAGTAAAAATCGTAAATAGAAAAATATAAATTAACTAAAAACAAATAAAAAGAGAAAAAAAAGCAAAAGTAAAACAAAAAGAAAAGAAAAATCGATGATTCATCAGTCTATCCCCATTTCATATTTCTCCATCTTCCACAACCCCACCCATCTCCATTATTCATCTTCTATGACCACTGACCTCCATTCTTCCTTCAATTAGTGAGTCACCACCACTGTTAACAGTTACGACCAAAAATAGACTTCACCCTGCAATTCGAAAATGGGGAGTAGAATGGTTCTTTTTGGATCACAATTGAAGATCCAAATCCCTCCCCTGCCCCCTTCGGTTCACTGCCGATTTCCCTGTTTCTCCTGGTGATTTTGGTATAAAGACTAAGAATTCTCAATTGGGTTGTTTCTCCACTAGATTATCCCCTAAAAAAAATACCCGTTTAGATGTTCAAATTCTGGGCAGGAGAATTCAAACTCCACTGGGTTTGCCCTCGTTGTCCCTTTTTTTCCTCCAGAAATTGCACCAGATCTTGATTTCTTTTCAAATCTGGTGGGTTCTTCAATCAGCTTCTCTTCTCTGAGCAAAAGCCCCACCGTCCTCTTTATTGTGGTCTCTAGATCCACCGACAAAATCACCCCTCCCCTTCCATGAGCGTCTGTCATGTCCGCCCCACTTTCCCTTCTTTAGCCCCTTGGATTTTTGAACTTTTTGCGATTTGAGATAATTTATTATGATTTTGTGTTGCTAATTTGTTCTTTAATTTTCTGAAATTGGTGATCTTGGAGGAAAATTGGTGGTGGTGGCTATCGGATCTGGGTGGTGGTGAAGGTGGCGGCCAGATTTTGGAAAAGATGATGGTGGTGGTGGTGGTTATTGACTGGTGGGGTTGGGTGGAGAAAGCAATTGTCACCATAATAACAAATTGACATTTTTATCCTTCTGATTTCAAAGAAAAAGATAAAAAGATCCCTCATGTGACATGCACATGACCATTTCTCGTTAATTTTCTAACGCCGTTAGGAGTTATGGATCAAAGTGAGATTAAAGGCAAATTAAAGTGTTACTCTGGGACAAAATTCGGTTTGGGGTGCAAAGTGGGATTGCCTGGATACTTTGAGGGGATAAACGTATTTTGGCCTTAATACATTGTAGGGGGCATTGTCCTTTTCGTTAATAAAAAAAAAAAAAAAAAAAAAAGAAGAAGAAAAAAGACAAGTGGATTTTTTAATTTTTTTTTTTTTTTTTTTTTTTTGTAAAAGATAGTCCATATGTCCCTAAATGAATGTCTAAATTTTATTTTAAGAGACATCTGAAAATCTTTACGTTTCATAAAATTTAGTGGTAAATATTCATATATAATCTTGTAATACTCTTTAAGCATTTAGTTTTGCAAGTATAAAGAGATTAGTATAAAAATGGTGAAAAAATAAGTAGGAACAAAATTATCTCCAAAAAGACATTAATTGAAAAAAAAATGACATTCATGTTAAAAAAAAAAATCTACAAAAAAGAACTCGAAATTACAGAATAAAATACTAAATAGAATTAAAACAGAAAATTAAATTAAAAGAATTTGAGAATAGCAAACCAAAACCGATAATAGATTCTTTGTGCCGAGCCGTGTGTTAAACACACTGTCCTTAAGACTTATTCGTCCCCTCACCGTGAGTGCTTGAGGTTGTCATTGGACGCTAGTCTCCCAGGATAACTCGCACGAATCGGATGCTTCTCAGCACTATGAGACTCCGGCGAACTGAATAAATGCCCGGACAGTATCACCTCTTAATATGCAATGCAGGAGGCAAAAGGAAGAGATGATCAAAAATGCAACAAGAGAATATGTGAGTATTGTTGGAATTGTGTATCATCTTCTTGCTCTTTTGTTGTTCTTTTCTTGTTTTTTCACAAATGGTTTGTTGCTCATTTTATAGTCCAAACTTGAGAACCTCATTTAATTAAAGGATAAGCTTAATCCATAATCCTTAATTAATTTAGAGATAAGCTAGTCAATTGACATTCTAGTTCAAATAAGATGAACTAGTCACTTGACATTCTAGAACTAGTCACTTGACATTCTAGTTCAAATGGGATAAATAATTTTCCAATTTCAAGTCTTAAAGTCTTATTCATCCAAACACAAAATTGGACAAATAAATACATTATCTCAAAGTTCTCATGGAGTTAAACACAAACTCATAATTAATTTTGTCATTTGATAAAATATATTTATCACGGAAATAAATCATATTTCCTTCACATATTTACAAAAAAATACACTATTTTTCCAACAATTCCCCACATGAAAGAAATTATGAGGAATTTGGTGATAAAGTCTAAAAGTAGAAAACCTGCATAGGATAGGTATGGGGTTTGCCCTTTGAACCTTCCTTCGTAGATTTATACTTATTCTACTCGCTAATCAGTAGACACGATGTTCTTGAACTGTTCAGCTTTTTGTGTAGCCAATCATATACTTCTACACAGGTATCTCCCTAACACAATTCAGTTCTCATGGTTGTGTCCATTGTGGCCCTGGAACACAATGCCTGGTTCTGTGAGAGGGTCTAAGAATTGAGCCTCACACAATTCTCCTCGAAGCGGCCCCACTTCTCTCTCACATAGGTGATTCTTCTAAGTAACCCGGTTACTCCATAAGAATCATTAAAATCCATAGGCTTAACCTTATTCATCTCGGGATGTCACTTTTAGGAATGGGTATGAGGTTAATCCCCACAGTGACGCTACAAGTCTTTTACCGGTTAGGTGGTCCCTTTTGAACCTAGATCTTGGGATCTCCAGTCAGCTAGGTTGGGTTTTCCGCTGTGGTTAACTTCTCAATAGGCTTTAAACCCATTCCCCTTGTCGATCTCGCAACTACCTCTCTATTTAACCATTTGGTTAACGGATCCGTTTTATCATTTGACTTGACATAGTCAAATTAGTAGAGAGTAGTTCTAATGGTTTATGTCTTCGACTTTCATGTCTAGACTTACCATTATACATATTGCTTTGTGCCTTACCAATTGCAGATTGACTGTCACAATGTATACAGATTGGTTGCACTGGCTTTGTCCATCTTGGAATATATTCTAGGAAATGGTGTAGCCATTCCGCTTCTTCCCCACATTTGTCCAAAGCTATAAACTCAGATTCTATCGTGGATCTGGCTATAACCACCTGTTTAGAAAATTTCCATGATATAGCTGAACCTGCTAATGTGAATACAAATCCACTTGTAGACCTTGAGTCTTGGATATTTGATATCCATGTAGCATTACTATATCCTTCAGATATCGATAGATGTCTAGTGTAGAGTAATCCTTGATCTCGATTGTATCTCAAGTACCTTAGTACTCTCACTATATATTTAGGATTACTAGTGTACCAATTCACTAGACTTCCAATAATTCTCGAGTGTTCAACTTGAAAAACAACATCAACTTTATTTTTCAATAGATGTTGACTCATGAATATTATGTTCGAGCCATTGCACAATTATCCTTGCTAATTTCTCAAGAATTATCCATTAGATTTCTTAGAAATTTTCTCTTCGAGGATAACATCCGCTAAACCCATATCTCTTGACCTTTTCAAAACTTTTAAGAACTATATAATTACTTGCTTAATGCAAATTCATGAGTTATTCTTGAAGTTTTAAATCCAACGGTCAAATTATCAAACTTCTTTTTAAGTTCAACATATCTTCAATTGATTTAATCAACACTATGACATTTCCATTCATGTCATTTTTATTAATCAACTTTCTTTCATGGTAAAATCAAGCTTTGATGTCATTATTTTGTGCTTGTTTCAAGTCATCTAGTGACTTTACTAACTTGCACACTTTACTTTGATCTATTTCATTCAAAGTACACTTTAATCCATTTCACTCAAAGTGTCACTTTGATCTATTTCACTCAAAGTATCATTTGTTCGTTTTTCATGAACTTGACATCAGTACATGATTTCCATTTATTTCAATCTTGGTTTTATATATTCGATGTCAATGAATAATATATAACAACCCAATGAAAACTCATTACTTACATACTCCACCATCTTATATGCAAATATCCATTTTGTTGATGTTGGACTTTTTACTTTGTGAACCACCCCCATATTCACAAGTGTACGTAGGCCTACGTTTCCATACTTCATATGGAATTTACATTGCTTTCTTGGGGTAACCTATTCAATAAGTATTTAATTTCCCAGAGTAGACTTACTCCCCACATTTTGGGTTAGTCCTAAATATAACAATAGTGTTATTAGTTCTTTCATCAACACCATTTGATATTAGTTTACAAGGTGAATATTGTGTACAAACACATGTTATATACACACTATAAGCATTAGTGTTTCATCCTCATTATCTAGTTTTAAAGTTGGTTTCCAACTTCTCCATTCAATGAGACAATGCTTATTACATATAACAATAACATTGTTATCATTACCATGTGTTTGAACAATCTATCACTATACTTTACTTGTGATGATATAGTTCAACACACATTTCACATCTTGTTGAATCCCTTTTTGACTGAGGGAATGTGATCCAACTAAAGAGACTTATTCTCATTATTGATCACTAAATCAACCAATTTGTTGATACAATTTTTATTTCGTTCATTTAAATCATGAATATTATCCTTGATGACACCCACTGTTGTCAAGAAAGATATATGCATGGCTTAATTTTGGCTTTTCAAACAAGCTTGACTTTTCAAACAAGCTTGATGCTTCAAACAAGCTTGTCTTTCGCACAAATTTGACTTTTCAGACAAATTTTGACTTTTCAAGTAAATTTGACCTACTTTGTCTTTGCCATAAGCATTTTGGTATGCTATACCACATTTTCTTTTGCTATAAGAAGTGTTAACAACTTCTTCTCTGAAACTCTGTTCTCTTTCCAACACGAAGATGAATAGCAAGCATCTCAACATTTCACTTAACACCATCCATTCGGCATGGATTTCGTGAAAGACAATTTCAACTCTTCCATTTGACTTTTTACGGTCTATAGAGTCTAATATTTAAAACAAGGAAATGGCCTACAATTAATCATTGTACCCGCATTCTCAATTTTATTGTTATAGTCGAATAGCTCCCACAATTCTTTTGACATTCATTTTCTCTCTAAACACTATAAAGAGAATCAGAGAGCTCATTAAGAACATAGTTCTTGCAAATGAATTCCCCATACTTCCATGATAAAGGCAAAAGAAATCCACATGCTTCAACCACATTCATGGCTTAAAACATCCATCTCATTTCCACCAAACTTTGTAGGATCTTCATTAAGAACCTCATTAAATTCAAGGTGGTCAAATAACACATCTTTTTTTTTTTTTTTTTTTTTGGCCAACACATAAGGTCGATGCCAACAACATTCCTCGACTTCTCACTATAGTGAGCCGGAATACATGGAATACATCATATTCCTTTGGAGATTCCTCTCCACACAAGGAGTCTTTCCCAATACTTTGACTTTAATTTAAAACAATTAAACACCAAATTATTACTTTGTTGTTACAACTATAACTCTCTACCTTATTTAGAGAATTTTTTTCTACAAAATAAATTGTTAATTCAATAGGAGAATTCACACAATTTATTTCTTGTAACAACTATTATAAACCTCTTGATTTCTTAATAAAATTTTAATTGGAGGTCAACTATTCCAAACTTTAAAGGTCTCATCTTGGAGTACCTCAGAATTAGAGAAAATTAATTTCTCATGAACAAAATGCACAAATTATTTAGAAGCCCTTCATCTAAATTTTGTGTCATTACCCATCATTAATAACAATAGGATTTAACAATTTCTTTCAAGAAGTTCTATTGTTATTTTTTTTTTTATCTTTATGACTTTTTGTTACTATTAACAATAATAAGCTTTAACAACTTCTTTCAAGAAGCCTTATTATGTTAATCTTTTTATAACCTTTGTCACTATTGACCATAATAGGTTTTAACAACTTCTTTCAAGAAGCCCTATTATCTTTGTCAATGTAACGTTAAAGACTTAATCTTTCAACGTTCTTAGTTCCAACGAACATTCTAATCTCTTCAATATGACTCATACGAACCATAAGAGATGTCTCACATGATGTATAACCACTTCATGAGGCATAGCCACCATTGTTTCATAGTTGATGTCATGAACATCAAATTAAAGCAAACTGTTTCAAAAATCTGCTATTCTGCGAATTTTTGATCTCCTTCTTTGGATATCAGAATCCAATCTCCACCGTTCATATTTTTCTTCTATGAGTCCTGAACATGTACAAAAAGTTTCAGAACGATCTAACGGTTAACGAAGCGGGAAATTCCATTTTACCACAACTGGTCATGAAAAACAGTGCTGGAATTTTGCTTCTTTCCACCCTTTTTCCGTCCCTTTCCAATATTTTTTTTCCAATAGCCACCATGCCACAAGAATATCGTAATCTGCAATCCTTTCTCACAAATGAAATTAGTATGTTGTTCTGTAATCCGTTCCCTCTTGCAGAAGGAATAAGTCTTAAGATTGTTTAAAAAATTCTGCAAAAAAGAACTCGAAATTACAGAATAAAATACTAAATAAAATTAAAACAGAAAATTAAATTAAAACAGAAATTGAGAATAGCAAACCAAAACCGATAATAGCTTCTTTGTGCCGAGCCGTGTGTTAAACATACTGTCCTTAAGACTTATTCGTCCCCTCACCGTGAGTGCTTGAGGTTGTCATTGGACGCTAGTCTCCCAGGATAACTCGCACGAACCGGATGCTTCTCAGCACTATGAGACTCCGGTGAACTGAATAAATGCCCGGACAGTATCACCTCTTGATATGCAATGCAGGAGACGAAAGGAAGAGATGATCAAAAATGCAACAAGAGAGTATGTGAGTATTGTTGCAATTGTGTATCATCTTCTTGCTCTTTTGTTGTTCTTTTCTTGTTTTTGCACAAATGGTTTGTTGCTCCTTTTATAGTCCAAACTTGAGAACCTCATTTAATTAAAGGATAAGCTTAATCCATAATCCTTAATTAATTTAGAGATAAGCTAGTCAATTGACATTCTAGTTCAAATAAGATGAACTAGTCACTTGACATTCTAGAACTAGTCACTTGACATTCTAGTTCAAATGGGATAAATAATTTTCCAATTTCAAGTCTTAAAGTCTTATTCATCCAAACACAAAATTGGACAAATAAATACATTATCTCAAAGTTCTCATGGAGCTAAACACAAACTCATAATTAATTTTGTCATTTGACAAAATATATTTATCACGGAAATAAATCCTATTTCCTTCACATATTACAAAAAATACACTATTTTTCCAACAATTCATTTAGAGACCGAAGTGATAATGTTTAGGAATAAATTTTTTTTACAAAAAGAACATTAAATTTAAGACATAAGCTTATTGATAATGGACATTCACTGGACAGAAGGAGCACAAAGTTGAGTATGTAACGTAATGTATTTTGGTTTCTCCAAGCAATAAATATGTTCTCCTTCTTTCGTAGACGCGACTAACAACCTGTTAGTGAACCAATTATATCTGTGTGTTTTTTTTTATTACACATTTATCATTTGTTGGTATTTGTTCATCTCTCTGCATCCATTTTTATCAAATTAGTTGTTGGAAATTTGGCTTGAAATGGTCAACTTTGAGTGGGTCCCATTGGTGGGTCCTGTTGACTTTGACCTTGGTCAATGTTTATACTTGTGGTATGTTATACCATGAACAATATTGGTGTTTTGGTGAAAGCCAAATGATGGATTAAATCCATAGTTCTAAGACTTCAAAGATGAGCTTTTAAAAGAGATATTTGCTTCCAATGATGAGATGGGTTGGTTGCAATCTCACATGGGGAAGAAAAGGCAAGCCTTCCCTTTGCTTGGAAGTACAAAAGGCTTTTGGGCCATCCCACATGGAATTGGAATGGGTAGTTGAAGTGCCATAAATTACTTGGCATTTCATAGTCTCGTGTTCAAGTTACATGTGAGGTGGGCTTGAACCTTTCCCCACACGCGCGCTCGCTCGGCTCGATCGGGCCGAGCTCGGGGCGAATGGTTCGGTTCGAGGGCGTATCTTTTAGGACAAAGTTTATTTGAAGTTTTCAATATTTGCATAATGGTCCCTGACAAAATTGTTAGGTCAGTTAGTTTCCTAACTGGACTCTAACTGTGAAGTTTCATTTCCTTCAAGAATAAGTTACTGTAAATCGGGTAGCTTTAAGAGTCCTTCTCTAAAACCTAAACCGACTTAATACTAGTATAAATATATAATCCCCATACCAGTTTATACACACGCAATTAATTGCAATAAATTGTTCTCTCTCTAAATTCGTAATCTTAGTTGATCTGAGAAGTAAGATTCCTGCGAAGTGGGACAGCAGTCGCAAGTGGTTTGGTACCTGTTCGTGCGGAGTTTTCCTGGTACGTTCCTGAGATCGTTTCATCATCGGACGAATTTGCTGCAACCCTCAGCCGCACCAGTAGGGGGCAATAGTTTCTCTTAGGAGAGTCTATTACAGGCGACTCGATCTGAAATGATAAGTCTTTCTAACTCTCTTTTTTTTTGTCTTTCCTGGATCCTGTTCATGTGGGTACGTTTCTGCTTTTGGCTTAATTTGATATTGTTATATGCCTACATGATTGCCCTGATTAATCTGATCGTTGCATATTAAATTCCAACAGTCTAAGAGAAACTAGTATTAATCATGTCTACTGCCAACGCTCCATTCAAGCCCCTTGTTAACACTTCCGATCTGCCAGAGAAGTTCGCCGATAAGAACTTCAAGCGCTGGCAGGAACGGATGAAAATCTGGTTGTCAATTAAGGGGATGACTGCTATGCTAACTGAAAAGTGCCCTGCTATTGATGAGAAGGACCCTGCAACAGCGAAGGCTGCTGAGCAGTGGAGGGACAGGGACGATGTTGTTCGTGGATGCATTCTTTCGGCTCTGTCAAATGTGCTCTTCGATGTTTATTGTTCTGCTCCCCTCACTGTTGCATCACTGTGGGAAACGTTTAACACAAAGTATAACACTGATGATGTCGGTGTTGAAAAGTACTGTGTGTCTAAGTTCCTCAAGTATCGTATGGTTGATGGGAAATCTATTACTGATCAAGTGCATGAGTTCCAAATCATATTGCAATCACTCGAGGATGGGGCTATGGAACTTCCTGAGAAGTTCGTAGTCATGTCAATCATTGAGAAGTTTCCTCGGTCTTGGGAGGAATTTGGTATGACTCTCAAGCACCGTACTGGAAGCTTGACACTCAATGATTTGATGAATGCAATATCAATCAAGGAAGTGCACCATAGTAACGGTGTTAGTGTGCCTGTGGAGGCTAAGGCCAATGTGATAACTCCCAATAAGAACAAAAGGAAAGTTGACAAAACTGGCTCTAAGGATAATAATAATGATAAGCTGAAACCTAAGAAACATATCGAGAAAAAGCCAAAAGCAAACAAAACCTGCTGGAATTGTGGAACAGTTGGACACTTTTCTAGGGACTGTCCCAAGAAAGGAAAAGCGGCACGGCGAACATGGTCATTGGACCATCTGATGATGATCCTGTTGATGATACGTTTCAGCCTGAAGTGGATGCTGTTACCAGCGAGATTACCAAGTATGTAACCTCTAATCCTGAAATCTTTACTGTTTATGAACCCAACGAGTGGTTGGTAGATACTGGGAAAATGTGCACGTTTGTGCTGATAAATTGCTATTTGTGTCTTACCAGCCTGAACGTGGTAGATCAGTGAAGATGGGGAATTCTAGTGCTGCAAAGGTGCTTGGGACTGGACGCGTAGACTTGAAGTTTCCTAATGGGCGCATTCTGACCTTGCAACATGTGCATCACATTTCTGACATTCATCGTAATATCATTAGTGGTTCTTGTTTAGTTAGAGAAGGATTTGAGTTTTCATTCAAATGTAATAAGTTTATTATTTTGGATTCTGGTAGTTTTATAGGAAAAGGTTATGCTTCGGATGGTTTATTTAAAGTTAGAGTTGAGAGTAATTTTGGTACTCATTTTATTAATGATAGTTTTATTGATTATCATGTTTCTTATTCCATTGAATCTTCAAACATTTGGCATGGTCGTTTAGGACATATTAATTTGAAATCTGTTAAAAAGATGATGAATTTGGATATTGTTCCTAAGCATGCTATTGATAAAAATTCTAAATGTCATGTTTGTGTTGAAGCTAAATCTGTTAAAAGGCCTTTTCATTCAGTTAATCGAGATTCTGAAATACTTGATTTAGTGCACACCAACATTTGTGAATTTAATGGCTTGTTGACCAAAGATAAAAAGAAATACTTTATCACTTTTATTGATGACTGTAGTAGATATTGTTATGTTTACTTATTGAATGGAAAAGACGAAGCACTTGAAAAATTTATTATATTTAAAAATGAAGCTGAAAAACAAACTGGCAAAAAGCTTAAACGGTTAAGATCTGATAGAGGTGGTGAATATGAGTATAATCCGTTTATGCATTACTGCCAAGAAAACGGCATAGTGCATGAAGAGACTCCCCCTTACACACCTCAATCTAATGGTGTTGCTGAACGTAAGAATAGAACCTTTAAAGATATGACTAACAGCTTACTTATAAGTTCTGGACTACCTAAGTATATGTGGGGAGAAGCTTTGAATACGGCTTTCCATATTCTGAATAGAGTTCCTCCTAAACATAGAGATGAAAGTCCGTTTGAACTTTGGAGAGGTAGAAAGACCAACTTGAAATACTTGAAAGTGTGGGGGTGCCTTGCAAAGGTACTTGTCCCTGAACATAAGAGAAAGAAGCTTGGTCCTAAAACTGTTGATGCTATCTTTATAGGATATTCTGAAACGAGTTATGCATTGAGATTTCTGATTATCAAATCTGAAATTTCTGGCATAGATGTTAACTCAATTGTTGAGTTACGTGATGCAACATTCTTTGAAGATATGTTTCCCATGAAAACCGGAATCCCCAAGGAGTCAAATACCACGCCTAATTCAATTCCATCTCAAGTGGAATAGATGAAAAATGTGGGGGCAAATCAAATTGGTTCTTTATATGATGATGAGGATGAACCAAGAAGGAGTAAACGGGCTAGGGTTATCAAGGATTATGGAAGTGATTAAATCACTTACAATATCGATGGTGATCCTAATACCTTCAAAGAAGCTATGGCATCTCCTGATGCTAAGCAATGGAAGGATGCCGTTAAAAGTGAGATTGATTCTATAGTCTCAAGTGGGACATGGGAATTAGTTGATCTTCCTCCTGGTTGCAAAGCAATTG
This sequence comes from Campanula takesimana, assembly GCA_026119855.1. NCBI lineage: Eukaryota > Viridiplantae > Streptophyta > Magnoliopsida > Asterales > Campanulaceae > Campanula > Campanula takesimana. Next base: position 207,204 of record JAOWBW010000673.1, read on the forward strand.
GATGCAAGTGGGTTTTCAAGAGGAAACTTAAACCTGATGGAACCGTTGATAAGTTTAAGGCTAGATTGGTTGCTAAAGGGTTTAAGCAGATGGAGGGAATAGACTATTTCGATACCTATTCACCAGTTGCTAGGATGACTACAATCCGTATGCTTATAGCATTGGCTTCTGTATATGATCTCCATATCCATCAAATGGATGTGAAGACCGCCTTTCTTCATGGCGATCTTGAGGAGGAGATCTATATGGATCAGCTTGAAGGATTTTTAGCATCTGGTAATGAAAGAAAGGTTTACAAACTTGTCAAATCCCTTTACGGATTGAAACAAGCCCCAAAGCAGTGGCATGAGAAGTTTGATAAAATTGTCTCATCGTTTGGCTTTATTACTAATGAATTCGACAAGTGTGTCTATTCTATGAGTAAAGGTGATAGTTTTATTGTCTTGTGCCTATATGTTGATGACATTCTGTTATTTGGAAATAATATGAGAATAATCGATGAAACTAAATCATTCTTGAAAAGTAAGTTTGAAATGAAGGATATGAGAGTAGCTGACGTGATCCTTTGCCTTAAGTTGACTCGTTCAACTAAAGGCATAACCATCTCACAATCTCATTATACACAGATTTGGTTATAAGGATGGTAAAATCATCAATACTCCGTTTAGTCCTTCTATGGAACTTTCTAGGAATGAGAATGGAGTACCTGTAGCTCAGTTGAAATATTCTCAGGTTATTGGGAGCTTAATGTATCTTGCTAACTGTACTAGACCGGATATATCCTACGCAGTTACAAGGTTGGCTAGATACACTAAGTGTCCGAATAGAGCTCATTGGGAAGCTTTAGGTAGAGTACTTCGGTACTTGAAGGGAACCATTTCCCTTGGGTTGCATTATGGGAGATTTCCTGCTGTACTCGAGGGGTACAGTGATGCGAGCTGGATTGCCACTAACTCTAGGAATTATGGCTGTATTGGGTATGTTTTTACCTTAAGCGGAGCAGCAGTTGCCTTGAGGTCGACAAAACAAACCCTATTGTCTCGGTCTACCTTCGAAGCCGAGCTAGTTGCTCTTGACACTACTGGATTGGAGGTTGAATGGCTTCAAGGACTTATGTTCGAGTTGCCTATAGTCAGCAAGCCTATTCCTGTGATCTCTGTACATTGTGACAATACTTCCACAATTGAGAAACTTAAAAGAGTCAAGTTTAACTGCAAAACAAGGAGACACATCCAAATAAGATTGAGATCTTTAAGGGATCTTGTGATTTAGAAAGGTGATAGCTGTAGATTATGTTGGTACCAAGGATAACACAGCTGATCCTTTAACTAAAGGACTCAATGTAGTCTTAGTTCAAAAATCCAGGTTGGGGATGGGACTGAACCCCGTCTGATTCACATGCGGTAGGAACCCAACCTATCTGAGTGGAGATTCTTCAAAAGAAGGTTCAATGTGGTAGTAACAAGCCGTATGGTGGATTGGAACACCTAAAAACAGATTGACATGTTACATGTCTGAGTCTATCCCCTGAATAGCCTGAAAGGTGTTCATTACTGCAAGTATAGTAAAAGCTTTAGGCTTTGAATGGGATCAAGTCTTTTAGACAAAATGGTAGCAGTACATCTTTGGAGATGCCCAACTAAATAAGCGTTATTGTTAGCCGCAATTAGAAGAAATGTGTTATTCCTCGAAAGTACTTATGATAGAGGATCAGGACGTGTGGCTTATACGTGTCAAACATAATGATAGAGGCTGTTGTCATAGCCTTTGTCGTGTTGCTACCAACAAAGGCTCCTACACTCAAAGGAATCAGATTCAAGACACCCGTTCATCTGGTCCTGTGGGGGTTTGCGTTGACTAGCTTAGGTAGGGGTTCAAGTCGGGAGACACCATCTACTGAAAGCATGGCATGGATAATCTCTACTAGTCTTATTACGATGGATTTGTGGGGGATTGCTGAAAATTTGGCTTGAAATTGTCAACTTTGAGTGGGTCCCATTGGTGGGTCCTGTTGAATTTGACCTTGGTCAATGTTTATACTTGTAGCATGTTATACCATGAACAATATTGGTGTTTTGGTGAAAGCCAAATGATGGATTAAATCCATAGTTCTAAGACTTCAAAGATGAGCTTTTAAAAGAGACATTTGCTTCCAAGGATGAGATGGGTTGGTTGCAATCCCACATGGGAAAGAAAAGGCAAGCCTTCCCTTTGCTTGGAAGTACAAAAGGCTTTTGGGCCATCCCACATAGAATTGGAATGGGTAGTTGAAGTGCCATAAATTACTTGGCATTTCATAGTCTCATGTTCAAGTTACATGTGAGGTGGGCTTGAACCTTTCCCCACACGCGCGCTCTCTCGGCTCGGTCGGTCCGGGCTCGGGGTGAATGGTTCGGTTCGAGGGCGTATCTTTTTTGACAAAGTTTATTTGAAGTTTTCAATATTTGCAGAATGGTCCCTGGCGAAATTGTTAGGTCAGTTAGTTTCCTAACTGGACTCTAACTGTGAAGTTTCTTTTCCTTCAAGAATAAGTTACTGTAAATCGGGTAGGTTTAAGAGTCCTTCTCTAAAACCTAAACCGACTAAATACTAGTATAAATATACGATCCTCATACCAGTTTATACACACGCAATTAATTGCAATAAACTGTTCTCTCTCTCTAAATTCGTAATCTGTGGTTGATCTGAGAAGTAAGATTCCGGCGAAGTGGGACAGCAGTCGCAAGTGGTTCGGTACCTGTTCGTGCGAAGTTTTCCTGGTACGTTCCTGAGATCGTTTCATCCTCGGAGGAATTTGCCGCAACCCTCAGCCTCACCAGTAGGGGGCAATAGTTTCTCTTAGGAGAGTCTATTACAGGCGACTCGAACTGAACTGATAAGTCTTTCTAACTCTCTTTTGTTTCTGTCTTTCCTGGATCCTGTTCGTGTGGGTACGTTTCTGATTTTGGCTTAATTTGATATTGTTATATGCTTACGTGATTGCCCTGATTAATCTGATCGTTGCATATTAAATTCCAACATTAGTATCAAGCGCTTTCATTATAACAAACTGATATAAGACTTATATCGGAAGATCACGGCGTGTGTTCTCTAATTGTGTATCTTATAGGGAGTGTTGAGAAACAGATGAAGCTGCAAGTTACTCTAGGTGGGAGTGAGGTGGATGATCCACATTCATGTGGTTGATACTCACATCCTGAATCTGAATTGAGGTTTTGTTGGGGTGCAACACAAAGTCCCACTAATAGCACCCACCCACTTCATTAGTATGAGGCCTTTTGGGGGATGCCCAAAAACAAATCCGTGCGGGCTAGGCCCAAAGCGGACAATATCATACTAATGTGGAGAGTGGTGGTGGTGGTGGTCGCTGTCCCTACAAGTGGTATTAGAGGCATGGTTCGGCTAGGCCTGACCGGGTGGACCGTGTGTGTGGTTTATAGGGTGGGGTTCCCTTGTGTGACATTTGCGAATGGAGTCTTGCAATCGAGGGCGGTGGTGTTGCGCGGGCGGTTGGTACAAGCTTTCGTTGGATATGGGCCAGAGGAAACACTGCGGGCCATAGCGGTGTGGTCCTTGGTTTGAGGGGAGGATTGTTGGGGTGCAACCCAAAGTCTCACATCGGCAATTGAGCAAACAATTGCAAGGTATATAATAGCACCCACCCATTTCATTAGTATGAGGCCTTTTGGAGGATGTCAAAAAACAAATCCGTGCGGGCTAGGCCCAAAACGGACAATATCATACTAATGTGGAGAGTGGTTAGATTCATAAGGGTAAAAGCGAGGAAGAGATTTTCTATGTCACATAAAGGTCATATGAAGAATGATATGCCAAGGTGGCAAGGTTTAGTGGTTTTTAGTTTCCGAGTTTTCTATTTAAATTAAAACTTGGGCTTTATTACGAGAGCAATGCTAGGGGCACAAAATAAGTTCATAAAATCTTGCTCACAACATGAAGTAGCGATATTTTATTGGTTGCGTCGATAATGGACCCGCCACACTCTAATTAAAAACACCAATAACATTATTACACCTAGAATTTTGTGAGCAAGTTTTTGTGAGTTTTTTTTGCCCCTAGTATTGTTCTTATTACAATACATCCCCTAGCAGTTGAATTATTTTAATATTTTTTTCTACCAAATCACAATCCGAAAAGTTAATTTCCACAAATTTCAAATAGATTTTAAAGTCAATTATGATATAGCTGAAGCTATCAATTTATGCAAGCAATAGCAAATCTGATGATCTGTTAATCCAAAAGTATGGTGTTCAATCTGGTGTTCAAGAACACAAGTGGAACACATCTGGTAATTTTGTTAGTATTGTCGGTGTTCTAAAAGACCCCCGTCTAGGCCGCCTAGGCCCCGCCTAAACGCTAGGCGTTCATGAAACGCCCAAGTCCCGTCTATGATATTATAGTTTTTTGAAACCTTGGTAATTTGTTTATCTGTTCTTGTGATTTAATAGTCTAGTACACAATCTCAGTCTATTGCAATCTGTATTCTGATTTCTCCATTGCAAAAAATATGTTCTTCACCGTAAACGTATCTAACAGACTGTTAGTAAAACACGACAATTTTTTATTTATTTTTGTACTCCCTCTGTCCCTAAATGAGTGTCTATTTTCAAGAAATCTTTGTCCCTAAATGAGTGTCTTTTTTTAACATAACTTTCTCCCTAAACATTTTTTTTCGAAATTTTTTTCACCGGTTTCTTTATACGTGCAAAATTAAAGGTTTGGAAAGGAGATTACAAGATTGTATATGAATCGTTGTTACCAAATTGTTCAAAAAGTTGAGATTTTCAGTGTCCTTTAAAATGAAATTTGGATACTCATTTAGGGACAGATGTAGTACAATTTAAGCAGAGACGGGGGAGTAGTATGTTCTTTGTCTTGGCTCTCAACTATGGTTTGGGATGAATAAGCCCACACACCAAATCTTTACCTTGTTGTATTCAGAATACAGATTTGGGACCAGATCTGTAACTTGTTTTATTCATAACATATGCGTCTTTCAGAAGCCCAAAATCCTCTAGGTCTCCATTACATAATTCTCAGTTAGAATCAATTTAATTTATATGATATTTATCAGAAATTAAATTAATAGCAACCTAAATATTCAAAAAAAAAAATGGAAGGTGCGGTAAATTTCAAGCCACTCACTTCACTACAGTGTAACAGCAAATCCGCATTGCAGTTTTTTATCGGGTCCATCCCAATCTGCAATGCTCAATGTATATACCAAAAACATTCGTCCCCCAAATGTTTGATTTTCATTTTTTGATCATTACTCCTCTTGATATCATAATTACTCCATAGGCCAGAGAATGATAACTATCGTTTGAATTTTGTTTTATGATGACTTTCTTTCTGTATGAAAAATAAAATGAAGTCTCCCTTAATACAAAAATAATAATATCTCAATTTTGACCAACTTTTATTTAATATGGACACTTGTTGTGACACACAAGGGTGGGTGGCTTGCATACATTCCTTGTGAAACTTTAAAAGACCATTTACCAAATCATGCTTCTTTTCCACATCTTATTTATGGACTTCACACACTTGTCCCATACTTGTACAAAAGAGAGGTCACTTTTGCCTAAATTACACATTTTTCTTTTACTCCGTCTCAAATTAAACTTAATTTAAAAGGGAAAAAATTAGTACTTATGATACAAAAATTACAAATAAGTTAACCGTATTTAAAAAAAAAAGACAAATAATGTGACATTTTCTTGGAGACGGACAAAAGGAGTATTGTAAATTGTACTTCCTTTGTCCCGGAATAAATGTCATAGTTGACAAGTCAATGTTTTTAAGCTTTTAGTTATGTTTTCTTGATTGCCCCAATTTATTTCTATGGGTAGGGTGACACCTCCTGTGACATTGCAATACTTGTGCTTATTAGAATTAGTAGTATAGAAAGATCACCAAACTTCATATCTTATTTTTGACATTTATTTTGGGACAAATGAAATAGAAAGTAAGACATTTATTCCGGGACAGATGGGGACGAAGACAGGATAGAAGGACTATGCATTGATTTCAGCTACAGCATGCGTTCCTAATAATGACCCAAAATGGGCAAAAAAGCTGAAATGAAATGGATTAAAGATTACATAATTACACTCCTCACATGATTCAACATATTTCTATTATTATTATTTTTTTAAATATTTTTAATAAAAATAATGCTAATGTGCATGGCCTTTGCTGCCCCTTTAAGCTAAGCAAACTTCAAGCATCATTTTTTTTCTATTACTACTCTTTTCCCTTTCAGGAGATAATAAAACAGAGTGCCACTGTTTAGTTTTTTTTTTTTTTTTTTTTTTTTATTCACTCATAAACCTAGTGATTACAACTAGGTTTAGACATGAATTCTTACTTCAAAACTAATCATCCTTTACCATAATAAATAGAAAATTATCCTTTTTTTATTTGTCCAAAATAAATGTCGTGTTTCTAAATAAGTATTGTGGTGCAATTTACAATTATACAACCAATGTACAAATAAAGCACTGTCTCTTGACAAGTCAAATGCGAAATTTATAATGAGACGGGGAATAGACTATACAGAAAAGGCATTAGGGTGTTGCACTACACAAACACCTTAATGCATAAAGTGTTGTACAGTACAACACCTTATATCAAGAAAGAGAGAGCATCAGAGGCATTTAGGTACCAACATTTTACCAGACATGTCATAGAACACTCTCCCATAATTTTGCCCCCCCCCCCCCACCCCTCCCTCTTCTTCTTACTTTTCAATAGTTAATGCCATCACAAAAATTATAGTTCAAGCAACAACCACTTCATAACACTCTATAAAACCCACTCCAGATAACTCCCAAAGCCAAAACAACACTACTTCTTTTAGCCTTTTGAGTCACAATAAAGCTTCAAAATATGGTCCCAATAACTCATTTCTTTCTTTTTCTTCTTCTTTCCTTGCTTTCTGCTTCTACAGCTCAAGATAGAGCCCCGCACGGACTAAGTCAAGAGCACCCGATGGCATTTTCACCATCAGCTTATGAGTTTTTCCACCCGAAAAGTCAACAGCCTAAAACTACAGAACCATGTGACGAGTCAAACTGTTCACCATTGCCTCTCGCAGCAACTGTTGAGTCAAGCCTAGCACATGAAAGCGGGTCCGTCCCTGAGAAAAGTAAGGGCGGAATGGGAGCAGGGGGGATTGCTGGACTAATCTTCGGTTTTGTATTTGTTGTTCTTCTAGCAATGGGTGTTTACTATGTGGGGATTGCACGTCGAGCCAATTTGAGCAAGAATAGTTTAGTTCAGCCTAATGTTTGAATATGCACATTCTATGAGCTTAATTTATTGTTTTAGGCTCGCTCCTTCTTCTCATCATCCACTCAACTCTGCTTCTTCATTAATCTTAGACTTGCTATTTATCTAAAATATTTGTTATTAGTGCTTAATGAAATTTTGTAACTCGGCTGTCTCTCTCACTCTCTCCCTTTTCCAAACAATGAGGAAAGCAAGTACTCTAGGATAAACACATTTTTGTTTTCGTATCAAAAGTACATTGTGTAATCTAATATACCCCTTATCTGCCATGGGGAAGTCATATGATAAGACTAAGAAATCATATGAAGTAACAAGGAGAGCAGTTCTAAAAACTTAAACTCAGAAGAAACTAAAGAAGTAATCAAACTATCAATAGTCTCTCCGCCTCCAAGATGGTTTTGTACTTTTTACAAAATGAGACACTTCCAAATAAATGCGCTAGATCCATGCTTTCCTTGTTACTATCGACTAGTTCGATTAAATTTTTTAAGAGCCAAGGGTAATCAGTAATCACATTTTTAAAGGCCAAGGCTATTCGGTAATTTCAATTTTCACAGGAGAGGGATCCTCATATTGATGGATATTGTGCCGTGTAAGAGGGCCTAGGTGCATGCACAGTTTTCCCTTTCCTGTTCTTTCATGTTTGTATACTTTCTGCAGATACAAGAACAGTCTAATTTAGAAACCTTGTTCCCAAACTTGAAAATAGCAATTTAGAACCCCTCATTGAATCCTAAACTCTAAACAACAAAGATCAAGCAACTCAACTAAACCTTTGTCCCAAACTTTGAGGCCAACGACATGAAACCTAATCATCATTCAGCTCTGTTGAGTGACAGATCGTTAGACATGCCACACTCATACATATCCTTATTTCTTAAGGACGATTACTTAGTTTTGATCTTCCGCTCCCTTTACCATGTGGTTGATCACCATTACCAAGCAAACTTTGGCCAGAATATAAGCTTCCCATATCTTCCATCATTAGACCTATAAAACCTTAAGATAGCTCCAAGCAAAGATGGAGGGGCAGAATGTAAATGCACCGCAGTCAGGCGGACCTTTGATATACATAATGGGTGGTGGTGAACAGTGGCGAAGCTAGGATCTTAGGGTGGTCGAAAACCAGCATAATTTTTTTCGGCGTAGTACGGACGATATATTGTTAATGCAAATTTCATTAAAAGGGTCTAAAAATGCTACATACTACCTTCTTCCTAAAATAAATTTCAAAAAAAATAAAATTTGCTATCAAAATCAAGAGCAAAATTGTTTTTCTTTTCAAATAACCCCAAATTTTTTTATATAAGAGGGTCAATTTATAAATATAGTGGTAACTGCTTTTGTCTATTAAGTTGGTGACTCAGGTTCGATTCCCACATGTGTTTTAGTGTTTTATTTTAATTTATGAACCCACTTTGATTTTATCCTAGGTCCGCTACTGACCACAGTTGACATAAAAATTTCCATGTCAATCACTTTCGAACATAATCTAGCCTAAATTGCTATAATACATCTTTCTAGTAAGCACTTTCCTTGTGCAGGGGGTTAAATTTCAAAATTTTCTATTACATATTTACATGAGCTATTAAAAAAGTCAAGTTGTACTTATCGAAAAATGCTGAGATAAACTTTTATACCACAAGGAGATATACTTTCACACGGATGGTTCCTAAGTACCAAGGTACCACTCAAATTTTAACAGAATACATCTGAAACGAGATTAAAACTAAAAATACAAAATTAAAGGAACGTTCAAAGAGTTGCAATAAACTGGTGAAGACTTTAAAATTCCAAATTCCAATACTCTTTCAACCAGAACGGGAAGGAAATACTATAAACCGACAAAAAAAGCAATGGTCCTTAAAAAGCACTAGGGATAAGTGCTTTGGCAATTTCAAATTAAGTCAAGAAATATAGAAGACAGAAATGGAAAGCAATTGCATGTGCAGGTCTTATCATCAAGGGCACAAATTACAGGTGCTGAATTAGCCTAAAATCTCACCATCCTCGTGAGCTGAGGGCCTGGATCGCAGGTCCGAAAGCCTCATCCACTGCTTTGTTCCAAAAGTGTGCATACTCCCATTGATATTTCTTGGCAACAATAGGCTCTTTTTTCTGTAAGTTAAAAGTAAAACCTTTCAGGTGTTATTATAAACTTACACAGAGATTAAAGGAATCAAGAAAGCAAGATATATGCTTTAACTTGTACCCTAACTTCCTAATTAATGATATTAATCCGCACGCTCATTTAATTAACACTCGTCATTGTGATGAAGTCGATCTACAACATAACTTAGAGAGAACAGACATGGATTAATAACAAAAAGATGAGCATAGATCGATCCTCTGATCTCAAAATACTAAGGCGAACAACAAGAAGAGATCCAGCATGGCCACAAGTGTCACCATTGTAATGATATTACTTGTTCGGCAGATTAACTAGATAGAGTAAACAGACAGTACGTAGTCACGTACTTGTGTTGATGGTGAAGCATATTTGGAGCCAATTTGTGTGCTCTGACTCAAAGACTAACTTTTGTTAATATTCCCTCTGTCCGGGAAAGTTTGTTTCATTTCGACTTTATATGGTCAACATAAATGAACTTTGACCAAGCATAGGTGTCAATCAAATGATCACAATGTAATTGTAAAAATTGTTATTGACAAATCACATAATGATTTGTCAATTATAATTATGACTCGATAGACATCAATGTTTTTGTCGAAGTTCATTTATGTTGACCATAAAAAGTCAAAATGGGACAACCTTTTCGGGATAGAGGGAGTATAAAAATTGGAATGACAAACATTTCCAGCATAACTTGAGATAAGTCAATCTACTGGTACCAAGTAACTTTGATATGTCGACTAAGGACCATAAAATATCTTCTCCTCCGTAACATGTAACATGCAAAATCAGCTAGTCATTACCAAATTACATTTATCTACACCTCAAATTAAAAGGATCGTGTGTATGTACAATGACTAACAGATAATCCCAATTGCTCAATGTTACCGAATATAATACTTATTGTTGGGGTATCAACCCAAGTCCTACAACGGCAATTGAAAGAAGAATTTCTTAGTATATAAAGGTGTCCACACACTCCATTAGTATGAGGCTTTTTGGGAGACGAACCAAAAGCAAATATGTGCGGGCTGGGCCCAAAGCGGACAATATCATACTAATGTGAAGTGGTGGGGGTGGTCACGGTCCCAACAACTGGTATCAGAGCCCAGGTTGATGGATGGGGCCGACGCGCAGCGGCGTGTCCTGCAGGTGGTGAATAGCGGCGGTGCAAGTAAACTTCCTTAGAGGTGGTCCTTGGTTTGAGGGGAGGTTTGTTGGGGTATCAACCCAAGTCCCACATCGGCAATTGAAAGAAGAATTGCTTAATATGTAAAGATGTCCACACACTCCATTATCATACTAATGTGGAGTGGTGGGGGTGGTCGCGGTCCCAACATTTATCTACACCTAAGTCCGACAAGTTATGGAACCTTCGGATAGATATTCTACCCCAAAAGGATTGTGTAATGACCTTTTATATCACAATTTAAGTGACTAATGAACGTTTCTAGGGTTTGATGAAGAAATTGAGCATTTGACAAAATTGTGAAATTGGAGAAATTCACCTTGGGGTGAGGAGGAGCGAATAGAAATTGATTATCGGATATTGTCTTGTGGATGTATCTGCGCTGCTCAATTACAGCTATCCCCATCACTACGCTTCCAATGGCAGCGCCAAGGAGACGCTCCTGCATTTACCCCCAAATCCAACCATCAATTTCCACCATTTTCACATCATAAATTAACAGATAAGCACGGAAAGGGGAATAGAGAGAAAAACAGAGATTGTTGTATACCTGAGCGAGAACGCTAATCATGGCAGCTTTGACCACTTTCCGTCGGAATTTTAACCGGGAAAAGATATTTTCTGTGTTGGTCCGTCGAATGGCGAATTAGATTCTGAAACAGAAGTTTATTTCGGTGTTAATTTAGCAGTACGCACCTCAGTTTTGACTAATTACAGTTCAAACCCTCTAGTTATAATCGAAGTTAGAATAGAAAATGAAGAGAATGATAAAGGGGTGTAAACGGTTCGGTTTAGCTCGGTTTGGGCGATTTTAGAGACCGAACCGCTAGTCATCGGTTTGAGAAAATCTCAAACCGAGCTGAACCGCCAAAACCTCCAAACCAAACTGAACCAAACCACAATGGTTCGGTTCGGTTCAGCTTAAACCGCGGTTTAATATATCGGTTTGAACCGCGGTCTAAACTACGGTTCAAACCGCAGTTCAAACCACGGTTCAAACCGCATAAATTCTTAACCAGGCTTACTGAAATAATGGCTTTCAAAAGTGAGGAGCAACTACTGCTACAAACCCTTCTAAGTTTTAACAACCACCAGAAAGGTTTTTACAAACTTCAAAACCAAATAAAGTCACAGAACAAAAAAGTATTTATTGCAAAAACAATCAAGGAGCCAAAGTTGCAGCCAAAATATAATACAACAGCATCAAGATGTCAATATGCCGGAGAAATTCAGCCAAGGTTTTTACAAACTTCAAAATATAAGTCGGAGTGACGGTGCTGGAACTTGAAAGTCGGAGTGACGGTGAAGAGGTCGTGGTACCCGTAATGCTGGAGAAATTCAGTCGACAGTTAAGACGCTTGAGAAATTGAGATGGAGGAACTGAGGAAGGTGGAGGCGGAGGAAGGTGGAGGCGATGGGGAGAGGAAGAAGAAGAAGGGGTCGCCTGTCGAGATGGAGATCGGGATCGAGAGAATTTGAGAGAGAGAGAGAGAGCCGCCGCTTGGAATGAAATGAACTAATGAATTGAAAGTTGAAACCCCTAGTCTTTAATGATAAAAATAAGCTTAACCTAAAATGAACGGTGATAACCAACAGAGGTAAAATATCAATGGTCCAAATTACTTGGTTCGGTTTAGGGGTTCGGTTTGCGCGGTTCGGTTTAGCTCGGTTTGGTTCGAATTCAGTGGAAAAACCGTAAGCTGAACCGAACCATACGGTTTGCTGATTTTTGGAACCGTAGCTGAACCACAGGTGTGTAAAAACCGAACCAAACCGCTCGGTCTGGTTCGGTTCGGTCTCGAACCGCGGTTCGAGCCGAACCACTGACACCCCTAAATGATAGTACGCATATTGTACTTTGACCAAACCTCTGGGGCATTAATTGATGTTGGCCCAAACCTTAGGGGAGTTATCTGAAATTAACCTGTCTATTTCACTTTGTACATGTTATTTATGTAACAACGTAGTCCCTAAACTTCGATCGTTTTACTATGTGGATAGGACTTTAAGTCCTTAATGACGTCTCTCTCTTCTTGACGAAGCTATGGATGAAGGTTAAGTCATCACTATAGGTTGTTTAATGACATCAATATGTAACGGTGGAGGAGTATTGTGCGATCGAATTGAGTATTGTGCGATCGAATAAGAGGGAGTGTTTGTGCGGTCAAGTGGAGGCGAGGTGCACGTGCAGTCAGCTATGTTGAAGGAGGTGCAGTCGAGTGGGTCAATTGCGGTCAAGTAAGGGTAAGGTCTTAGTGGTAATTTCGTTAATTGACCATGTGAAGGTCTTGTGGGGTAGTTGATAGCACGTGACCACGTGACGAACTCGTGAGGCGGTTATCTCCAACAACTTGTACATGGAATTCATTATAAAAGAGGCACGAGAGGCGTGATCCAAGTGTGGATGATTTAGCTATTTTCATATTCTTAGTTTGTTCTTAGCTATAGCTCAGTGATAGTGTTGGTCCCTAAAGGGCAACAAGGGTGTGAAAATCGCTAGAGGGTGGGTGAATAGCTTTTTAAAATTCTTTTCAAACCCTTTTACAATTCAATGGCAGATGCGCACAACTCTTATTTTCGCTAAGTATAGTGCACAGTAAGAGTGTGAAATGCACAGCGGAAATTTAAAGCAGCTCTGCGCAGGGTATACTGCGCAGAGATAAAAACGCACGTGCTAAGTATGAGGCTAAAGAGTGGCGCAAAAAGGATTCTAAGGCAAATGAGCAATAACAATTATAACATCAAAGTGTAGCAATCTGAAAGATCAAACAAAGCAGTTCATAAATAGTTAAGCAGGAAATATGCAGTAAATATAATGAACACGCTATTTGGAGAGGTTCGATCGATGAAAGATCTACATCCTCTACCAAGATGGTTAGTCTTGGATTTCTAATGGAGATCTTATTATATGAGAGAGTATTACAAATTACAACATTTGAGCTCAATACTAACTCAAGATCTATTATCTATGAAGAATAAATCCTAGACTAAACCGGTGTATCTCAAGAAGTTAGATCAAAAAGATCATAGTTTCAAGAGGTGTGTGTGTGACAGAAATTCTGGGCTCTATGAATATGAAAGCTGAAGAGCACCAAGAATTCTGGTGATATAGGCTTTGATATGAGCAGGAGTTTTGAAGGTTTGAAGATCTTGAAGGTTGTTCTAAAGAATCTGGAAATACTAAGCAGCAGTCTTCAGATCTTCAAGATTTCTCAATGAAGCAAGAAGCTCGAGCTCTAAAGCATAGTGGCCAACAAGAGGGGCTTGATGAATGGGCCGATGAAAAGGCAGCTTGGAAATGAAGATGAGCAGGCTATTTATAGCTGAGAGCTTGAATATAGCCGTTGGAGCTCTGAGCAAGGACAATGAGCTGGCACAAAGTGATTGGAGCGCAGCTGTCCTTTATAGCCGTTGGGGCTCTGATCAAAGATGATGACCTGGCATAATATTATTGGTGCGCAGGTGATTTAGAGCCGTTGGAGACTGAGCATGAAGACCAAATTCAAAAGCTTCTTCTAGAAGGTTGACAGCTGTCTTCACTTGAGATATTTCTTTGAAGCGTGTCTCCACCAATGGTTTTGCTGAGTGTGCTTATTTTTTTGTTTGTGCACACCTCAGAATTTTAATAAGCGTGCATCTTCTAATTGTTTTCCAAGCTTTCTAGAATGTGAGATCAGGAGATGAGGAACTTGACCAAGGTTGTGTCCACGCACAAAGGCATACGCATTGCCGGCGCGCATGGATTCAGCGCATGAGCAGCATGCGCACCATGCTTGATCACACAAAGATCTCTTGAGAGTTTAGGAAATAAGATCTTGAAAATTGAGCAGGGTCAGGGGCTGCGCAAGATATCTATGCGCAGTGGCGACCTGCGCAGAGAACATCCTGCGCAGTGAAATGAATCATGCTTAGGAAATCTTCGATCTTTAAAGCTTCAAGTCCTATAATCTAAGCCTATACTATAAAAGGACTTGGCTAAAAATTGAAGTTTACAAACTTCTTTACATGAGGTCCTAAAGTCCATAAAAATACTCATAGGTGATGGTATCAATCAATTCTAACAAATGTAGGAGGGTTAAGTGATAAGCATACCCAACAATCTCCCCCTAAATGATTGATGCCATTACCTACTATAGCAAAGGCAATTCATTGTACTTGATAATAACATGTCCATAAAAACGAGAATGGTAAATCATGCCTCAAGTCAATGCACACACTAGCCAGTGCTATAGATTCCTAATCTATCCAAAAGATTAAAAAACTTGCAAGATAGGAAAGATAGAAATATCATTCAGAGCATACAAATAATGTGAGATGAAGTTTTAAGTATGCGTTTAAACTGAATGTTTAAACATCATGCGTAGAAAACATGAGCAGTAAAGATTATGCGCATGAGTTTAAGTAATAATGCATTCAATGAAACGAATTGTTTGAATTGAACAAGGTTTTGTGAAAGCTTAATGATGCATTCTTCTCATTTAAAACTTTCAAGGATTGTCAGTTACAGAGTACAAGCTTTTAACGAGGAAAAACAAAAGGGGTGCGCACAAAAACAAAAGCGCACGAAATAAAAGCGCATAAAACATATTGCGCAATCAAAAAGAAAGAAAAACTAGCAAAATACATATAAAGGAAATCTAATCTATGTTGATCCGTTGCAGGGCTTCGCGCATCTCATTCTGAAGGCTGTTGAACTTGTTCATGAGTTCCACCTTTAAATTTTGAAATTTGTCCTGGAACTCAACAGCTTTACCAACATAAGTGTTCATTCCTCTGCGCATATCAGCATTGTCATCCACTAGCTCTCTGAACTTTTCTCTGCTGTCCGTCAGGATGGCAGTCTGCGTAGCTTCTAGTCTGGTGTCGGTATAGAGGCGCTGAGTGTTGACGCTGGCTTGAATATCTAGCATTGCGTAGTCCAACTTGTCATTAAACGCAGAAGAAAAATCTGTCATGGACGTAGCAATGCATCTACGCACTTCTTTAATATTATGCGCAGAGCCTCCTTGTTCAATCTTCTCCATCTGAGCCTCCATCTGAGCTTGAAGATCATCAAATCCTCTAAGTAACCCATCTGCTAGGGTTTTCTTGAGCTTTTTCAGAATGTCCTTGAGTCCACTATCAAGCGCTCCAAGGGTGCACACATTTTTGAGTTGTGCGCTGACAGTTTTGAGCTGGGCGCTGATGGTTCTCAGGGAGTCCAGGATAAGATGATCCAAAGTGATAGGACCTTTTTCTTGCGTAGGCTCAGATGAACTTGCCTTTGCCTCCGTCTTAGCACTCTCCGTGCTTTCCTTTGCCTCCCTTGCCTTTGCTTCCTCCTTGGCCGCTTTCTCCCCCTTAATGGTATCAATCTCCAAACGCTGCATATCAAGACGATATAATAAAGCAGTTTGAGCAGTAAGGAGTTGATTTAGCTGCAGCTGCGTAGCGACTTGATTCGCTTGAACAGAATACAAGCTTTGCACGATCTGGCGCAGCTCAGCTGAAGAGGAAGGAGGAGTCTCCGGGGCTGAAGATGAAGGTTGAACTGGAGAAAGATCACTGCTGTCAGTGGCTGCGGAACTAGTGCGGCGCTTCTTCAATCCTTTTGCGCTGCTGCGCGCCTTCTGCTTGAGACGAGAGGAGATATGTGCGATATCAGCACTGGGGATGGCTTTTTGAGAGGCTTCGTGCATTTGCTCCCACTCAACTGCAGCATTATCTGAATCACCACGAAAATCAGCCTTGCGCTTTATTGTGGTTGGCTTTGAGGGAGCAGGAGCTGGATTGCTGGTAGGATCAGCCTCTTTGAATGAAATCCCTTTGGTGAATTGAACCAAAGGAATGTCCTTGAGCTTTTTGCCACTGGGCGGAGCAATGCCCTTCCCCTTGCGATTATAAGCTTCTTCTGCGGTCTCTTGCGCAGCATCAGGTGTAGATCTTCCTGCACTCTTCTTGGACTTGGCCACAGGAATTGGGCCTATCCAAGGTTCCTTGTTGGGAGCGGAATCAGACAGCCAGATTTCATAGTAATCAACGTTACCTATCTCACTGCGCAAATTTTGGAGGTGTACTCTGGAGTAGTACTTTACGTCGCAAGACTGCTTCTTGATTGACTTTTCTTCAACATAGGTAGCCAGTTCACCATAAGTCAATAAGAGTTTGGTTAGCAGTCTGCAGTGAGTTCGGTATTTGGTCTTCCCTGCGTTCAGCTTCTTGTCATAGCTAGTCATTCCCTTCACAATCTCATTGAAGATAATCTGCGGCCAGTCGAGTTGATCTTCGTTGAAGATGGCTGCGCAGTATTCCCACTGCTTTGAGATGAAATGTCCATTATTTCCATTCTTGCAGTTGAGGGAATCTCCAATTAGGGTGCACAGGTGATACATCACCTCACCAAATTCCTTTCTGTTATACATTGGCCACTTCTTGTTGAGAGAAGGAATGCCAATGAGTTTCTGTGCAAGAGCATTTTGGTGAGCCTCATCATAGTTGACTGAAGAACTATCAACGTTGAAGTTTAGGAGGCTGCGAATGTGGTTGGGATGAACCATTATATCACTGCGCTGTACAGTGGCCATGATCATTTCTGTTGGCTTGTCTTCAAGTTGCACCGGAACAACTCTTGCTGTCCTGAAGAATTCATCTACCAGCGCAGGCACTATGAAGGATTGATCAAGAGTGAATAAAGGAAGAATGCTGGAGGAGCTGAGAAGGTGAAGCAGATGACGACCAATTGCATCTAAAGAAAGATCTGCCTGAATAAGTTCCCAACCCGGTATGAAGTAAACGTGTCCCTACGTAAAACAATAAATAGAATTAGACAACCTATTGCTTATGGAGCTGTGCGCATTTGCAAGTAATGCAGATATACCTTGGCACAAGTTCCATGAAAAGCAAAAAATGTTTGTGCGCAGAAAAATAGGAAGTGGGTGCGCATAAAATAAGAAAGCATACGCAGAGAGGGATCGTGCGCACAGAGAATAAATACTAGTAAAGAAGTGTGCGCAGAGAAATAGATACAACTATATGCGCAGAAAGCCATGCGCAGGAAACTATGCGCAGAATACAAAGATGGGGGGTATAACAATAGACCAAATAAAATATTAAAAAAAAAAGAATAGAATATTTAAGAACTTGAAGAACACCCAAGAACACCGAAAAACAAAAGTTGACAAAATTCAACAAAAAATACATCGAAATGACGGCATGAACAGGACGAAGTCAACCATGTAAAAAGTATGGTCAACAACATTAAAGCAAACTCAGAAATTCAGAAAAACGGTTCGTCTGCCAAGGAAGTTACGGAGCACAGAAATTGACGAAAAACACATGTAACGACCATTGATCATGAAATAAACTACATGAAAGAATAGATCAGGCAAATACGAACACAACACAACGATCGATTTCAAAAATGATCAACAAATAAGGGAGAAATCAAAAAAGGGAGTCTTGAGACCTCCAAGAACAACAATGGCGGAAAAATAAGGAGTTATAGTGATACATACCATGTCTTTGACGGTTGGATGCCTTGATTGAAGTTCTACTTCTTCTTCGTAAGAGTTCCCAGGATTGGAGTGCGAAAAAGAGTCGGAGATGATGATTTCGGGTTGAGTTTTGGTTTTCTTAGGCGCCATTAAAATGGTTTTGAGAGAAGAAAGGTTGAGGTTGAAGATAAAGAACAGGAGATGAGAAATGAGGATTTAGAACAGAGGTTAGAAAGAGAGTGAGAGAGAATTTAGAGGGAAGAGAGAAGTAAAGAGAGAAACGGTTTAAGTAGGGAAGGAGATGTTAGGCGCACGATAGCTAAGAAAGGTTTGAGAAAATGTGCAGTGGCGCAGGATAGCGATACCACGTGTCACAAAAGGGAACGCGCGTGCGCAGGCCTATGCGCGCGTGTGCGTGTGAAGTCCTGAGCCGGTCACTGTCAAGTCGACTTCCTCATAAATGGTGAGTCAGTGAAAGGACGGGCGCACGTTAGCAGGGTGACGTGGCCGAATGGGGGACGCGCGTGCGCAGTCTTTGCGCGCGCGTGTGTCAGCAAACAGAGGCTGACGGCTATCGCATCACCTTCCTCATTAAATAGTGAGCAGACATTCGTGAGGTGCGCTGTCATTAATTGCAGTTTGCATTAAATGACAATGGGACATGCGCAGGGGTAAAAAGGTAATTTCCTAAGAAAATTCAAAAATAAAAGCGCGGGAAAATATGAATTACACAAGTACCCTTGTGACTCAGCATTGACTTTTCAGTCAAGGACCTATGTGCAAAATCTAATGAATAGAACACTTACCTGCGGTCCACGATGATTTGCGCATGGATAGTCATGCGCAGCACATTGATAGCGCCGAGATTCTATATGTCTTTGAACTGTTGTTTCATGCGCAGACATTTTATTGCGCAGGTGTTACGCAGGGTGCATGAAACTTAACCTATTTTGCACACTTATCAAGCAAATACATGAGTATAAATTATATGGACAAGTTAGCTAAGATTTAAGCATACCCACTTCTCCTTTCAAGAGACCACTTGTTAATTCTTGAGAAGATATTAGATGTTGAGGAGCTTGGTAGTAGTGCTTGGCAGGATTGGAAACTGCTATGTTGGACATATTATCGCAGAGAATTGGATAATTCTCTTCATGAATCCCATAGTCCACAGGTTGTTGCTTCATCCATAAGATTTGGCAGTAGCAGCTTTCAGCAGCAATATATTCTGCTTCAGTAGTGGAGATGGACACAACAGCTTCTCTTGCTTGCCCATGCTATAAGTCAATTTCCAAGGAAATGACATGTTCCACTTGTGTTTTTTCTGTCAATAGTGCATGCTGTGTAGTCCGCATCTGAATAACCTACAAGTTTAAAGTTCGAATCTTTGGTGTACCAAAGTCCAAGGTTAACAGAGCCAAAAATATATCTAATACATTTTAAAGCAGTTGTGTGCGTTTCAGAAGAATTAGCATGATAGTGCGCACAGATCCAGTCAACATAATATCTTGGCCAACTAGCAGAAGATAAAGGAGAGTTAATCATACCTTGATATAATCTGATCAACTTTACTTTTTAAGTCTGTTAAATTTGTTGCTGGTGGCCATTGGAGTGTCGTATGCTTTAGCACTCAAGTCCAAACTTCTTGATTAAGTCCCTTGTGTACTTGGCTTGATGTGATGAAGATGCCATCATTCAATAGTTTGATTTGAAGCCCGAGGAAAAAGGTGATTTCTCTATCATGCTCGTCTCAGACTTGCTTTTCATTTGCTTTTCAAAGCGCTTACAAAGTGACTCATTATTAGAACCAAATATAATTGACATAAATTTGAACGAGTAAATAGTGATCATTATACTTGGTAATAAAAAGAGTTGTATCGACTTCACCGTGCTTGAAGCCTGTCTCTAGTAGGGATTTTGATAGCGTATCGTACCATGCTCTTGGAGCTTGCTTAAGTCCATACAAAGCTTTCTTGCTTTGATTCTGTGATGCTTCCATTCTTATCCATCTTGTTTCCGAACATCCATTGGAGCGCTAAATATTGGATGAGCTTTTCTTGCACTTCTTGCATAGCATCGATCCATTTTAAAATATGGAGCACTCTATCAATCTTCTTTGATCCGACATGAGAGATAAACGAATGCTACACCGTAAAGTTTGATGCTCTCGATGTGCGAACCCCTACATTGAGATGATAGGAATACGAAGATCAATGGGTATTTCATTTGCTTCAGCATCACGATCAAAGGTGATTTGTTGAAGTGGAGAAACATCATGCGCATGAGGAGGTGTTTGCGCATCAGGAGTTGTAACTTCAGGCGCAGCATTTGGAGTATGCGCATGAGATGGACTGATTCTGAATCTGCTTTATCTATATCATGCGCAGGAGTAGAGTTACTGCGCACCTGTCTAAAAAGCTCAGTAGAGGCATCAGAATCATTTGGATCCAAATGTGGCTCAAGGAGAGAATGCTCATCAAAAAGTAACATGTACTGATACTTAAAATAACTAGAGATTTATCTTATTATGATCATGAAAAGCTTATAGAATGATTGGCATACCCAACGAGAATACCTTCATCTGCTTAGGCGTCGAATTTACCTCTATAGCGTTTGCAGCCAAAGAGCTTTTATGAAAGCGATGTTGGGCGCTCTTTCTCTCTCTCCATAGATCGTATGGAGTATAGATGTGGGCTTTGTTGATGAGGAATCTTATTCTGAGTAAAGCATGCACCGTTGACAGCTTCTTCCCAGAAATACATTTAGAAGTACTGCTTCTACTATCATTGTCTATCCATTCTCAATCAACAAGCGATTCTTTCCACAACGCCATTTTGTTGCGGAACTCCAGCAGCAGAGAAATTGTGAAGAATACCATTTGTTGGTTCTCACAATATTGAGCGACATCGTTGTTCATAAATTCTGTTCCATTAAAGTATCGAACTCTATTGATGTCTTCTATGTTTGGAGATTAAGAAGGAGACCAGCCAGGATATCATTGAGATACCACAAGTTGGTCCAAAGCTTCGCGGTAGTGAGCTGTCCAAACATATGAGGTGAAGCGGATGTAAGCGTTTTGACATTGGAGCAATCTTGCTGGAGGAAAGCTGCTCAGGCTGCTTACTAAGCTGGCATGGTGCTTATACCATTGCTAGCTGCATTCACTTAGGTTCATTGTTACAAAACAAGGATTAGTAAATAGAAATTATAGTGGTAAGATCAATAATATAAAAATTGGTCTTACGAGTCCTTATGAGCAAAGTTAGTCCAGAACGCCATTCTTGATGTGACAGTGCGTTGAAGTGATATGGCATTCCAGACCTTTATCTCATAATTGTGATATGGAGAGCAGGTTGCTTGAGACTACCTTTTATGATTAGTCCAAATCCAATTATGTGCCCTATGTTGTTGTCACCATATATTACTGAGCGATCTCTTCCTTCATGCACATCTTTAAGAGTGTTGACATCTCCAGTAGTGTCTAGAATCCACTGTTGATATCAACTGAGCTTGAGAGAGCACAGTGAAGTAGATCTTTCCTGCTTTGTTGAAACATTGGCTTGCGCTCAACAGCAGAGTTATCATTTAAGATCAACAGGCACTTTAAGAGATTCCTTGCGCGTCTGCGGAGTTGGTGATGACGCAGCTTCTGTCAGGTTAGCTCTGGCAGATAGGTACTTGCCATTCAGTCTGCTTGGTGAAGGTGTCCCATTTCCACTAGAGTGAAGGGACCTTTCTTTGATTGTCCTTGGCACATGCTCAGGTTCCATTTCAGAAACAACTTTTGAATCATTGTCAGCATTTGCCACTAAGCAAAGCAGTCCATCCTCAGAGTCAGCATCGTTGTCTTCAGTGTCAAGTCTCCAAGTCCTTAGCTCCTTTTCTGCGCAGTTCTCTTCAGCAACCATTCTGCACTGCTTTGATGCTTTGTGCGCAGGGTTGCTTTTACTTGTACTCAAATTTTGAAGTAGGCATTTTGAAACGAAATGTCCTGGCTTAGCAGACCAAGTCATCTTTCTTTGAGTTTCTATGAGAGAGAATACGAATCTTTGCTTGAGGATCCACCAGGTTTGGAGAACTTTCTGAATTTGATCTGAGGTTTGAGCAGGCGCAGGAATATGTGAAAAGTTAGCCATTGCCCTAGATTTTGACGCCATATTGAATCGGAACCCAAGCTGTTAAGCTTGAAAAACAAAACAAGTTTTATGAAGGTGTTTGCTCTGATACCACTTGTTGGTCCCTAAAGGGCAACAAGGGTGTGAAAATCGCTAGAGGGGGGGTGATTAGCGTTTTAAAATTCTTTTCAAACCCTTTTGCAATTCAATGGCAGATGCGCACAACTCTTATTTTGGCTAAGTATAGCGCACAGTAAGAGTGTGAAATGCACAGCGGAAATTTAAAGCAGCTCTGCGCAGGGTATACTGCGCAGAGATAAATTCGCACGCGCTAAGTATGAGGCTAAAGAGTGGCGCAAAAAGGATTCTAAGGCAAATGAGCAATAACAATTATAACATCAAAGTGTAGCAATCTGAAAGATCAAACAAAGCAGTTCATAAATAGTTAAGTAGGAAATATGCAGTAAATATAATGAACACGCTATTTGGAGAGGTTCGATCGATGAAAGATCTACATCCTCTACCAAGATGGTTAGTCTTGGATTTCTAATGGAGATCTTATTATATGAGAGAGTATTACAAATTACAACATTTGAGCTCAATACTAACTCAAGATCTATTATCTATGAAGAACAAATCCTAGACTAAACCGGTGTATCTCAAGAAGTTAGATCAAAAATATCATAGCTTCAAGAGGGTGTGTGTGACAGAAATTCTGGGCTCTATGAATATGAAAGCTGAAGAGCACCAAGAATTCTGGTGATATAGGCTTTGATATGAGCAGGAGTTTTGAAGGTTTGAAGATCTTGAAGGCTGTTCTAAAGAATCTGGAAATACTAAGCAGCAGTCTTCAGATCTTCAAGATTTCTCAATGAAGCAAGAAGCTCGAGCTCTAAAGCATAGTGGCCAACAAGAGGGGCTTGATGAATGGGCCGATGAAAAGGCAGCTTGGAAATGAAGATGAGAAGGCTATTTATAGCTGAGAGCTTGAATATAGCCGTTGGAGCTCTGAGCAAGGACAATGAGCTGGCACAAAGTGATTGGCGCGCAGCTGTCCTTTATAGCCGTTGGGGCTCTGATCAAAGATGATGACCTGGCACAATATGATTGGTGCGCAGGTGATTTAGAGCCATTGGAGACTGAGCATGAAGACCAAATTCAAAAGCTTCTTCTAGAAGGTTGACAGCTGTCTTCACTTGAGATATTTCTTTGAAGCGTGTCTCCACTAATGGTTTTGCTGAGTGTGCTTATTTTGTCATTTGTGCACACCTCAGAATTTTAATAAGCGTGCATCTTCTAATTGTTTTCCAAGTTTTCTAGAATGTGAGATCAAGAGATGAGGAACTTGACCAAGGTTGTATCCGCGCACAAAGGCATGCGCATTGTCGGTGCGCATGGATTCAGCGCATGAGCAGCATGCGCACCATGCTTGATCACACAAAGATCTCTTGAGAGTTTAGAAAATAAGATATTGAAAATTGAGCAGGGTCAGGGGCTGCGCAAGATATCTATGCGCAGTGGCGACCTGCGCAGAGAACATCCTGCGCAGTGAAATGAATACTGCTTAGGAAATCTTCGATCTTTAAAGCTTCAAGTCCTATAATCTAAGCCTATACTATAAAAGGACTTGGCTAAATATTGAAGTTTACAAACTTCTTTATATGATGTCCTAAAGTCCATAAAAATACTCATAGGTGATGGTATCAATCAATTCTAACAAATGTAGGAGGGTTAAGTGATAAGCATACCCAACAGATAGTGTTCTAGCTTAGTTTTAGTTTAATCTTCAATTCCTAGTTGATTACTATGTTATTATTGTTATTGTTGCTTGGTTAATCGAATTTGGTTTCAATTCTCATTTTCGCATTTGTGATTAGATCTCATATGTTGCAAATTGGTATTATAGCCGTCGATCCCCGGCTGCTTCTGCATACTCTGATAAACATGGCGGAAACAAGGTGGATGAAATTACACAGGCGATTGGAAGGAAATGATAAGCAAAAGGAAGAATTGAGTGTGAAGATTAGAGGAGTAGAAAGGAAGCTCGATGCAATTGAAAGTAACATGTCGGAAATGGGGAATAACATCTTATATCTCAAATCTGAGATGGGGAGTATGCGATCTGCTTTGGAGAAGATCTGCTCTCAGATGGACAATGGGAAGAAGCCTATGGGAGATACAAACCAAGATGAAGGTTCTCTAAATAGAGGAATGGGATTCCCAGATCAAACTGATGCTAGGCAAGAGATGAAGGAACGAGCCAATCCTTATGGAGAATTAAGATTCAAATCAGCCATGAAGGAGAACTTGAACGACTGAATATCGATGGCTCGTCACCCAGGTATAACGCTTATACACCATCTCCTCACCTTCACGTTAATTCATCAATTGTCTCCCATCAGTCTTATGCTTATACACCAAACCCACACACATCATATATGAACCATACTTCCCAGAATCTTAACCAAACACATATTAACCCAGACCCCCAAAATCCTAATGTTCATATCCAATCCAGACCACTCAGTGTCCTCAAAATAATATTCCAGCCTATAATCAATTAACAAATTCATACATGTATTGCCCTTCCCGTCTATTCACAATGCTTCACAAACGTGTTCATTGTCTCCGTCTCTTGTACATGCTTTTGATTCACAAGCATTCGTGAACCTGCATAACCATTTGATGCCTAAGTATTACTCTCTATATGAGTCTTATATCCCTGGTATGTCTATGAGCCATAATTTGACGGGAAGTGATGGTGTTGGTTGGGTTATTGTTGGGTATGCTTACTTCTTAACCCTCCTATTTATGTTAGAAATGATTGATACCATCACCTAAGAGTATTTTATGGACTTTAGAACCCTATGTAAGAAGTTTTATAACTTCATTTTTTAGCACAGTCCATTTTATAGTATAGGCTTAGAATATAGGACTTGGAGCGAAGAAGGAATGAAGATCTAAAGCAAGACTGTGGTTACAGCGCAGGACTCTCTGCGCAGGACATCACTGCGCAGGTCTCCTCTGCGCAGCATTCAACCTTGCACAGTTTTCAATGCATTCAGATCACCTAAGCAAGGATTCATTTCGCTACGCAGAATGTTCTCTGCGCAGGTCGCCACTGCGCATAGATATCTTTGCGCAGACTTTGACCCTGCTCAGTTTTCAAGATATTACTTCCTAAACTCTCAAGAGATCGCTTTGTGACCAAGCATGGTGTGCATGCTGCTCATGCGCTGAATCCATGCGCGCCGGCAATGCGCATGCCTTTGTGCGCGGACACAACCTTGGTCAAGTTCCTCATCTCCTGATCTCACATTCTAGAAAGTTTGGAAAACGCTTAGAAGATGCACGCTTATTAAAAAGCTGAGGTGTGTACAAACGACAAAATAAGCACACTCAGCAAAACCATTGGTGGAGACATGCTTCAAAGAAATATCTCAAGTGAAGACAGCTGTCAACCTTCTAGAAGAAGCTTTTGAATTTGGTCTTCATGCTCAGTCTCCAACGGCTCTATATACCTGCGCACCAATCATATTGTGCCAGGTCACCATCTTTGATCAGAGCCCTAACGGCTATAAAGGACAGCTGCGCGCCAATCACCTTGTGCCGGCTCATTGTCCTTGCTCAGAGCTCCAACGGCTATATTCAAGCTCTCAGCTATAAATAGCCTGCTCATCTTCATTTCCAAGCTGCCCTTGAAGCTGCCTTTTAATTCAGCCCCTTTCATCGGCCCTTGATCATCTTCGTTGATCAAGCTCCCTTTGTTGGCCATTATGCTTCAGAGCTCGAGTTTCATGCTTCACTGAAAAACCATGAAGATCTGAAGACTGCTGCTTAGTTTTTCCAGATTCTTTAAAACAGCCTTCAAGATCTTCGAACCTTCAAAACTCCTGCCCATATCACAAAGCCTATATCACCAGAATTCTTGGTGCTCTTCATCTTTCATATTCATAGAGCCCAGAAATTCTGTCACACACACACCTATTGAAGCTTTGATCATTTTGATCTAACTTCTTGAGATACACCGGTTTAGTCTAGGATTTGTTCTTCATAGATAATAGATCTTGAGTTAGTATTGAGCTCAAATGTTGTAATTTGTAATACTCTCTCATATAATAAGATCTCCATTAGAAATCCAAGACTAACCATCTTGGTAGAGGATGTAGATCTTTCATCAATCGAACCTCTCCAAATAGCGTGTTCATTACTTACTGCATATTTCCTGCTTAATTGTTTGATCTTTCAGATTGCCACTCTTTGAGGATGTAATTGTTATTGCTCATTTGCCTTAGAATCCCTTTTTGCGCCACTCTTTAGCCTCATACTTAGTGCGTGCGTTTTTATCTCTGCGCAGTATACCCTGCGCAGAGCTGCTTTAAATTTCCGCTGTGCATTTCACACTCTTACCGCGTGCTATACTTAGCCAAAATAAGAGTTGTGCGCATCTGCCATTGAATTGCAAAATATTCACCCCCCCCCCTCTAGCGATTTTCACACCCTTGTTGCCCCTTTAGGGACCAACAAGTGGTATCAGAGCTAACACCTTCATAAAACATGTTTCTGTTTTTCAAGCTTAACAGCTTGGGTACCGATTCAATATGGCTTCAAATCTAGGGCAATGGCTAACTTTTTCACTTATTCCTGCGCCTGCTCAAACCTCAGATCAAATTCAGAAAGCTCTCCAAACCTGATGGATCCTCAAGCAAAGATCCGTACTCTCTCTCATAGAGACTCAAAGAAAGATGACTTGGTTTACTGCAGAAAGCCAGGACATTACGCTTCAATGCCTCCTTCAAAATTTGAGTACAAGGAAAAGCAACCCTGCGCACAAAGCATCAAAGCAGTGCAGAATGGTTGATGAAGAGAACTGCGCAGAGAAGGAGCTAAGGACTCGGAGACTTGACACTGAAGACAACTATGCTGACACTGAGGATGGACTACTCTGCTTAGTGGCAAATGCTGACAATGATTCAAAAGTTGTTTCTGAAATGGAACCTGAGCATGCGCCAAGGACAATCAAAGAAAGATCCCTTCACTCTAGTGGAAACGGGACACTTTCACCAAGCTGACAGAATGACAAGCACCTATCTGCCAGGGCCAACTTGACAGAAGCTGCATCATCACCAACTCCACAGCCGCGCAAGGAATCTCTCAAAGTGTGCTGATCTGAAAAGATAACTCTGCTGTAGAGCGCAAGTTAATGTTTCAACAAAGCAGGAAAGATCTACTTCACTGTGCTCTCTCAAGCTCAGTTGATATCGACAGTGGATTCTAGACACTACTAGAGACTTCAACACTCTTAAAGGTGCGCCGAAGGAAGAGATCGCTCAGTAATATATGGTGACAACAACAAAGGGCACATAATTGGATTTGGACTAATCATAAAAGATTAAGTCTCAAGCAACCTGCTCTCCATATCACAATTATGAGATAAAGTTCTAATGCCATATCACTTCAACGCTATGTTACATAAAAATGGCGTTTCTGGAGTAACTTTGCTCACAAGGACTCGTAAGACCAATTTCTAATCTATTTGATCTTACCGCTATAATTTCTATTACTAATCCTTGTTTTGTAGCAATAAGCTTAAGTGAAAGCAGCTAGCAATGGTATAAGCACCATGCCAGCTTAGTAAGCAACCTGAGCAGTTTTCCTCCAGCAAGATTGCTCCGATGTCAAAACCCTTGCATCCGCTTCACCTCATATGTTTGGACCGCTCACTACCGCGAAGCTTTGGACCAACCTGTGGTATCTCCATGATATCCTGGCTGTTCTCCTTAATCTCCAAACATAGAAGACATCAATAGAGTTCGACACTTCAATGGAACAGAATTTATGAACAACGATGTCGCTCAATATTGTGAGAACCAACAAAGATCCATCAAATGGTATTCTTCACAATTTCTCTGCTGCTAAAGTTCTGCAACAAAATGGCGTTGTGGAAAGAATCTCTTGTTGATTGAGGATGAATAGACAATGATAGTAGAAGCAGTTCTTCTAAATGTATTTATGGGAAGAAGCTGTCATCGGTGCATGCTTTACTCAGAATAAGATTCCTCATCAACAAAGCCTACATCTACTCCATACGATCTATGGAGAAAGAGAAAGCGCCCAACATTGCTTTCTTCAAGTTCTTTGGCTGCAAACGCTATTGAGGTAAAATTCGACGCCAAAGCAGATGAAGGTATTTTCGTTGGGTATGCCAATCAGTCTATAAGCTTTTCATGATCTTAATAAGATAAATCTCTAGTCATTTTAGTATCTGTACATGCTACTTTTGATTAGCATTCTCTCCTTGAGCCACATTTGGCTCCCAATGATTCTGATGACTGCTGAGCTTTTTAGACAGGTGCGCAGTAATTCTATTCCTGCGCAGGACATAGATCAAGCAGATTCAGAATCAGTCCATCTCATGCGCATATTATAAATGCTGCGCCTGAAGTTGCAACTCCTGATGCGCAAACACCTCCTTCTGCGCATGATGTTTCTCCACTTCAACAAATCACCTTTGATGATCGTGATGCTGAAGTAAATAAAATACCCATTTATCTTCGTATTCCTTTCATCAATATAGGGATTCGCACATCGAGAGCATCAAACTTTGCGGTGTAGCATTCGTTTATCTCTCATGTCGGATCAAAGAAGATTGATAAAGTGCTCCATATTCTAAGATGAATTGATGCTATGCAAGAAGTGAAAGAAAAGCTCAACCATTATTTAGCACTTCAATGGATGTTCGGAAACAAGATGGATAAGAATGGAAGCATCACAGAATCAAAGCAAGAAAGCTTTGTATGGTCTTAAGCAAGCTCCAAAAGCATGGTACGATACGCTATCAATTCTTACTAGAGAAAGGCTTCAAGCACGGTAAAATCAATACAACTCTTTTTATTGCTAAGTATAATAATCACTCCTTACTCGTTCAAATTTATGTCGATGATATTATATTTGGTTCTACTAATGAGTCTCTTTGTAAGCGCTTTAAAAAGCAAATGAAAAGCAAGTTTGAGGTGAGCATGATGGGAGAAATCACTTTCTCCCTCGGGCTTAAAATCAATCAATTGAATGATGGCATCTTCGCAAATCAAGTCAAGTACATAAGGGACTTAATCAAGAAGTTTGGACTTGAGTGCTAAAAGCATACGACACTCCAATGGCCACAAGCAACAAATTTAACAGACTTAAAAGGTAAAGTTGATCAGACTATGTCTAGGTATGATTAACTCTCCTTTATCTTCTTCTAGCTGGCCAAGATATTATGTTGACTGGATCTGTGCGCTCTATGACGCTAATTCTTCTGAAGCGCACATAACTGCTGTAAAAAGTATTAGATATATTTTTAGCTCTGTTAACCTTGGACTTTGGTACACCAAAGATTCGAACTTTAAACTTGTAGGTTATTCAGATGCGGACTACGCAGCGTGCACAATTGACAGGAAGAGCACAAGTGGAACTTGTCATTTCCTTGGAAATCGACTTACCATGGGCAAGCAAGAGACAAGCTGCTGTGTCCATCTCCACTACTGAAGCAGAATATATTGCTGGTGAAAGCTGCTGCTGCCAAATATTATGGATGAAGCAACAACCTGTGGACTATGGGATTCATGAAGAGAATTATCCAACTCTCTGGGATAATATGTCCACCATAGCAGTTCTTCAATCCTGCCAAGCACTATTACCTAGATCATCAACATCTAATATCATCTCCTCAAGAATTAACAAGTGATCTCTTGAAAGGAGAAATGGGTATGCTTAATCTTAGTTAACTTGTCCATATAATTTATTGACACTAATGTATTTGCTTGAAAAAGTGTGCAAAATAGGTTAAGTTTCATGCGCCCTGTACAACAACTGCGCAAACATATGTCTGCGCATGAAACAACAGTTCTGAGATTTATGGAATCTCTGCGCTATCAATGCGCTGCGCATGACTATCCATGCGCAAATCATCATGGACCGCATGTAAGTGTTCCATTCATTAGATTTTGCACATAGGTCCTTGACTGAAAAGTCAACACTGAGTCACAAGGGTACTTGTGTAATTCAAATTTTCCCGCGCTTTTACTTTTTGAATTTTCTTGGGAAATTACCTTTTTACCCTTGCGCATGTCACATTGTCATTTAATGCAAACTGAAATTAATGACAGCGCCTCACGTATGTCCGCTCACCATTTAATGAGGAAGGTGATGCGACAGCCGTCAGCCTCTTTTCGCTGACACACGCGCGCGCAAACACTGCGCACGCGCATTCCCCATTCGGCCACGTCACCCTGCTAACGTGCGCCCGTCCTTTCACTGACTCACCATTTATGAGGAAGTCGACTTGACAGTGACCGGCTTAGGACTTCACTCGCATACGCGCGCATAGGCCTGCGCACGCGCGTTCCCTTTTGTGAGACGTGGTATTGCTATCCTGCGCCACTGCACATTTGCTCAAACTTTTATCAGCTATCGTGCGCCTAACTTCTCCTTCCCTACTTAAACCGTTTCTCTCTCTACTTCTCTCTTCCCTCTAAATTTTCTCACTCTCTTTTCTACCTCTGCTCTAATCCCTCATTTCATATCTCCTGTTCTTTTCTTCAACCTCAACCTTCCTTCTTTCTAAATCATTTTAATGGCGCCTAAGAAAACTAGAACTCAACCAGAAATCATCATCTCCGACTCTTCTTCGCACTCTGGAAACTCTCACGAAGAAGAAGTAGAACGACAATCAAGGCATCCCACCGTCAAAGACATGGTATGTTTCACTATAACTCCTTATTTTTCCGCCATTGTTGTTCTTGGAGGTCTCAAGACTCCCTTTTTCGATTTCTCCCTTATTTATTGATCATATTTGAATCGATCGGTGTGTTGTATTCGTATTTGCCTGATCTATTCTTTCATGTAGTTTATTTCTTGATCAATGGTCATTACATATGTTTTTCGTCAATTTCTGTGCTTCGTAACTCCCTTGGCAGACGAACCATTTTTCTGAATTTCAGGGTTTGTTTCAATGTTGTTAACCATACTTTTTACATGGTTGACTTCGTCCTGTTCACGCCGTCATTTCGATGTACTTTTTGTTGAATTTAGTCAACTTTGTTTTTCTGTGTTCTTGGGTGTTCATGTTCTTAAATATTTTTTATTATTTTATTTAGTCTATTTTTCACCCCCCCCCCATCTTTGTGCTCTGCGCACAGTTTTCTGCGCATAGCTTTCTGCGCATTTAGCTATATCTATTTCTCTGCGCACACTTCTTTACTAACATTTATTTTCTGTGCGCACGATCCCTCTGCGTATGCATTCTTATTTATTGCGCACCCTCTATTTTCTGCGCATATTTTTTTTTTTTTTTTTTGGAACTTGTGCCAAGTATATCTGCATTACTTGCATATGCGCACAGCTCCATAAGCAATAGGTTGTCTAATTCTATCTATTGTTTTACGCAGGGACACGTTTATTTCATTCTGGGTTGGGAACTTATTCAAGCTGATCTCTCTTTAGATGCGATTGGTCGTCATCTGCTTCATCTTCTCAGCACCTCCGGCATTCTTCCATTATTCTCTCTTGAGCAATCCTTCACAGTGCCTGCTCTGTTAGATGAATTCTTCAGGACAGCAAGAGTTGTTCCTGCACAACTTGAAGGCAAGACAACAGAAATGATCATGGCCACCGTTCAGCGCTGTGATATAATGGTTCACCCCAATCATATTCGCAGCCTCCTTAACTTCAATGCCGATGTATAACCGAAAGGAATTTGGTGAGGTGATGTATCACCTGTGCACCCTAATTGGAGATTCCCTCAACTGCAAAAATGGAAATAATGGCCATTTCATCTCTAAGCAGTGGGAATACTGCGCAGCCATTTTTAACGAAGATCAACTAGACTGGCCGCAGATAATATTCAACGAGATTGTGAAAGGGATGACAAGCTATGAGAAGAAGCTGAACGCAGGGAAGCCCAAGTACCGAACTCACTGCAGGCTGCTAACCAAACTCCTATTGACTCATGGTGAACTGGCCACCTATGTTGAAGAAAAGTCAATCAAGAAGCAGTCCTGCGACGCAAAGTACTATTCCAGAGTACACCTTCAAAATTTGCGCAGTGAGATAGGCAACGCTGATTACAATGAAATATGGCTATCTGATGCCGCTCCCAACAAGGAACCCTGAATAGGCCCAATTCCTGTGGTCACATCCAAGAAGAGTGCAGGAAGATCTTCAACGGATGCTGCGCAAGAGACCGCAGAAGAAGCGTACAATCGCAAGGGGAAGGGCATTGCTCAGTCCAGTAGCAAAAAGCTCAAGGATATTCCTTTGATTCAATCTACTAAAGGGATTTCTATCAAAGAGGCAGATCCTACCAGCATTCCAGCGCCTGCTCCCTCAAAGCCAACCACTATGAAGCGCAAGGCTGCTTTCCGTGGTGATTCAGATGATGATGCTGTTGAGGGGGAGCAAATGCACAAAGCCTCTCAAGAAGCCATCCCCAGTGCTGATATCGCACATACCTCTCCTCGTCTCAAGCAGAAGGTGCGCAGCAGCGCTAAAGGATTGAAGAAGCGTCGCACTAGTTCCGCAGCCACCGACAGCAGTGATTCTTCTCCAGTTCAACCTCCATCTTCAGCCCCTGAGACTCCTCCTACCTCTTCAGCTGAGCTGCGCCAGATCGTGCAGAGCTTGCATTCTGTTCAAGCGAATCAAGTCGCTACGCAGCTGCAGCTTAATCAACTCTTTACTGCTCAAACTGCTTTATTATATCGTCTTGATATGCAGCGTTTAGAGATTGATACCATTAAGGGGGAGAAAGCTGCCAAAGAAGAAGCAAAGGCAAAGGAAAGCACGGAGAGTGCTAAAGCAAAGGCAAGTCCATCTGAGCCTGCGCAAGAAAAAGTTCCTATCTCTTTGGAACATCTTATCCTGGACTCGCTGAAATCCATCAGCGCTCAGCTTGAAAATGTCAGCGCACAACTCAAAAATGTGTGCACCTTTGGAGCGCTTGATGGTGGACTCAGGGACATTCTGAAAAAGCTCAAGAAAACCCTTGCAGATGGGTTACATAGAGGATTTGATGACCTTCAAGCTCAGATGGAGGCTCAAATAGAGAAGATTGAACAAGGAGGCACTGCGCATAATATTGAAGAAGTGCGTCGATTCATTGCTAAGTCCATGACAGATTTTTCTTTGGCGTTCAACGACAAATTTGACTACGCAATGTTAGACATTCAAGCAAGCGTCAACACTCAGCGCCTCCATACCGACTCAAGATTAGAAGCTACGCAAACTGCCATCCTGACGGACAGCAGAGCAAGGTTCAGAGAGCTAGTGGATGACAACGCTGATATGCGCAGAGGAATGAACACGTATGTTGGTAAAGTTGTGGAGTTCCAGGACAAATTTCAAAATTTAAAGGTGGAACTCATGGACAAATTCAACGGTCTTCAGAATGAGATGCGCGAAGCCCTGCAACAGATCAACTTAGATTAGATTTCTTCTGTAAGTTTTTTGATTATTTTTTTGGAACCTTTTTGATTCTCGTTGCGCAGTATGTTTTTTTTGCGCTTTTATTTTGTGCGCTTCTGTTTTTGTGCGCACCTCTCTCTTTTGATTTTCCTCTTTAAAACTTGTAATCTGTAACAGTCAATCCTTCAAAGTTTTAATGAGAAGAATGCATCATAAAGCTTTCACAAAAACCTTGTTCAATTCAAATCATTCGTTTGTGGAACATTGAATGCATTATTACTTAAACTCATGCGCATAATATTAACTGCCCATGTTTTCTACGCATGATGTTTAAACATTCAGTTTAAACGCATACTAAACTTAAACTCATATTATTTGTATGCTCTGAGTGATATTTCTGTCTTTCCTATATTGTAAGTTAATTTCTTTTGGATAGATTAGAAATCTATAGCACTGGCTAGTGTGTGCATTGACTTGAGGCATGATTTACCATTCACATTTTTATGGACATGTTATTATCAAGTACAATGAATTGCCTTTGCTATAGTAGGTAATGGCATCAATCATTTAGGGGGAGATTGTTGGGTATGCTTACTTCTTAACCCTCCTATTTATGTTAGAAATGATTGATACCATCATATATGAACCATACTTCCCAGAATCTTAACCAAACACATATTAACCCAGACCCCCAAAATCCTAATGTTCATATCCAGATCCAGACCACTCAGTGTCCTCAAAATAATATTCCAGCCTATAATCAATTAACAAATTCATACATGTATTGCCCTTCCCGTCTATTCACAATGCTTCACAAACGTGTTCATTGTCTCCGTCTCTTGTACATGCTTTTGATTCACAAGCATTCGTGAACCTGCATAACCATTTGATGCCTAAGTATTACTCTCTATATGAGTCTTATATCCCTGGTATGTCTATGAGCCATAATTTGACGGGAAGTGATGGTGTTGGTTGGGTTATTGTTGGGTATGCTTACTTCTTAACCCTCCTATTTATGTTAGAAATGATTGATACCATCACCTAAGAGTATTTTATGGACTTTAGAACCCTATGTAAGAAGTTTTATAACTTCATTTTTTAGCACAGTCCATTTTATAGTATAGGCTTAGAATATAGGACTTGGAGTGAAGAAGGAATGAAGATCCAAAGCAAGATTGTGGTTACAGCGCAGGACTCTCTGCGCAGGACATCACTGTGCAGGTCTCCTCTGCGCAGCATTCAACCTTGCACAGTTTTCAATGCATTCAGATCACCTAAGCAAGGATTCATTTCGCTACGCAGAATGTTCTCTGCGCAGGTCGCCACTGCGCATAGATATCTTTGCGCAGACTTTGACCCTGCTCAGTTTTCAAGATATTACTTCCTAAACTCTCAAGAGATCTCTTTGTGACCAAGCATAGTGCGCATGCTGCTCATGCGCTGAATCCATGCGCGCCGGTAATGCGCATGCCTTTGTGCGCGGACACAACCTTGGTCAAGTTCCTCATCTCCTGATCTCACATTCTAGAAAGTTTGGAAAACGCTTAGAAGATGCACGCTTATTAAAAAGCTGAGGTGTGCACAAACGACAAAATAAGCACACTCAGCAAAACCATTGGTGGAGACACGCTTCAAAGAAATATCTCAAGTGAAGACAGCTGTCAACCTTCTAGAAGAAGCTTTTGAATTTGGTCTTCATGCTCAGTCTCCAACGGCTCTATATACCTGCGCACCAATCATATTGTGCCAGGTCACCATCTTTGATCAGAGCCCCAACGGCTATAAAGGACAGCTGCGCGCCAATCACCTTGTGCCGGCTCATTGTCCTTGCTCAGAGCTCCAACGGCTATATTCAAGCTCTCAGCTATAAATAGCCTGCTCATCTTCATTTCCAAGCTGCCCTTGAAGCTGCCTTTTGATTCAGCCCCTTTCATCGGCCCTTGATCATCTTCGTTGATCAAGCTCCCTTTGTTGGCCATTATGCTTCAGAGCTCGAGTTTCATGCTTCACTGAAAAACCATGAAGATCTGAAGACTGCTGCTTAGTTTTTC
This sequence comes from Campanula takesimana, assembly GCA_026119855.1. Classification (NCBI taxonomy): domain Eukaryota; kingdom Viridiplantae; phylum Streptophyta; class Magnoliopsida; order Asterales; family Campanulaceae; genus Campanula; species Campanula takesimana. Next base: position 242,918 of record JAOWBW010000673.1, read on the forward strand.
CAGATTCTTTAGAACAGCCTTCAAGATCTTCGAACCTTCAAAAATCCTGCCCATATCACAAAGCCTATATCACCAGAATTCTTGGTGCTCTTCATATTTCATATTCATAGAGCCCAAAAATTCTGTCACACACACACCTCTTGAAGCTTTGATCATTTTGATCTAACTTCTTGAGATACACCGGTTTAGTCTAGGATTTGTTCTTCATAGATAATAGATCTTGAGTTAGTATTGAGCTCAAATGTTGTAATTTGTAATACTCTCTCATATAATAAGATCTCCATTAGAAATCCAAGACTAACCATCTTGGTAGAGGATGTAGATCTTTCATCGATCGAACCTCTCCAAATAGCGTGTTCATTACTTACTGCATATTTCCTGCTTAACTTTTTATGAACTGCTTTGTTTGATCTTTCAGATTGCCACTCTTTGATGATGTAATTGTTATTGCTCATTTGCCTTAGAACCCCTTTTTGCGCCACTCTTTAGCCTCATACTTAGTGCGTGCATTTTTATCTCTGCGCAGTATAACCTGCGCAGAGCTGCTTTAAATTTCCGCTGTGCATTTCACACTCTTACCGCGCGCTATACTTAGCCAAAATAAGAGTTGTGCGCATCTGCCATTGAATTGCAAAAGGGTTTGAAAAGAATTTTAAAACGCTATTCACCCCCCCTCTAGCGATTTTCACACCCTTGTTGCCCCTTTAGGGACCAACAGTTATTCACAAAGAGGAATTTGCTATCGGCCAGGACATCAAGGAACAAAGTGATGGTGGTAGGGAGTTCTGGCCAAGGACAACAAGATGATGAAAACCAGTTGACGGCACCTAGATTAATAGTAAGTTTTATTGAAGCTAATGGAGTTGAGAAGACTCCAGCAGCTGCTGATCGAACGGATCTTCATTTAGCCGATGTCCAAACCTTGAGAATTGTGGGGAAACAAGTCAGTGAAGAGTGCAAAATTATACCAATGAAGTGGACTGGCAGTACGGGTGAGCCGGCTAATAGGTTAAACCAGCTACAGGCCACCAGTTCTCTAATCACAAGTAAATCGACGCAAGCCCTGTTACACAGCGATGCTCAAGATAAAATTGAGAAAACCGTTGAGAGTTGGTTGGGAGATGAGATTTAAAACTCGAGTAAAAAGGAAATGAGTGTTTGTGTTGTTGATTTGTGCGTTCACGAGAGAAATGAAATTGAGAGTGTGAATTATGATGAGGTAATGAACAAGTTTGATGGAAATATTAACCATGGTTTTAACTATTTCTTCACTTAAACTTAGGCTGAGGTTAATGAGATAAATGTGAATTTTAGCTATGGGCGTTTGTTTGGTGGCCTCAACGAGGAATTTTGCTCTCACTTTCCATTCAATGTTGGCCTTTAATTGCTCCACTAGGTAATATAGTTCAAAATATAAGGGTTGGTACCTTGGCTGCAATCACAATCTTTGGAGGTTATGCTGAATTTACGATGGTTTGCTTAAAACCGATTACTTCAAAAGCATTGGTAGCATGCTACTTCGGATCTGAAGCAGCTGTGCTAAAATTGAGTAATGACTATATAGAGCTGTAACGCCTCACCCAATTTTATTTTCATATTTTGCATTTTATATAATTAAAATATATTATGTGATGTATGGGTGCATTTTATATGCTAGATAATATTTATATCACTTACATATATTATTTGAGTATATGTGTTAATGTTATTTAATTATTTGTGTTAGTTAAAATGTTAGTAATAATGTTATTTGGGGAGTTAAGTTAATTAGTGGGATTTTCATGGGTCTTGGTAGAATGGGTTGCTAGGGTGTTTAAGGGAATTAGTAGTTAGTGGTGGGCTTTAGGGGAAATTGGGGAATCAACTAGTATGACTTAACCCTTCTCCCCTCTCCTGCGTTTTTCATAACCTCACCATCAACTTTCCCAATTTTTGTTTTCTTGAAAAGCTCCATTGTTGAAAAGAGAAGAATGTAAGTTTTGTTCTTATTGATTTTCCTTATTTTTATTTACTACTCCATTTTCAAATCTAATTATATATAAATGTTCAGGGTGGGGTGTTGAATAGATACTTTCTACCGAACAATATTATTTTCTTGACTCGTTTCCGAAAAATAGGTAAGTTACTAATCCCCCCATTTTAATGGTAAGATGATCATAAGTATGTTTCTATATGCTATTGAGATATAAAATTATGTTTGAAATACTTTTTATATACTTGTAATTTTGGGACAGAGGGAGTAGGAGTAGCTTGTTATTTGGGGTGAATGGTTATTTGGGGTGAATGGTTATGGTAGTATTGGTATGAAGGGGAGTAAAATGTGAAATGTTGTTGTACCTAATGAATTGGCAATAAGTTGAGTAAGTGAATTGTGTTCATGTTGTTCTTATACTGGGATTGGGAAGGTTTTGTTATTACACAATGTTAAGTGTTACAAGTAGTGTTGTACTTTTGGGACGGTGAAACGAAGGGAGTATAAATAATTTTGGTTAGACATGAATCGATCATAACTTGGTCGTTTTTAATCGAAATAAAATGATTTTTGAGTCTAAATTCATTAGCTTTTAAAGGTCTTTCTAATGAAATAGTTATCTGTTGCCAAAGTGTTACGTATTTGTCCCAGATTTAGGATCTTTGTTGCTGCTGTTTATGATAGTCTTATAAATGTGTTATAAGAAGTTAATATGATAAGTAAATGATCGTTTTAAGTCTCTTCATGACTACTAGAAGATGAATTGGTAAATGATACATACTAAATGTGTTACAAGTGGATTTGATCATTTTATGCAATTATGCCTAAATGATGTACATGGTTGATGGTCTAGTCCCTTACTTTGGGCCTAGTACTAGTTTCATATTGTCAAGTAAATATTACTTGTGTATTTGGTTGTGAGTCCAGTTGGTTTATGTATTTCGGGGGTGTATAGGTTCACGTTTATTATGAGAGCTGGGGCTGAGTAATAACCGTGAATCTATGCATCTGTGACCGTTTGCTCCTACTATTGATCACAGTAGGGGTCTAGCTTTCTCAATGATTGGAGCAATAAGCACAATGATTGAATAGCTCTTATTCTTGGTTCTTGGTTTGAGATACTGGGTAACGGGTCTCCTTTGATAAAGTGAAGCTGCCTTCAAAATGAAGATCTGCATCAACGTTATGAATGTGTATGGAGTAATAAGGAAGAAAGAAATATCCTTTGTAATGTGTTTAGCTATACGTGATGCTTAATGAGTAGGAGTACTACTCTCATGATGTGTTACTTGATATATCTCTATATGTGATACTAGTATGCTTCATTTTTTTATATGTATACATATCATGCTATGATAGTAGTAACTTACTGAGATTTTATCTCACCCCGTTTATTGTTTCTTTGTTTTTCTTAGATCCAAAGAAGACTAGCGATAGCTCGAAGTGAGGATCGTAGTATCCAGTTCTTGTGAGAAGGGAACTTTCTTTTGGGTAGGTTATTATACTTTTGTTTGTGAGGACGTTGGTTAGACTGAGTATGTTACACTCAGAATTTTTGGGGTTCAGTTGTGTATTTGTAATTAAGTAGTCTTCGTTTGTTTACCGGCTTGTATGCCGAGAAGGGGAAAAGTAAAGGTTAGTTTTTGGTTTTGTAAAAGTGGTAATAGGTGGTCAAGTGTTGAACCATCCTCAGTAGTGTAACTCCAAATCCGTTAAAGGAGTGTAGTTGTATTTAGTTTTAAATTTTACCCGGTTTTAAGTGGTAGTGACGTGTCGAATTCTATGGTTCATATCAAATCTAAGAATTCGGGGCGTTACAGTCTGTAACACCCCGAAAAATTCTAATTTTCCATAAATATCAAAATGTCATAATTTACATTTAAAAAATACTAAATACTATACAAGAAATCACAGATCAGCCCAAATGATCAATAAACGCTCCACCCGATCTTTCTATCTCAAAGCCCGATCATCGCTTAACTGCAAAACTGAAACTGGAGGGGGGTGAGCTGGGGGGCTCAGTAAGAAAGGGGATACACAATATCACAGAAGCCAATGGAACACAAACACCAAATAACACTGTCCATGAAATTATAAATATGGACATGCCAATAAGACTCGTTTCATAAACCGAATAACTGATCAATCATACTTTACAGTCCGATGTCCTAATTATATTCGGGTCCAGTGACTCAACCAAATTAACCGAATTGTTGGCCGCCCTCGACGGAGCCGGACCCAACACAAACACAATAACCGAGTCCACTGCGACCGTTACATAATTAGCTACATCGCAACTGTTCCATATAACAAATCCATATTTGGGAACAAATAACACATAAAACATGCTTTCCAAATAACCGTAATATTTACGGACTAAATTCAATATCAAAACAATTATCAAATCACGCCGAACAAATGATATACGTATCAATAATATGGAGTACTGCGATAAGACGGGTATAAAATAAAATGACACGGAATCGATACTGCGTAGTCTCCCTTACCTCAAAATCAAATGCTAAAATCGGAACACCAAATAATTCGACAATTGAACAAGCGTATCTGTATTCTCGTATTATCTCTCGGCTCTTGGCTACCAGTACCATTTCTTGGTCACTCACAAAGCTAAAGCATGCTAACTATTTATACTAATTACTCCTAAGATGAGTCACCAAATCAAGTTATAATGGAGTAACACATCCTCCTACTCCCATGCAAAGCCACGTACACACTTACTTGTTGTCAATTATGAAATGAAGTAGTCAAATAATGGGTCCCACATTAGTTCCACCAAACTATTTGAACTGATAAATCCATCCGTCCCATCTATTTTCTATATATATTTTATTTTCCGTCCCAAATCGTCGAGCTTAATTTCGGGATGTCACAAGAGCGATATACCGTCAGCAATTTGAAAGGATCACCACCTGGTTATGTAGGATATGGGGAGGGAGTCACACTTACAGAAGCTAGCAGAGAATAACCCTTTGCTGTGGTATTGCTTGAAGAATTTGACAAGGCACATCCTGACACATTCAACATCCTTCCTCCAATATTTGAGGATGCTCACCTCACATATTCTCAAGGTAGGAGAGTATCATTTAAAAATGCCTTGATAGTGATGGCTTCTAATATGAGTTCGGCTGCTATCGCCAAAGGAAACGGTAGACGCAGAGATATGCTCAACAAGATTGATGAAGTTATTGTGTTACGTCCCTTTAAGAAGACTCATATCTTCGATATATTTAATATGATGCACCAAATAGTGAAGATGAGTCATCATCCTTTTGGAATTAGTTTAAAAATATTAAAAGTAGTTATGGACCTTATATGCAAAGAAAGATTTAACAAGAGTTATGGTGCAGCTGTTCAGGAAGTGAATTTCATTGGTGAAAGCAATGAGAAGGCACATGATGTATTACTATTAGCTGTTATGATTTGGTCTCTTGGGTTTGAGATTACTGGAGGAGTAATGACTAGTCTAATTTCAAGGAACATCTTGATCTCAAAATCGTTGGTGGAAGGTGTACCACTCCATATGTGGGCTTCGATTGACTTCATTGGTAGTAGGTTGAAGAAGAAATTCAATTCTTTTGCTCGCCTCAACAAAATAAGGCCAAAGAAGATTAGACTTTGTCGGGGTGCTGTGGAGTGCTATGTTGTTTGACTTACCCCGAAAATCTTACAAGGAGCAGGTTGTGGACTATTTCTTAGGAGAATACAAATGGGGTGTATGAGCAATTTTAACATTTACTGCCTCGAGGACAAGGCTATTTTAAGGAAATGGACTGTAACGGTGGAGGAGTATTGTGCGGTCGAATGAAGGGAGTATTGTGTGGTCGAATAAGAGGGAGTGTTTGTGCGGTCAAGTGGAGGAGAGGTGCGGTGAGCTATGTTGAAGGAGGTGCAGTCGAGTGGGTCAATTGCGATCAAGTAAGGGTAAGGTCTTAGTGGTAATTTCGTTAAACCACGTGAAGGTATCGTGAGTTAGTTGATAGCATGTGACCACGTACGAACTCGTGAGGCGGTTATCTCCAACAACTTTCATATGGAATTCATTATAAAAGAGGCACGAGAGGCGTGATCCAAGTGTGGATGATTTGGCTATTTTCATATTCTTAGTTTGTTCTTGGCTATAGCTTAGTGGTAGTTCTTCTTCTTCATAGTTTAGCTATAGCTCAGTGACAGTGTTCTAGCTTAGTTTTAGTTTAATCTTCAATTCCTAGTTGATTACTCTGTTATTGGTGTTATTGTTGCCTGGTTAATCGAATTTGGTTTCAATTCTCATTTTCGCATTTGTGATTAGATCTCATCTGTTACACAATGTTAAGAGGGTTTTATATGTCCATTCCATGTGGAGTAGCTCTTTCCATAAAGAGCTCTTTTTATGAGCTCTTTAATTAACTTTTCACTAATTCCCTATATTAGTCATTAAATGTTAGGAGCTCTACCATTGTGGAAGAAGGTTTGAGGTTTTTATTTATTGACTTGGCATGTAAAAGTAATAAAAAGACAATTTAAAGGAGCTCTATCATTGTAGATGCTCTAAGTAGCCTTGATAAAATTGTTAATGCATGTATCTATTTTTATGTAATTCCAAGTGAATATAATATTGAGACATACAAAATAATAGATAATGGGTGAGGTTAGTTGAATAAATTGAATGATGGAAAATAAAGAGATTAATTGAGTTTTTTTTTTTTTTTTTTTTTTTTTATTTTAATAGTTGTCGATCCTGTATCGGCAAGCGCACCATTTGCATCGGTATCAAAGCGCACCGATGTACCATTTAAGATTTACCGCACTTTGATTTTATTAACAATTTATAATTTGTTAACATATTTATAAAAATATATATTTATTTATTAACCTAATTCACAATTAAGTAACACAATTTTTCTAAATCCCATAATAAAACAACATATTTTGTGTATTTGATAAAACAGTATTTATAATTTGGAAATAAATTTTATTAAAATAATTTGTCTATTTTCTAAAATTTTATAAAAAAAAATTGTTTATTTTCTTAAAATTATAATGTTGCGCAACAGTATTTATAATTTGGAAATAAAGTTTAAGCTGGTATGAACCGTTACGATCCGGTTCAGAGTGGTACAAGAAACGGAATGATGCATAACATGGGCAAAATAAGAAATACCAAATATGTTACAGAATCTGCCACATTATCATCCAAAATTTTCTAAAATTTCAAAATTAAGTATCTCAATATCTATAAATCTTAAAAAAAAAACCGAGAAAATTGTTTTCCTTGTTTCGACGAGACGAATCAAACTATATCCCTGAAGATAGAGTTTTGAAAATATAATATTGAACAACGTTTAAATTTTCAAAATACACTTGGATACAGTAGCTGGTTAGATACTATATTCAAAAGTGTTTGAATATTGCACTTGGATACAATAAATACATTAGGCAAATTTTGAACATTGCACTTTTTTTAAAAAAAGACTGTTATAGTTTATTATGTAGATCCGTAATCTATTACGGATTCCCTATGAGAGCCTATTAAAGATCAGAAACTAGTACTAACTTACTATGGGAGTATCACCCATAAAAGCATTACAAACTTTGCTTGACAAAGATTCTCCAATGGGGGAATCGAACCCTGTACCTCCACAAGGGAAGCACTTTCGCACTATGTGCGCTACCACTAGACCAGAAGGTCTTTGGTACATTGCATTTGAATACATTGAATACATTTAAATATAATAGCTAAATTTTAAACATTGCATCTGGATACGGTAGCTAATTTAGCTACTGTATCCAAGTGTATTTTGAACATTTCATTGTTATTCATTTTTTTTTTCAAAACCTTATCTCCAGGGATGTAGTTTGATTCGCCTGATCGTGACCGAAAAAAAACCCAGTATTCTTAGTTTTTTTTTCTTCAACTTATAGATATTAAGATATTTAATTTGAAATTTGAAATAAATTTAGGGTGATGGCATGACATACTTTGAAAAGTGATTCTCACATGACATTTTTTCTTCATACTTCACAGAAATTTCATAAATGTCAATGCGTCTCCTTCCTGTTATTAATCTGAACCATTCAATTATCTTAATCAAAACCATTCAATTATCTTAAACATGTGGCTATTTGTTGTGAGTGAGAATGATATAGAAAAGCAACGGAATCTTTTTGTTTTTGGGAAATGGTACTTTATATGAAACATAACAAATTAAATTGAGTAATTTGTTATGAGACAGTGGGAGTATATACTCCCTCCGTCACACTTGAAATAGAACGTTTTGTTATTTTGGATGTCCCACTTGAATTAGGATATCTCAACCTGGAAGGTATTTATTATTTTTTATTAGTGAGACTCACTTGTCATACTCGCAACAATTTTTTATTTATTTATTATTCCTATTTCGGATGAGACGGGAAGGAGTATGTACATTGGCCCGCATCATTTTATTTTGAATTTAGTCTGAGTCCACCAAATCCAAACCGACAGTTGTAGCCTTCGCAATTTAGGGTTGATAACATAAACCCAGATGACAAACAATGAAATAGAATGCATTTGTCCAGAAAAGAAGAGAAAATAAAATAAAAAGAAGGTAGCAAGGAGGAGGGAAAGAGAGAATTCAATGGTGGTGTGGGCGGTGGAGTTAGGTGGCAGGCATGTGATTCCTCCTAATCCTCTGTATCACGTGACCGTCCCTTCACTATCAACGGCAAAGGGCATGTTGAAACCTAGCTATAATTTGTTCCATTTTTCCCTTTCGAACAGTAGCTATCTTCTTCTGCACCGCCCTTTTGTTTCAGAACCATTCATTCCACTATCAACGGTTAGTGCTCTCTACAAACACTTTTCAATTCTTCAATTGAATAGTATTTTGATCAGTCAATACAATTTAGTGATGAAAATATAAGTTTAATCAGAAAAAAAAGTTAGATTTTCTTTTATAAAGGGTGTTAACACACCCGTAAAATTAATTAATACACCCGTAAGCAGCTTGAAATTTTAAATGATACAATAATGCTCCGTTAGTTACGGGTTTATTCATTAATTTTACGAGGGTATATAACAACACCCTTTATAAATACTTTCAGTTTCAATTTTTTTTTTTTTTTAAACAATGGGGGAGGAGGAATCGAACCTAGACCTCTCCATGTAGGAGGCAAGGGCCTGTGCGTGAGCTAAAGGTCATTGGCTCAATTTCAAGAACTTAACAAGTGTTCTTGATTTGATGGGTATAATTATTACGATAAATTTAGAAACCCTCATGTAGGAGTAGCTTGTTCTCTTCAAGGGCAATTCTCTAGTAGCAAGATTAGGAATAAGAACATGTTGCACCAGGTGCAGCTAACGGTTTGGATTGTTACACCATCCCTAGCAAGGGTTGAGATTCATTTGTTCAATGTGGGACCCACATTTGATCAAACTAATATCAACACTCAATGTTAAAAGTGGGTTGTGTCCTGCAACACTTCACTGTGCAACAGTTCCAAATTATAAGATCTCATAGAAGAAGATAACACTCTCTCCAAGTCCATCCCTAAAGCAAAATGAGTGTACCATTTTCATCCGTATAAAAAAAAACCCATTTCAAAGTTTTGAAGGTATAAGTGAGTAAATGTACATAGTTAATTGAGAGGGGCATATGATTATTTGAGCGGACTAACAAGATCGTACCCCCATTCAGCGGTGTTACTACATTTATTATCTTGCTATTTTTCTGAAACTCTTGATATCATAGTTTATTAACAGTTTCTTCTAGAATGGGTGGAATATAAATTAACAAGGTACGTGAAATGTGTGAAGATATTCAAGCTGCCTCCAGCTGTCTCTTATGTTTTAAATAAGATTAAATTTGTTAGTACATTACTAATTGCGTCCCAAGCTCAAGTTCTGTACATGATTCCAACTATAAGGAAGCCGAACTCAATGCAAAGTCGAGCTCTGAAGCCTTTAGGCCCCAAATTTATTTACTCCTACATCCTTACTTGAGTAAGCTATCTCTAACTCCAAATGTCTCTTACTCCCTCTGTCCCGGAATAAATGTCATAGTTGACAAGTCAATGTTCTTAAGCTTTTAGTTGTGTTTCCTTGATTGCCTAAATCTATTCGTATGGGTAAGTGACACCTCCTATGGCATTGCAATACTTGTGCCTATTATAATGGGTAGTATATGAAGATCACCAAACTTCATACCCTATTTTTAATAATGCGGCATTTATTTTGGGACAACCGAAAATGAAAAGTAGGACATTTATTCTGAATTCTGAGACAAAAGGAGTAATAGCTCCTTTCTCACTTATTCTGTGCTTTATCTGTACTTAGGTGAGGCCAAAAATCCTCTCTGTCATTCACTTCTTGGAATTGTGCAACTTAACTCATTGTTTTGTCCATGTTCACTTATTCTCTGCCATTATTCCATTCCCGTTTTAGCTAGGTACAACTTTTTCCAACCAACATTCGGTTTTGTCCAATACACCCATAACTCAAGTGGTTCATGATCCCTAAGATTATGGAGTACTTAATAAATGAGATTACTATAAAATTTTGTTTATGATGGAGTTTTATACGTGCGAGTACAAATGTTTATGGTTTGTTACGTGTATTATTCGTTTCGACCCCAAAGGACAATTGGAGTTCTCTCAAAAAGGATGGGATTTAAAAGAGCTTTCGCTTCATGAAAACTGCACAAGACTTGTTATCTTAATGGCATGGCACTTGGATGCCTAAACTCAACTTTTTGAAGTTGGGGTGAAGAAATAACACAGCCTGCTTTTCAGCCTGACAGATTCTCTCCTCCCTTCCAGAAAATCTGCATTTTCCTAGAAAAAATCCAAATCTTTTTTTGAAAGTACTAAGGACTTATATTCTTGTATGTTCTGAATTCTTGGGAATCTTTTGGGATTTGAAAAGTAAGAATTGTTGTGGGGGAATTTAAACCTTATGATGTAAATAAAGACACTTACCTGCTCTCAGCTTTTTGCCATGTCTCCTTGACTTTTCATTTTCCAATCTTAGCTGTCGTCTATTCATACTTTCAGACAATACCAAAAGTTTGACTCAACTTGGACTTGTGGGATTCAATCAAGTTAAATGATTGGCTTCATCTTCAACAAGTTTATCTCACTCATTGGCTTTTGAGCGTGTGCTAAATTATGCCCATTTGGTAAGTTTAGTTACTGCAGAATTTCATGTGCTGTTTAAGGTCTATGTTGCTATTCAAATAAATTTCTAATATTGTTATCCGAGCAATGCGTTATCTTTGCTGCATCTTTCCTCAATTTTCATTTTTTTTTTTTTTCAATGTATCCTTGATTTTCTTGTTAGGCACGCTGTATTGGTATCATTTTTCGTGGTTAGATGATTGAATTGAGTTGTGTTTATTTTATTTGTGATAGTAAATTGATCTGTGTATTCTTTTTTGAATGTTTCAGGGGCCAACAAGAATGTTGTAACAATGTCTGCAATTCATTGGTTGCTGGTGATTCCAAAATATTTAAGGCTTTAAAACAATGCAATTATTCTGGGTACATTGACTGCTATATTAATTCAACTTCTGGAATCTTGTTGGTTTCGCTACAAACTAAATGGTAACTCATTCTCTCTCTGTAACTGTGCTTCTGTACTTTATTCAATTTAACTACGTAAAACTTTGAAAATTGGGATTATTTTTGTTTATTTGACATTTTAAGCAACCATATTTTTCTTGAACTTGATCAAGGAAGCTTTTTTACTTGAATCTATCTTTCGCATTTACATTTGATCAAAGAAGCTTTTTTTACTTGAATCTCTCTTTCTTCTAGCAAGTATATATTCATTTCTATTGTTCTCTGTATCATATAGCTGAAGCTTTATGCGTGTTAAAGATTTCAATGACCCGCTCCAGACAATTTTTTAGGGGAAATGAGAAAGACAAATCTCCTTGCTTGAGAAAATGTGCCAATTGCTGTAAGCTAAACGACCCGAGTACTATTTTCCTGTAAGCTTTCTCTCACTCTCACTCCCACTCCAATTCTCATTGTAAATGTGCACAATTAACTGCTCAAAATTTTGACCCTGCACCTCGTTTGCAATAATTCGACCTTTTATTGTAAAAAGTTGAATTTCTCTTTTTCTACGCCGACTTCAGTAGTACTACCATTTGTCCCAAAATACTTGCAGATTTCCAGTTTTCTATAAAACTTTGACACACTTTGCCTAAACTACCCTGATTAGGTAGATGTCATTGTAAAAGCATTTAATTTCCTGGGTACTTGAAATATTTACAGAGTAATTTAGTCTATTTGATATGTCTTGATTGTTTTTCTTAGTATGTGTGAGAAATCCTAGAAATATAAGTATTTTGGGACGGAGGGAGTAATATTTAATTCCCTACAGGCCAGGAAAATGGAAGTTGGTGACGAGAGTGGATGGAGATACGAATGTACCGACGTTCACACCAGTGCAAGTTGTTGACCTTAAGAAGCCGGCCAAGCAAAAAGCAGCTGCTGTTGGTGGTGGTATTGGAGCCGTTTTAATCGTAATAGTCATTGGAGCCCTTGTTTATTTTTGCTTGATGCGTCTTAAAAGATCCTTAAATAGATCGTTCGATGCAGCATCTTCTGTGCCTTCACCTAATGGTAATTTGGATATATGATACTCCCTCCGTCCCAAAAATGAATGTTCATAAAAAATTCAAATTTGCTCTTGATGAATGTCCAAAAAAAAATTAAGATCAAGAGCAAATTTTAAATTTTTTTGGACATCCACTTTGGGATGGAGGGAGTAATACTTGAAGTTACTAAAGAGTGTCCATGTTTTGGTGAAGTTACTAAATTTTCCCTTCTCAATCATAATGTTCTATACACTTGTGTTCTTAAACTTCAGTTGAGCATGGAGGAGGGAGTATATTTCGTGGTACAACTTCTCTTTCAGTTCTCAATCCTCAAATTCTGAGGGAATTAACAATCTTGGAGCTAGAACACGCTACAGGAAGATTCACAGAGAAGAATATTATAGGGGACGGAGGATTTGGTTTGGTTTACAAAGGATTGCTTGAAGATGGATCTTTTGTGGCTATTAAAAGGCGCCTTAATTACCCTATTCAGAATTTCGTGCAAGAGGTAAAGCGCATAGCTCGGATCCAGCATAGGCATCTTGTGAAGCTCATTGGTTATTGTGAAGAAAACAATGAACAGTTTCTTGTTTATGATTATCTTCCAAATGGCCACGTAGGGAATCATCTTTATGGTACTCTCCGTCACCCTCTCTCGTTCTATACTATATTTATCTATGGATATTTATATTTCGACCATTCAATCTATTCATTTATCTTTCTAAATGCAGTTTTTCTTTAGATGCTGAAGGTTCACCGATCGGAAAGCTAGATATGAGGCAACGGTTGTTGATTGCTTTGGGTGCTGCAGAAGGTTACGGCACAACTTTATCGATCATTCTACTTCTACCAGTTACTCCCTCCGTCCCATATTAAGTGGCACAGTTGACTTTTTGAACTTTTTTTAGTAATGTGATTTACTTGTTTGTACATTACCTGCACCATGATAATTCTGACACTTATTTTTGGGTGAACCAAAAAGGCAAGTGCGACATTTATTATGGGACGGAGGGAGTAACATGTACTTGGAAGTCTGAACTACTTTTACTAATCAATCATGGTTGTTTTGGATCAGGACTCAATCATCTTCACTCTTTAGAGACTCCTATATTGCATACGCGCTTCAAAACAAGAAATGTTCTTGTAGATGAGAAGTTTAGTGCTAAGGTTTCTGATTATGGATTTTCCAGATTGCTGGTTGAAGCAAATCATGCTGGATCTTCTTCATCATATGACTGCTTTCGTGACCCAGAGTATGTTATCCGTTTTTTAAGAATACTAGTTTTATGTGCAAAAAGGTTGATCCAACGGTATTGACACCTTTCTGCTTTCGTGACTAAGAGTATGGATTTTCCTAGCCTTTTCTTGCTCTATGCATCGCTTGCAGAATTCCTGTACCTTTTTTGTTCATCTTCTCGACAAACAAGTGTAGATGGAGCCATTGATACATGCAAAGCCTCCTTTACCGCGCTCAATTGTTTTGAATCTATATATAAGAACCATAAACTACACTTATATTTCCTTAAGAGACTCCAATTATAGCATCATCTAGAGTACACACAATTCTTATAACAAATAAATCAAAACCACACATTACCAACCGTATCAAATAAGTTGGTATACCGACTTTGCCGGTTGGTACCGGTACCCATTTTAGTGTACCAACTTCATCTTGGTTGGTACACGGTAGGTGGAAAAAACAGTCGGTATACCAACCATGGCAGGCCCTAGTCTACTCTCCTCTGTTTATGTTGGTGTCTGTATCAATATGTGTGGTTGACTTTTCCTCCTTGGTCTCTTATATATACATATATATATACATATATATATATATATATATATATATATATATGTGTGTGCTCCTGTGAGAACCTAAATATTGTGAGAACCGTGAGAACTTAGATACATTAGGTAAAAAACTAATGTATCCAATGGTTCACTTGGATACATCATTGGATACATTACTTGACTTGGATACATTAAGTTCTCACCGCTCTCACGATATTTAGGTTCTCATTTGAGCACCTACCTATATATATATATATATATATATATATATATAGGTAGGTGCTCAAATGAGAACCTAAATATCATGAGAACCATGAGAACCAAGGATAGCCATTGGATTAGACACAAATCAAGGGTTTAGATTACCTTTTTAGTTTAAAAATTCGGTGGCATTCTTGTAATTAGGTTGACAGACAAAGGGAAGGGCAAAATACCATGTGTGTTCTAGAATTTGCCACGTCATCACCCAAAATTTCCCTAAATTTTCAAAATTAAATATCTCATTAATTATAAATCGAAAAAATAATCCGAGAACACTGATTTTTTTGTCTCGACGAGACAAATCAAACTACATCCCTGAAGATAGGGTTTTGAAAAAATAATATTGAACGTCTAATTTTTAAAATACGCTTAGATACAATATGTGTTTACCTATTGTATCTAACTGCATTGTTATGAACATTGTATTGGATACAAATTGCTATTTAGCTATTGTATCTAACAGCAATGTGTCAACATTGCTGTTGGATACAATAGGTGTTTGCCTATTGTATCTAACTGAATTGTTATGAACATTGTATTGGATACAATAGCTATTTAGCTATTGTATATAACAGCAATGTATCAACATTGTTGTTGGATACAATAGGCAAACACCTATTGTATCCAATAAAATGTTGACACATTGCTGTTAGATATAATAGCTAAATGGCTATTTGTATCAAATACAATGTTCATAACAATTCAGTTAGATACAATAGGCAAACACCTATTGTATCCAACAGCAATGTTGACACATTGATGTTAGATACAATAGCTAAATAGCTATTTGTATCCAACATCAATGTTCATAACAATTCAGTTAGATAAAATAGGCAAACACCTATTGTATCCAATAGCAATGTTGACACATTGCTGTTAGATACAATAGCTAAATAGCTATTTGAATCCAACAGCAATGTTCATAACAATTCAGTTAGATACAATAGGCAAACACCTATTGTATCCAACAGCAATGTTGACACATTGCTGTTAGATACAATAGCTAAATAGCTATTTGTATCCAATACAATGTTCATAACAATTCAGTTAGATACAATAGGCAAACACCTAATGTATCCAACAGCAATGTTGACACATTGCTGTTAGATACAATAGCTAAATAGCTATTTGTATCCAATACAATGTTCATAACAATTCCGTTAGATACAATAGGCAAACACCTATTGTATCCAACAGCAATGTTGACACATTGCTGTTAGATACAATAGCTAAATAGCCATTTGTATTCAATACAATGTTTCATAACAATTCCGTTATATATAATAGGCAAACACCTATTGTAACCAACAACAATGTTGACACATTGCTGTTAGATACAATAGCTAAATAACTATTTGTATCTAACAGCAATTTTCATACACATTGTTATTGGATATACTAGCTACTCCCCTGTTGTATGCAATGCGATATTCATATCAATACAGTTAGATACAATAGCAAACACCTATTGTATCCAACATCAATGTTGACACATTGCTATATAGATACAATAGCTATCGTATCCAATACATTGTTCATAACAATTCAGTTAGATACAATAGGCAAACGCCTATTGTATCCAACAGCAATATTGACACATTGCTGTTAGATACAATAGCTAAATAGCTATTTGTATCCAATAGCAATGCTCATAACAATTCAGTTAGATACAATAGGCAAACACCTATTGTATCCAACATCAATGTTGACACATTGCTATTAGATACAATAGCTAAATAGTCATTTGTATCCAATACAATGTTCATAACAATCCAGTTAGATACAATATGCAAACACCTATTGTATCTAAGCGTATTTTAAAAATTTGACATTGTTCAATATTATTTTTTCAAAACCCTATCTTCAGGGATGTAGTTTGATTCGTCTCGTCGAGACAAAAAAATAGTGTTCTCGGATTATTTTTTCGATTTATAATTAATGAGATATTTAATTTTGAAAATTTAGGGAAATTTTGGGTGATGACGTGGCAAATTCTGGAACACACATGGTATTTTGCCCTTCCCTTTGTTTGTCAACCTAATTACAAGAATGCCACCGAAGTTTTAAACTAAAAAAGTAATCTAAACCCTTGATTTGTGTCTAATCCAATGGCTATCATTGGTTCTCATGGTTCTCATGTAATTGAGTTCTCATAAGAGCATGACCATATATATATATATATATATATATATATATATATATATATACTCCCTCCGTCCCATAACTATGCGCACAAATTTCCTTTTAGGGCGTCCCATTGATAAGTCACACTTTCCTAAAATGACAAAGAATCTTTACTATTCCTCCCACTCATTCTCTCTCCAACTTTACTTTTATACTGCAACACTAATCAACCTACTAGTCCCTACCCCACTTTCTCTCTCTTACTTCACTTTTCATACTCACACCAACTAATCACTACTATTCATCCCTTAATTCCCGTGCACAACTCATTTTGTGCACATAATTATGGGACGGAGGAAGTATATATACTTAAGTATATACTCCCCCCTGTCCCAAAATAAACTTCCCATTTTGCCATTTTGGGCGTCACATTGGAAACTCACACTTACCCAAAAAGGAAAATATTCCATCCACTTTCTCTCTCCTTTCCACTTACACCACCTACTTTTCCAACATGTTTCCTTAATTCCCGTTCCTAAAATGAAATGAGAAATTTGTTTTGGGACGGAGGGAGTATATTTTCTGGACAGCATTAGTTTTACGTGATTAGCGAGGATGTAAAGTTACAACAAGTATTCTAACGCCAAATATTGAACTCCATTTTTGTCAAGGTTAAATTCGTCCACAGATTTCTCGGACAAAAGTGATGTGTATAGTTTTGGGGTCTTCTTGCTAGAGTTGATTACTGGACGTGAATCACTTTGCTGTACCGGGTCAAACATGCATGAGACTCTTGAATTTCAGGTAACCAAATCTCTTAACTTAATCGTCTATCTTAAATTTTCAATCACACATCAAATTATTTAATCAAAACACTTCAATTTCTGCTTATCCTTGTTTCAACATTCTACATTAACTTGCCATACTACGGTTGGGCATGTACATGGATCCACTTCAAATTACTTGCTTAGGTTGCGTCTGCAACGGATGCTAAACTGCAAACACGCTCACTTTTTAACTTTATAGGCTGAGAATTACGGTCTGAGCTATTTGGTTGACAAGACGCTAGGGGACCATGTACAGCCTATCGTGAAGCAAATGATGGAGTTGACTTTGTTATGCATCGATTATGGTGAAAGAAGACCGTCTATGAAGAATGTGGTTGAAGAACTAGAAGAGATTCGAGAGCGGGAAATTGTCCGTCTTCAGTCTGATCTCAGTGATGGGATTGGCAATGTTGCTCTTGGTAGTGAGCTCTTCAAGTGATAGATAGTCTCCCTAAATATATGTTCTATTCTGTCATTCTTTTGAAGATTATATACTGAATATGTAAGAACAAATTTTAAGCAAAGAAAATACTTGGAGTTTTTGAAAATCACAAATTGCATACTCCTATTTGTACTTTCCTTGTATTTAGATGGGATAGTAGCAACTTTTTTTGACGATGTACACGCCAGAAGGAGGCGAGGAGAGGGATAGAACCCTAGCACTCACCGAGGGTGAGACTTGGCTTTACCACTGAGCCACTCCTGTGGGGACAGCAACTTAGTTACCAAAACTTTTAATTTTTTGAGTTAAAGTAACTTGTTAAGAGCTTCCGATGGAAATACAAGAATTAGTTAGAATTTCTTAAGTTTGAGCTTTGCAAAACGTAATTCGTTAAGTTTTCTATTCAGTTCAGCCAAAATTTCACTTTCCATCCAAATTGTCTTTGTGAATGGTTGGCAATTAAATTGCTAACAATGAAATGTTGATGATCAAAACACAATTTTGGCAAAAAGTTTGGGTACCTAATACTCCAATAATTTCACTTTTATTTTAGTGATCAAATCAATTAAATTCGGTCCAAAATTTTTGGACGGTGATGAAGATGAAGAGATGGATTTTTTGGGGTATTGTTGAGTGAATGGTATTAAAATGTCATGTTTGCCCTTTCATGGTAGAATCATATACTCCCTCCGTCCCACCTCACTTGAGACTTATTTCCATTTTGGTCCGTCCCACTTCACTTGAGACTCCCCAAAATGATAATCTTTTTATAATTTTATATTCAATCTACCCCATCCACTCATTCTCTCTCTTCATTTTCCACCACACAATTCATTCAACCAACCTACTATTAATCCCACTCATTCCCTCTCTTCATTTTCTACCACACATTTTCCTTATTTTATTTTTTTTCTTAGTTATTGTGCCCACCTTTTAGGTCTCAAATGAAGTGGGACGGAGGGAGTATATGGATGAAATTAACTGGGGAAGAAATACTAGGTTGGTAGTCATATGTCAAGAAATGACTGTTTTGCCTATTAAAAATCATGTGCGAGAAGTATGAGTATGTAACGAATTTTAGTTTTTTACCGATTTTAAAATTGTATTATGTTAGTAAATCAGACCCAAGAGATAGCAAACAATAATGAACACAAATCAATAAGTAAGAACACAGATTTTATGTGGTTCACCAACAACCTATTGGCTACGTCCACGGGTAAAGGGAAACATATATTATTATGGCGGAGAAACAATTACAAGAAGATTATCACACTAATCTATGTTTGCATGAACTTTGATCACAAAGTTCCTAGCTATGCAAAACCTTGATATAGAATTATTGATCTCTCTCTATGTCTTTGATCTCGTAGAGACTACTAATTTACAACTAGTATTTATAGGCTAGAGACCTAAACCAGAAGACAGAAGGAGTCCTTAATTAAATCCCAAAAAGATTTAATTACATTCATTTTTCTTCTCAAATTTGACTTATTCAAAGTCACATTCCTCTAACAATCTCCACCTTTACTTTGAATCTTCTTTCTAATAATTCAGATGCACGAGCTACCGACATAGACTCCACCTTGAGCCACATCCCTCGTACCAGAAATATATTTTTCCACCTTTGCCTCAGTCTGTCTTTCGTTAAAGACACTAGATTTGTCCTCCGGAGAACCAGATTTTTCGTGCGCCATGTATCTTCAAAACACTCAGAATTTGCCTCGCCAGACAAACAACTTTGTCCTCTGGACAATCAGATATTCTGCATGGATGTATCCTACGGACACCCAGACGTGCACCTACGGTCACTCAGAATCGCACCAACGCGCAACTAACAGTCATTCAGTTGTGGCCCATCTAGTCGATATTGAATCTTGCAAACCATGACAGATAAAACCGGTGTGTGTTGATCTTCTAGCCGTGGTTTTCCCAGTTCACTCCCGCTTAAGAGTAAAATTCTTCTCCACCTTCTTGTCAACACCATCACCCATCTCAGAACCTTGGAGGATACACAATGAACCTTTTCTCTCGTCCTTCAGAATGACATATGAACCTTTGTAGACATCCAGAACTCCACCTTCACCTTTGAAACTGTATCCCTTCTTGTCAAACCGACTAAGTGATATCAGATTCTTTGATACTTGTGGAACGCGTCTCACCTTGTTCAATGTGAGAGATTTTGTTGGTCCCAAAGGGCAACAAGGGTATGAAAAATAGCTAGAGGGGGGGGGTGAATAGCTGTTTTAAAATTCTTTTCGTACCCTTGATAAACTCAATTGCAAATGCGCACTTTATCAAGTAAGCGTTATGAAATGCGCCTAAGTGAGTGAGTGAAATGCACAGCGGAATTTAGTAATGAAAATAGGCACAAAGTGTGATAAAGGGGCGCACACACACTCTAAGTATTTTGGCTCAAAGTGGTTGAAATAAGGAACTAAGGCAAATGAAATAACAACACAACACAATTCAGTTCAATCAATCTACAATGAGTAAACAAGCAAATAGTGAGTGAAAATAATAACTTGAAAGAAATGACAAGATAATAACACAAGCTATTTGGAGAGGTTCGATCAATGAAAGATCTACGTCCTCTACCAAGATGGTTAGTCTTGGATTTCTAATGGGGATCTTATATAATGAGTGAGTGTTACAAATTACAACTTTTGAGCTTCTACACTAACTCAAGATCTAATATTCTATGAATGAACAAATCCAAAACAATAACCGGTGTATCTCTAAAAGATGGATCTAAATGATCAAACTTAAAGAGGTGCGTGTGTGATTTTAGTATCAAGGCTCTTTAGATCTTTATGATTTAGAGCACAATGAAACTAAAGTGTTAGAGCTTGAAGATCTGGGCTAAGGATGAAGGTATGAAGATGTTTCTTGAGGAAATCTGGAAAAACGAAGACAATCTTCAAATCTTCAACAAATGCTTTGAGAGAGAAATTCTTGAAGTTCTTAGCAAAACTCAGCAACTTCAAAATGTTGAAGTTATGGGGTATTTATAGTGAACTTCAAAAAACTAGCCGTTGGAAATCCTTGTGGATAAGATGAGCTGTCGCTCGTTGATTGGAGCATGCATATATTATGGCCATTTTGACACTCAACATAAATGTGACCGTTATGGACACGTGTCAACAGATTAGGCGCATATGCATCTTTTAACCACCGTTGGATCATTGGCGTAATTTTGAATTCTCTTCAAGTCTTTGAGTCTTTAGTAAATCACTGAGTATTGAATGAACACTTTGAGGCGCATTGAGCCAAGAGGCGCATAGAGACTGCGCGTGCTAAGGCATATGGGGCGCATGGCGGGTATGATCAAAGTGAGGCGCATAGCATTTCTTAGAAGAATGCTATGGGCGCGCTAAAAGGCGCATGGTGCATAGGCGCATAGGCGCATGGCTCAACTCAAAATGTGATTTTCTTGAATCTTGATCTTCTTGCCCTATTTCTAAGCCTATTCTATAACAATGGACAACCTAAAAAATGAAGTATAAATACTTCTTACATGTGGGTCTAAAGTCCATGAAATAAAACTTAGGTGATGGATCAATCAAATCTAATAAATCCTATTACATTAAAACTGAGATATATGTGGGCATACCCAACAATCTCCCCCTATTTGATTGATGCATTACCTACTATATCAAGGACAAACATTATACTTGATAAAAACATGTCCAAATGAATGAAATTGGTAAATCATGTCTCAAGTTAATGCACACACTAGTCCAAGATATAGATTTCTAATCTATTCCAATAAGAATAAAGAATTACATATGGAAAGATAGAAACAACAGTTTAACACATTCAAAATGATGTATGAATTTTAGTTTTGAAAAGTGTTTAAACCAAGTTTAAACTCAATGCATGAAAATATGAAACAATTCAATATGATGCATGAATTTAAACAATATTCAATGTTCTACAAACAAGGAGTTTGAGTGAACAAAGTTTGATAATAAGTGATGCATTGTTCTCATTAAAACTTGGAAAGTAGGAGTTACAGATTACAAGTTTTGAATAGAACAAAGACAAAAGATGTGCTAAAACAAGTAAGCACTAAAATCACTATCTTCAAAAGGGGTTTTACTAACAAAAAAATAATTCTAACTTACAATCAAAGAAAACTAAGGATTAGGAGGCACGTCGTCTTCCTTCAATCCTTCTTCAATTTCAGAAACAGAGCGCTGGATTTGTTTGGAAAGTTGATAGGCGCGGTTCACTAAACCATGAGTGTCCGTGACGCCATCTCTGAGGTAGCGCAAATGACCAACATTGATGTTTTGATATTCATCAATGGTGCGTTGAGTAATGGCTTGCTGTTGAGCGACGTTTTCAGCAACGTTCTGAAAGTTTGCTTCAATAGCAGCCTGCGCTGAAACAATGTCAGAGGAAATCCTATCTGAGCGCCTGTCTGCGCTGGAGTGTGCGGTGTTGAAGTGAGTGACAACTAACTCCTTCAAGACTTCAATCTTTGAAAGCAGGGAATTAATGTCAACAGGCGCGCTAGGAGCAGGAGCAGGGCTGGAAGAGGGCGCATGAGATCCAGGCGCATGTGAATCAGGAGCAATTGGAGCAGCGCTGGGTTCATCATTTGGTTCTGCGCCATATACAGATAGTCCCAGGATTTGTAGCTCATCCTTAACTTCGTTGAGCTTATCAACAACGCTCAATAACTTATGGCTATCTCCAGCCACCATCTCAAACAGTTTCCTTATATCCCCCGCTATGTTCAATTCTACTTCCTTTATAGCGTTTATAAAATCTTGGCCATCGGTGAGTTGGATGCCAGCGCTAATTCGCTCGTGAAGACAAGCAAGAGTACCTTTGAATAAATCGTTCATCTGATCAATTGTATCATTCCACTGTTGAGGGGTCAGGAAGTGTTTGTCCTTGATGTTGGCATCTATGCGCTTTATCTCCCCCTTAATGGCAGCAATCTCATCAGCCTGCTGGGTAAGCATTGAAGTGTGAAGCTCTAATTGTGAGTTCATTTGAGACTGGCCTTGCTGGAGTTGCTTAGAAGAGAAATAACCACACTCATATCAGGAGTGGGAGGAGGAGGCGCAGGAGTAGAGGGGCGCGGAGTAGGAGCACGGGGAGGAGATGGAATATATTCTGTACTTGAAGAAATTTCTTCAGGATGAGGCGCAGGAGCCTTTGGGCGCACAGAATGTGATTTGCGCCTTAAAGGTTCTGGCTCCCCCTGAGGTTGATCCTCAATATCTTCACCAAATAAATCTGCAGAGATTTTATCTCTGACTTGTTGTCGATCAGAAGATGGAGGCGCATGAACAGTTGGAGGCGCATCAGGAGCAGGCGCGCGTGCATCAGCGCTAGACCCTGCGCCTTTGTGCCTTTCAGATTTAGATTAATCAGCAGCCTGTTTCATTCCGAATTCTTCATCCCTTTTCAACTGCGCTTCCAGTCTACTGGCTTCTTTAGCGCGTTTCAGCTCCTTTTCTTCTTCAGTGTCGGTTCTGGGGCGCTTAGCAGGTCTGCTTGGTTCTTCAGCAATCCCTTTGCCTTTGCCTTTAACTGCTCCAGGAATAGGTCCAGATTCTGCGCGTGGCGCTACTGTAGCTTCTTCTTCACCATCTGCGCCAGCTGCTTCTTCATCAGAATCAGTGGCTTCATCTACCAACTGAGCTCCTTTCACCCTTGGCGCGCGCTTGGCCATGCGCTTTCTGCGCCTTTTCATCACTAAACTGTCCTTACCAAAAATAGGGACATCAGTGGTCTGGTAGGCTGGGTTCTGAGCAAGGAAATTAGCAAGCGCATGGTAGGATAGAAAGATTTTGGTGAGAATACGGCAGTGAGTCTTGAACTTCGTCTTGCCGTCAGCTTTGTTTTTATTGTACTTGTCAATCTGGTCCTGAAGATTAGTAAATAAGATCTGAGGCCAGTTGAGGATGGTCTTTTCCATAATAGCAGCAGTATATTCCCACTGCTCCATTGTGAATCTGTTGACATTTCCAGTTTTGAAGATAATTGAAGTGCCAACCAGATGCGCAATATGCGCCAATAAGTCACCACCATCTCTAATTTCCACCGTTTTGATATTTTTTTTGAAGAGTAGGGATACGAAGAAGAGTACGCGCCATAATGTTTTGAGCGGCGGCTGAATAAGAATTGATTTTGCCAGCTACACTCAAGGGGCCAGTTTTGTTGAAGTTGACAATGTTCTTTATAGTGCCTGCAGACATGGTTATCTCAACATCTTGAACTACGGCGCGAATGCGATAGCGCACCATCCCTTCAACGTCTGTTGGAATTTCCACAAATTCTGCTGTAGAGAAAAATTCATCAACGAGGAGCGGAGAGTAGAAAGGTTGCTCCAGAGTGAATAAGGGAAGGAGTCCAGCAAGTCTGATATATTCCATGACATCTACACCCATGGGATCAGCAGATAGCTCGTTTAAATCAAATGTTTCACCAGGTCTGAAGTTAGATAGATCCTGAAAAATTAAACATTGAAAGGAATTAGTGTGAATCAGGCGCATAGAAGCATAAATAAGCAAAGTGTATACCAGGCGCATGAAATTTGAGGCGCATAGAATAATTAGGCGCAAAGAGTCATAGGCACATAAGAGAGCACAATGAATCTAGGCGCATAATTATGGTAGGTGCATGAAATTTATGAGGCGCAGAGAAATACAAGGTGCATATTTATGGTTCTATGAAATACAAAAAAAAAATTAAACACAGAAATTTGACTAAGTATAGATTTTAAGCGCATGAGATATTTAGGCTCATGTAGTTATAAGGCGCATAAGATAATGAGGCGCAAAATAACTAGAGGCGCATAAGTATATGAGGCGCATAAAATTATATTTAGGCGCATGACTATGTGAAATTCATACTTAGTATATAAACACATAAACGCACACAAACACATGACAGTCATTCATATGCAAGTTTTAGAATCAAAACATGAAAATTTTGAAAAACAAGTTTTGAAAATTTTTGAAACCCAAGTCATGCAAAAATAACGAAGAACACGAAAAACATGCCTTGAGTGCTCGAAGAACACCAAGAACACCAAGAACACATAATTCATGAAACTTCACCAAATCAAGCATACAATATATCAAAATGACCGCACGAAGACAAGGATAACAAATATGTAAATCAAAACAAGTAAAAATCAACAACGAATCCAAAAAATGGATTCAAAGATCCGAAAAACCGAAAAGTCGAAAATGGTGATTTTTCAGATTCGCACCAAATAGCGAATTGATCGTTGAAAAAGTTAGTTATAAAGACTCGAAATCACAAAACGAACATAACCTAACAAATGATTTTGAAAACGGATCACCGAAACAAGATTAAACAAAAAAGTTCAATGTCGGTTTAAAAAATTCAAAAAAAAAAAAAGACGAAAAACTCAAAAAAATACGAAAATTAAGAGTTTAAGAGTTAGAATTCATACAATTTCGTCTTGGGTAGATTTTGTAGTTCTCTTCGGACCCATAACAGTTGTATATATAGAGATGAGAAAATGAAAAGATGAATAAAAGTGTGAGAGAGAGAGACGAGAGGGAGCAGAAAGAGTTGGAAGAGGAGGGGGTGTAGGTAATGATGAAGAATGAAAGAGAAGGGTTAGGGTTAGGAGTGTATATATATGTTATGATTTAAAATTTTGGACAGATAAGGAAATAATAGGGTTAAAATTTAAAAAGATGGGAAGTTGAAGAGATGTGCATTAATGAGAGATTTTGAAAAATCGGCTCATTATGACAGATGTGCACAGCGCATTTATGAGGGATTTTTGGGAGATGATGGGCAATAAATGCTGAATGACACAAAGATGTCATGATGTGACATTTTGAGTAAAAGAAAAACTGCTCCACTTTCCCTTTAAGTATAAGAGCAATTTTGACTAATTTTTGCACAAACACCAAAAACATCTATTTTGGTGTAAGTTTGAGGTGCAAGAAATATATCCCCAGAAAATAAAATTTTTCGAAAAACGTAAAACGAGGGAAAAATTTAATTGCACAAGTACCCTTGAACAATTAAAGGAATGTCAAAAGACAAAGATTCCTATAATAAATGATCAGAATAAACGTACCTGGTACTTGTGAAAAATTAAATGCGTTCAATTATTGAGGGAATTAATATGGTAGCATTGATTGAGCCGCAGTCATAAAGAGGCGCATAGTCTCTTCTAGGCGCGCAGAATGACTTAAGAGGCATTGAATGCTAGGCGCGCGCTGGAATTGGGCGCGCAGAGAGTTGAGCGCGCAGAAGTATTAGGCGCGCATAGTTTCCTTGAAACTTGAAATGATTTATCATTTTATCCTAATATACTCATATAACTCAACAAAACATAAAATCATTAGTATTGACAAAACTGAAACGAATTTTAGTTGAGTTCAAGCATACCCATTTCACCTCTCAAAAACATGAATCGTTTCGCGTCAAGAGCTTTCGTTAGAATGTCGGCGATTTGATAGTCGGTTCCCACGTGTTCCAAATGAATATTTCCTTTCTCCACGTGGTCTTTGAGGAAGTGATATTTGATGTCGATGTGCTTGGTTTTGGAATGCATGACAGGATTTTCAGAAACTGCAATTGTTGATGTATTGTCGCAGTAGATTGGACAATTTTCTTCAATGATATCATAGTCCACCAATTGCTGCTTCATCCATAGTATTTGACAGCAACAACTTCCCGCAGCGATATATTCGGCTTCGGTTGTTGAAACAGATACAGAAGCTTGTTTCTTACTTGCCCATGACACAAGTCGATATCCGAGGAAATGACAAGTGCCACTAGTGCTTTTCCTATCAATTGTGCATGCTGCATAATCCGCATCTGAATAACCTACAAGTTTAAAGTTCGAATCTTTGGTGTACCAAAGTCCAAGGTTAACAGTGCCAGAGAGATATCTTATAATACGTTTCACAGCAATTAAGTGTGCTTCTCTAGGGTCGGATTGATAACGAGCACAAACACAAACACTAAACATAATATCAGGCCTACTAGCAGTAAGGTAAAGGAGTGAGCCAATCATACCTCGATAGAGCGTTTGATCAACACGTTTACCTTTTAAATCTTTGTCGAGTTTGTTGCCGGTGGCCATTGGAGTATCGTATGCTTTAGCGTTCTCAAGTCCAAACTTCTTGATTAAGTCCTTTGTGTATTTGGCTTGATTGATAAAAATGCCTTCACTCATTTGCTTGATTTGAAGCCCGAGGAAGAATGTGAGTTCTCCCATCATGCTCATTTCAAACTTGCTCTTCATTAGTTTCTCAAAACGCTTGCACAACAATTCATTAGTAGAACCAAATATAATATCATCAACATAAATTTGAACAAGTAATTTATGACCATTATGTTTGGCAATGAAAAGAGTTGTATCGATTTTACCGCGAGTAAAGCCTTTTTCGATGAGAAACTTTGATAGTGTATCATACCATGCTCTTGGTTGCTTGTTTGAGTCCATACAAAGCTTTCTGGAGTTTGTACACATGATTTGGAAATTGTGAATCTTCAAACCCAGGTGGTTGAGCAACATAGACTTGTTCTTGGAGTTCACCATTTAGAAACGCACTCTTCACATCCATTTGATATAGCTTGAAGTTTTTGTGAGCGGAGTAAGCTAGAAATAATCTGATAGCTTCAAATCTTGCTACGGGCGCAAAAGTTTCATCGTAGTCAATTCCTTCTTCTTGCCTATAGCCTTGTGCAACCAATCTTGCTTTGTTTCTTGTGATGGTTCCATTCTCATCCATCTTGTTCCTGAACACCCATTTCGTACCAATTACTCCATGATCATTTGGTCTTGGAACTAGAGTCCAAACTTTACATCGTTCAAATTGATTGAGTTCTTCTTGCATTGCAACAACCCAATTAGGATCTTGGAGCGCTTCATCAGCCTTCTTCGGTTCAATTTGAGAGATAAAAGCAGTGTAAGCATCAAAGTTTGTAGCTCTCCTTGTACGAACACCAACTTGTAGATCACCGATGATATTAGCAATTGGGTGACCTCTAACTTCACGAATTTCAGGAGGTAAGTTAGGTTGAGTCGTAGTAACTTGAAGGTCTTCAATTGGTACATCTTCACCAGATTCAAAGTTATTGAAATTTGGGGGTTGAACTGGCTCAGAATTGAAATTTGGGTTTACACCAGATGCAGCAGTAGAAATAGGCGCGTGAGAGGAATCATGAGGCGCATCATTTGAGTGAGGCGCAATAGAGGATTCACCAGGCGCATTATACATTGAATTAGGCGCATTTGATGTAGATGGATTTCCTTGTGTTGATAGATTCTGATCTTGAGTGGGCGCAACATAAATAGGAGCACCTGTATCATTTAGCTCAATAGAATCATCAGCTGGCTCAAGGAGAGAATGTTCATCAAATGTAACATGTACAGATTCAACTATCACTAATGTAGTTTTATTAAAAACACGAAAAGCTTTAGAGTGTTTGGCATACCCAACAAAAATACCTTCGTCGGCTTTGGCATCGAATTTACCTCTATGTTCGTTTCCGTTGTAGAGGATATAACATTTGCAACCAAAGATCTTGAAGAATGCAATGTTGGGAGTTCTACCACGCCAAAGTTCATACGGAGTCTTGTTGTGAAGTTTGTTGATGAGGGAACGATTTTGAGTAAAACATGCAGTGTTGATAGCTTCTTCCCAAAAGTACTTAGGCAATTTAGCTTCAGATATCATCGTCTTTCCCGCTTCAATCAACGTTCTATTCTTTCGTTCAACAACGCCATTTTGTTGAGGGACTCCGGCGGTTGAAAAGTTTGTGATCTATCCCATGATCTTCACAATATCGAGCAACACCGTTGTTTTTGAATTCTGTTCCATTGTCGGATCTAACACTAACGATGTCATCTTCTTTTTGGGTTTGGAGCAGTCGAAATAAGGTAGTGAGAATATCATAACAATCATCTTTTGTAATCATCATCTCCACCCATGTATATCTTGAATAATCATCCACCACAACTAGAGTATACTTTTTTCTTCTAATACTTGCGGTGGAAACTGGTCCAAATAGATCAATGTGAAGTAGTTGCAAGCATCTTGTAGTTGAAGGATTTGACTTGCTTGAAAATGACTGCTTCGGTTGTTTGCCAAGTTGACATGCGGTGCACTTTTTGTCATGATGATCAGCAACCTTGGGAAGTCATTTGACAAGATTATTCCTGCTGAGTTTAGATAGATACTTGAAGTTCAAGTGACTTAAGCGCTTGTGCCACAGCCAACTATTTTCGTTCACACTTTTTGCTACAAAACAAAGATTAGTACTAGAGTTCATACTATGGAAATCAATAATATAAATATTTGTCTTACGATATCCCGTGAGTAAGATAGCTCCAGTTTTGCCATTCTTGATAAGACATTTCGTTGAAGTGAAATGGCATTCTAATCCTTTGTCGCAGAATTGAGATATGGATAATAAGTTGTGCTTGAGCCCTTCGACGAGTGAGACTCTTTCAATGCACACTTTGTCTTTCTTGAGCTTTCCATATGCTACAACTTGACCTTTGTTATTATCGCCAAATGTTACGGAGGGACCTCTTTCTTCATGGACATCTTCTAATAAGGATTCATCTCCAGTCATGTGTCTTGAACACCCACTATCGAGAATCCATTCATAATTTCTAGCTTTTGAAGATCCAGCCATGAAACAAAGAACCTGAAATATAGACATTTAAGCAGGTCCCCTTTATTCCTTTTGGGTCCTAGGGTTAGCAACTTTTGACAACCCACTCTTGCTTGACCTTAGGATTTTTACATCCTTTGGCATTGGGAGTGAATCGCAAAAGGCATTCCACGGCCTTGTGTCCTGAACAATCACAAATGGAACAATGATGAAAGCCACCAATCACGTGAGTTTTCACAAACTCTTTACTTTTCTTGGGGATGGCATTCTTCTTTGGGTCAGATGAACTAGCCTTAACAAAATATTTCTTTTGAAATTTTGGAGCGCTTTTTCTCGGAGGGCGCATAGGGCTAGGAGGCGCACGGCGATGAGGCGCGTGGCTCTTAGGCGCATAATGAGCACTCGGAGAAGGAGCGCGCCTATTTTCAAGAATGATTTTGCTAGGAGATGGTTCATCTGTAGCTATATCTTTCCCATTAGCTTTCCCAAATTACTTCGTTGGATAGACATAATGGAATGTTTGTCTCTTGACTTTTTCCTGTCCTTTACCCATTGAATTAGAATGTTTTTCCTTGGGAATTTCAAAAGTTTGTTGGTTGGTAAATTCACTATCTCTTTCAGCACAGACATCACATTTAAAGTTGTCACTAGTTGATGAGAATCCCAAGCCACTTTTATCACCACTGACTTTTTGGGACTAAAATATATTCTCCATAGTGACACGAGAATTGGACCACTCATTTGTAATCTTTTTAAGATCAGTAATTTGAGCAACCAATTCATCGTTTTGAACTTTAAGAAGTGAGTTCTGTTCTGTTAGAAAAGTGTTTTTAACACTAAGAGGAGTCATGCTCTTTATCTGCTCCTTAAGGAGGGTGAGTTCAGATTTAAGTAGAGATTTCTCGGTCTTAAGCTGGGAAATTTCATCACATGATAGTGCTAAAGCTTCCTTCATACTATCAAATCTAGTAATTACCTTTTCAGCCTTCTTGAACAATTTTTCTTGTTCAGCAATCACTTCATCATCATTGATTTTGGAGATTGGAGCAGTTGGTTCAACCTGTGGTCTAATGTATGCTCCTTTTCTCAATTTGTTCCTTGCTCCAAGATCACATCGTGAGAATAGCAATCCACCATCGTTTTGAGCCGGAGTGAGAAATCCTTGTTCAACGAGCTCGCTGATGGTTGGTCCTTTCTTCTTTTTCACTTCTTGAAAACCTGCAGATTTCTTGATAGGTTTATTCAAGGCATTCATATCGGGAACATCCTTGGAGAAGTCATCATCAGAATCATAAGCATCAACTTCATCATCATTTGCCATCAAACAAACGAATCCATCATCGGAATCTTCATCGCTCTCATCGGAGTCTGTTTCAATCCAAGTGTTGTGCTCATTTGCTGGTGCTTCTTCTTCAGCAACCATTCCCTTGTGACGAGTGAACTTGGGAGTGAATTTGGGAGTATGGCTGCTCTTCTTCTGCATATATTCAAATTTGGGGATCGGGCAGCTTGATGCAAAATGATCTTCTTTCCTTTTTGAATCACTGCTCCTTGAAAACTTTTGAGGATCTTTGCTGGTAGATCCTTGAAATTTGTTGGTTGAGCCGGGTCTTGAGAATTTTCTGAACTTTTGAAATTTCTTCACAAATAAAGCAAAGTCTTCATCATCCATGTCTAATAGCTCAGAAGTAGAAATTTTGGGATCGGAACTTTTCTCATCTTGTACAGGCGCAGATGTATGTAGGCGCAGCTTCCTTCTGTGCGTCCAGATCATAGCCATAGATTTTGACTTTCCTTCAGTTTCGCTGATTCGTTGGAGTTTGAGTTCAGTAAACTTTGAGATTTGCATAAAGGTTCCTTATTCCATAATTCAGTTCTAAAGATTGATGTGAATTCAGCAGTCTTCAAGAGCGTCTTAGATTTATGTAGGTATCTTGATCCAAAAGCTTGTAGAAAAATTTACATTCAAATCTTTGTTGGTAAACTTCATGCCAAGTGAAATACATAGATTGATAATTTCACAGTAGCGTTCATAAGTTTGCCTCAAGTTTTCACCGGGGAGTTGAGAGAAATTGTTGAATCTCTTTTGTACTTCGTATTTCTTGTTCTCCTTGCAGACGGTGTCTCCTTCAATATGCTCTTCAATAGCATCCCATAGCTCATTTGCAGTAGCACAATGCATGACTTGTTGTTTCATAGCCGTGCTTAGAGTGCTTAGAAGAATGTTTCTTGCTTTGCCATCATTTGCAACTCTTCTAATTTCTTCCTCAGTCCATTCTTCCCTTGGTTTCTTGACGGTTGGTTGAACAACATTTGTGCGTGGATTTGGATTCGCCTTCATCGGAATATAAGGTCCATAAACGACGGTGTCATTGAGCCTTTCATCGATTGAGTTGAGATGAGTCAATATGCTGAATTTCCACACGTCAAAATGATCTTCATCAAAGACCGGAACGTGAGTGTAGTTTGCAGTTGCCATAGGTTTTGAGTTTGCCATTTAGAATCGGCACCCAAGCTGTTAAGCTTGAAAAACGAAAAATGTTTTATAAAGGTGTTTGCTCTGATACCACTTGTTGGTCCCAAAGGGCAACAAGGGTATGAAAATAGCTTGAGGGGGGGTGAATAGCTGTTTTAAAATTCTTTTCGTACCCTTGATAAACTCAATTGCAAATGCGCACTTTATCAAGTAAGCGTTATGAAATGCGCCTAAGTGAGTGAGTGAAATGCACAGCGGAATTTAGTAATGAAAATAGGCACAAAGTGTGATAAAGGGGCGCACACACACTCTAAGTATTTTGGCTCAAAGTGGTTGAAATAAGGAACTAAGGCAAATGAAATAACAACACAACACAATTCAGTTCAATCAATCTATAATGAGTAAACAAGCAAATAGTGAGTGAAAATAATAACTTGAAAGAAATGACAAGATAATAACACAAGCTATTTGGAGAGGTTCGATCAATGAAAGATCTACGTCCTCTACCAAGAAGGTTAGTCTTGGAATTCTAATGGGGATCTTATATAATGAGTGAGTGTTACAAATTATAACTTTTGAGCTTCTACACTAACTCAAGATCTAATATTCTATGAATGAACAAATCCAAAACAATAACCGGTGTATCTCTAAAAGATGGATCTAAATGATCAAACTTAAAGAGGTGCGTGTGTGATTTTAGTATCAAGGCTCTTTAGATCTTTATGATTTAGAGCACAATGAAACTAAAGTGTTAGAGCTTGAAGATCTGGGCTAAGGATGAAGGTATGAAGATGTTTCTTGAGGAAATCTGGAAAAACGAAGGCAATCTTCAAATCTTCAACAAATGCTTTGAGAGAGAAATTCTTGAAGTTCTTAGCAAAACTCAGCAACTTCAAAATGTTGAAGTTATGGGGTATTTATAGTGAACTTAAAAAAACTAGCCGTTGGAAATCCTTGTGGATAAGATGAGCTGTCGCTCGTTGATTGGAGCATGCATATATTATGGCCATTTTGACACTCAACATAAATGTGACCGTTATGGACACGTGTCAACAGATTAGGCGCATATGCATCTTTTAACCACCGTTGGATCATTGGCGTAATTTTGAATTCTCTTCAAGTCTTTGAGTCTTTAGTAAATCACTGAGTATTGAATGAACACTTTGAGGCGCATTGAGCCAAGAGGCGCATAGAGACTGCGCGTGCTAAGGCATATGGGGCGCATGACGGGTATGATCAAAGTGAGGCGCATAGCATTTCTTAGAAGAATGCTATGGGCGAGCTAAAAGGCGCATGGTGCATAGGCGCATGGCTCAACTCAAAATGTGATTTTCTTGAATCTTGATCTTCTTGCCCTATTTCTAAGCCTATTCTATAACAATGGACAACCTAAAAAATGAAGTATAAATACTTCTTACATGTGGGTCTAAAGTCCATGAAATAAAACTTAGGTGATGGATCAATCAAATCTAATAAATCCTATTACATTAAAACTGAGATATATCTGGGCATACCCAACAGATTTATCACCCGAAGTTCTCACCTTTACGGAGCCCATGCTAACTACCTCGCAGACACATCCATTAGCCATATAAATACGGTCTCCATCCTTCTGCTCGTACGTTGTAAACTGCTTCTTGCACGAACACATGTGATACGAAGCACCCGAATCTAGAACCCATGCAACTTCCTTGCACGCTTCTTCAGTCACTAGGGTATAATCACCATCCTCATCCAGATTGTCACTGCTCGTCATCGCTGCAGCCGACTCAGAATTCTTCAGATGCGGAGTCAGATGTACAACTCTGAAATCTAACCAGATTTATTGCCTCGGGCAACACAGATTTTGTATCTACTTCTAGATCACTAGAATAGACTACACCAGATGTTAGATCTTCAGATTATACCAAATAGCTAAATTTTGATCACAAAACCCGAGCTTCAGATCTCCGACTACAGATGCAGATACAGATACTAGAACGTTCCAAATGCGTTCTTGGATCACCAACGAACACCAGATGAACTTCCAGATTCAGATCTACCAGATTTACTATTGCTAGCACATATGAGCAATCACTGACTGCTCTCAAATTTATTGATTCTCGATCCTCTACAGTGAAGAGTTTCAAAATAATCATGAAAATCCTAAACTCAAATATGTCAGAGGCAACAAAATACAATACCAGATGTGTCAAACCTAGACACCCAGATTTCTGCACGGACCCTGCACGTGCGATGCACGTTTTTTGCACGCGGACTGCACGTGCGCTGCACGTTTTCTGCACGCGATCTGCACGTCCAATGCACAATCTTCTACCATAAAATAAATTTGTTCTTCCCGGCAGGCTTGTCAATTTTCTGGTCCAACCTGGAATCCATATCTTCTTCTGCAGCGGAATACCCTGATCTTTCTTAACTAACTAGGCTCTGGTGCCACTTGTTTGTAAATTAGACATAAGAGATAGCAGAAAATAATGAACACAAATCAACAAGTAAGAATACAGATTTTGCGCGGTTTACCAACAACCTATTGGCTACGTCCACAGGCAAAAGGCAAAGAGAAACATATATTATTATGTCGGAGAAACAATTACAAGAAGATAATCACACTAATCTATATTTGTATGAACTTTGATCACAAAGTTCCTAGCTATGCAAAACCCTAGATCTAGAAGTATTGATCTCTCTCTGTCTTTGATCTCGCAGAGACTACTAATTTACAACTAGTATTTATAGACTAGAGACCTAAACCAGAAAACAAAAAAAGTCCTTAATTAAATCTCACATTCCTTTTCCTTCTCAAATTTGACTTATTCAAAATCACCTTTCTCTAACGTATTACAACAAAAAGAATGTGAGGAATGAGGTTCAAAAAATGTGACGTTAGAAACTTTGATATAATTCAGATAATTAAATTGCAATTTGACCTAAAATAAATCGACAATGTAAATGAATGAGAGAGTTAGGAAGAGAAGCACATGTTGATGATAGTGGTGCTT
Source organism: Campanula takesimana (assembly GCA_026119855.1). Classification (NCBI taxonomy): domain Eukaryota; kingdom Viridiplantae; phylum Streptophyta; class Magnoliopsida; order Asterales; family Campanulaceae; genus Campanula; species Campanula takesimana. Next base: position 278,030 of record JAOWBW010000673.1, read on the forward strand.
TAACGGACAAAACGGTCAACATAAGTAACGCAAGACTTCGGACGACGTCGTTGAGTCGTCACTGACCTTCACCTTAAACCCCTTTCTTTTCCACAGTTCTCACCAGATCTAACGGGAACACTCTTCTCACTCACTGTCAACTCTTCCGATCCCTCCTCCGACCGATCTCAACTCAGAACCATGGCGAGTCGACTCGTCGTTCTCATCTTTCTCTCCTCCCTCCTCATTCTCCCTCTCTTCACCACCCCCCACCCTCTCCAATCCCGCCGATCACCACGACGACGACGACGACGACGAAGACCTCTCCTTCCTAGAAGAAGCCGATGCAGGAAATGACGCCGCTTCATCCCACAATCACGACGTAGATCCGTCACAGTTTGACTTCAACGACGAGGAAGGATCCGACGACGATGACGAATTCGGCAACTACGACGATTTTCAAGTACCGTCGGAGTTTGAAAACGAGGACGGCGATGAGTACTCGAGTCCGGCGGTTGATGAGAAGGACGTTGTGGTGTTGACGGCAGGTAATTTTAGTGAGTTTGTGGAGAGTAATAGGTACGTGATGGTGGAGTTCTACGCGCCGTGGTGCGGACATTGCAAGGCTCTGGCACCGGAGTATGCGGCGGCGGCTACGGAGCTGAAGGAGGTGGCGGAGTCGGTGAAGCTTGCTAAGGTGGATGCTACGGAGGAGAATGAGGTTGCCGAGAAGTATGAAGTGCAGGGGTATCCTACTGTTTTGTTCTTTGTTGATGGTGTTCACAAGCCTTACCCTGGCCAACGGACCCAGTAATTCTCTCTCCCAACTCTTCAATAATGCAATCAACCATGCCTGATCTAGTTTTTTCTGCATTGTAATATTAAAATTTTGTACTCCCTCCGTCCCAAAATGAGTCCCAAAATGAATGATACTCTAAAAAGCTGACTTGAAGGAAAAAATCATAAATCTTTTTGTTATCCGTTTTCAAAATTTTAGTTTGCAAGTATAAAATGAAATTTGAAAAGAAATGGCAAAAAATCATTTAGGGTCACATTTTGATATAAAAAAATTATTTATTTTGGGACAAAAAGGTAATTTGTTTTGGGACAGAGGTAGTACTAATTAGATTTGCTCAATCTGCTAATTGTGCTACTAATTAAAATTTTAATGATTAGTACAAATCCTCAACCTGAAACATTAAGGATCCATTATTTATCTCTATGTAGAGTTGGTCATTCCCTAAAAGTCATATCGGAATACTTGGATATCATTTAGTTCGAGCTGCGTCTGAAGGCCGGTCAATTCATGATCGTCTTGGAAACAGGAGTGGGTCTTCTAAAAGCCCCTCCCAAAAGAGACGAGAGTCCGATCTGAGGGCGCAGATCACCGCCTCTAAAGGCACAAAAGCACCACCACCTATGACGGACCAGAGAAAGCTCATGTTAGCAGCCCTCCAGGAACAATCCCGTTTGGTGGCACAACAGTTGAATATAAATGCTCAAACCATCCAACTGTTGGAAGACGAAAACAGGGCCCAAAAGGTTGGAAAGTCCTACGGGGAAAAACCAGGTCCTAGTAGATTCCATAGCGAAAATGTCAATGACCTCTCTGACGACGATGATGACGTGTACTATGATAAGGAAGACGAGGAGGATAAAAAAGGTGAACCTGAAGGTGAGGGAGAATCCCAACCAAGAAGGAATCCTTCCTCCTCGAAAAATAAATATCATAGGACTCCCACCAAAACCAACGCTGGGGGAATCACCCGAGAAACCCGAAGCGGCAAGACCGCGGGGACTCAGGGAATAACCCCCGCCATGGAAAAAATGATTAAGGAACTGTGGAAAAAGCAGAATGGGAGCCCAAAAAACAGTGCATCGGCCCTAGACGCCTTCACTGATTGGATCAAAAATTCACCTATCATCAAGGGCCGCCTCCCTACCTTAGATTCATACTCCGGGGCCACGAGTGCAAAAAGTCATGTGGGACGATTCGAGGTCCAGATGTCCCTGTATACGGAATCTGAAACCATCAAGTGCAAAGCACTGGCCTCAACCTTCCAGGAAAAAGCATTATCCTGGCTCCTAGCTCATAACCAAGGCTCTATCACTAGTTATGACATGTTGAGAAGCAACTTCCTCAACTCATTTGCCGGAGCGGGAGTAACGGCGAGGCCAAAAGAGGACCTGATCCGAATTCGTCAACAGACCCAGGAAGCACTGCCTCTTATATCACCCGTTTTCAGAAAATGACGGAACAGATCGTTGATCTCAAAAGAAGGGATATAGAACTATGTTTCGTGGGAGGCCTGACTTGCCAAGCCCTAAAAACGGAATTCTCACTTCGCAAGCCAAGCGGAGTTGAAGAAATGTATGAGAGGGCAATGGCCGTGGCGGGCTCGGAAGAGCCTTATGTTCCCGAGGTGGTCCGGAAACCAGTTAAAGAGCAGATAGAGTTCAAAACGGAGCCCGAGCCGAGCTCGAGGCCTAGAAGGAACCGAACTCGGCGCACCGACGCGTTCAAAGACAACTTTACTCCCTTTACGGCCCCAAGAGAGGTGGTAATGAGGTCGGTGGAATTACCGGCCTCACCTCCATTGAACAAACCCGCGTGGCAGCGTGACCCAAACCAATATTGCACGTATCATATGGATCATGGCAATTCCACGGAAAACTGTATGAACCTGAAAAGGGCATTGCAAGGGCAAGTGGACCAAGGAAAATTAAAAGAATGGGTAGCGAGAACGAAAAACACTGGGAATAACAAAGGCCCTGGAAAGAGGACCGCCGAGCCCGAACCCGAAGGAGAAAACTGACGACTCCGCATAGACTTCATCGGGGTCGAGCCGGCTAGCAACACCCAGTTGGAAACTCAAATCAGGAGGCTCGAAAGGGTATACTTGATTCCTCCCATTCCTCAGGAAGAGGAAGAAGTGATATCATTCAAGCTATCCGAGCTCGCGGCCACACTATTTCATTCCACCCAACCACTCACCATTGACATCGCTGTTGGACGTGCCGACATCGGAAGAGTTTTAATAGACACAGGGGCGTCAAGGGACATCCTTTACTATCACTGTTTGAAAAAGATGGGCATGGAAGAGGCAAAGCTAGCCCCCTACGCAGGCATGTTGGAAGGTTTCACCAACCACTCTCCAATTGTCACTTCAAACTCAATTGTCCCCATCACATTGACGGTATGGTTGGTGACATCGGAAGAGTTTTAAGAGTAAGATTCTCTTGAAGGACTAAGAACAAGGCTTTGAATGCCTTGGGAGAGAAGATTAGGTTTCTCTATGTGTTTTGAGTGTGTGTAGGGTATATTGTTCATACCTGAGAGAGTGGTAGAAAAAGGTTTATATATGACCTCCTTTGTCCAGCGGTCCGACCACTGGACTATGCATAGACTTTACCAACCTGGCCACGTGTCGCAGTAGGAGAGGTAGGCAGTCCGGACAAGACAGGTTCTGGCCAAAGCATGTCTTGATGTGACAGGTTCTGCGCCATGCGGGGTCGGTAGTCAAGGAATACCATCGGGCATTTAATGCGATAGGAGAGGTCCCTGCAGGCCATTAATGTTGCCTTTATTACGAACTCGCCGCTCGCCGGGGTGATGCCGATCTCGCCGAGGTGGCGGCCCCGGGGGCTGAGAGCTAGTCTGAGAGTCCATCTCGGCTCGTAACTGTTATTTGACCTCGATCTCGCTGAGGACAGACCGAGGTTGAGTTTACTTGGTTGACTTGAACCGGTCCTTGAATGACCCCGGTTTGGTTTGTACCCGGTTTACCCTCTGAGCCCGGTCCGATTGGTGTGGGCTCTTCACATATCAGATGTACTAAGAAGTTTAATGAGTTGATGCTTGCTCATCTTCTTTAGTCTTAGTATAGTATGGTTTAACTTTGCTTTGCGGATTGATTGTTGTATTCCTGGCCAATGGGTTGGTTGGGCTATAGCTTTGTGCAAATAGAAATAGCTATTCCAGATGAAAGTAAGAAGCTTTATCGTAGTTATGTTCTTGTGCTTCCCAATTCGCAGTTATAGCTCTCATACTGTCTTAGTGGCTTCAGATTAAGAACAGAAGTTCTGAATTTTAAATAGAGACATTAGTTATAATCAAGCCAGCCCCTCCCAGATTTTGGATATACTCGTCATGTTTTGTATAGGAGAAAATATAGTATGTAGCTTATTTCTGAAATTGATTGGGAGGAAATGGTTACTCTGCAACTGAAGTATTTTCCGCATGGATTTATTTAATTGTTAATTTGATCGGTGCCATTCCACAAGATCTGAATACTTGCTCGGTGACTTCCCAAGGAACATCTAACAGGAAAACCTGCAGATTTGCGCTCTCTACTAGTTGTTAAAGTCTGAACAGCCTTGGGAATTTCTTTTACTTTCTCCATTTCTGGTTTTGTACTGGTTTTCTTTTCAATTTTCAATTTGTTGGAACTCTTAGGATATAGAGAGATATCCTCGTTGTCCCACGTAAACTGAAAAGTATTCTTTTTTCCATAGTGATAAACATTACGGTAAAAAGTGAAAGTGTAAGCTGTCAGGCGGTGGTTTATTGGCCCTATACTTGACCTTGTAAATGCATTGTGTGCGAGTTAGTGCCATAGTTATTAAAAGCGCAAGGCGCACCAAGGCGCAAAAGGTGAGCCCGGGGCCTAGGCGCAAGGTGCAAGGCGGGCGTGCGCCCGAGAGACGATGCATAAAAAATGCCTTAAAATCATAGTTGTCAAAGGCGACCGCCCGCCTCGCCTTTTTGGCGCCTTGGGGGGTCGGTCGCCTTTTTGTAGCCAGGCAGGCTGATGTACGCCATTCTTCACGAGGCGTTTGCCTTGCTCGCCTTTTTGCCGCCCGCCTCTTGCCTTTTTTGCCTTTTTTTTTTATCTTTTCTTTTCTTTTCCTTGTTTTTTCAAATTTTCATTTATTTTTGCATGACTTTAGAGCTTGATTTCTTTTCTCGATAATATTTAAAGGCTCAAGTTTATTTCACTTGCTTAAACTACTACTTGTTTTGTTGATTTGAACTTCGTTATTTTAATTCATGCGCCTTTTGTTTTAGAGTCCTTACTTTTGAAGTTTGAACTATATCGGAATGCTATTATGTGTGGAATTGTGAAATTTATTCAATGTTTTAGTCTTGTTCATAACATGTTTTCTGCTTTGTTTATGTGTTGCATGTATATAGATATATCTTTTGTATTTTTTCACTAATTTTAGTTCTATTTTCCTCCTTGCTCGCCTTTTTGCCGCCCGCCTCTCGCCTCGCTTTTCGCCTTTTCTAAGTACATCTCGCCCGCCTCTCGCCTTTCGCCTTTGACAACTAAGCTTAAAATACAGAAGCATAAAAGAATCAAACATAAATAGATGTTTAAATGTTCTAACAAGCATAAAGAGAAGTTCAAACACAAGGACTCTCAAGTCTAATTATTGTTGGTCATCCTAATATCCCTTCATCCTTCCTAATCTGCATCTTCAAACACATCATATTTATCAAATTGATGATTTTCCAAAGTACATGCTTTTGTAAAATTATGTTAAAATCTGTTCTAAATTAAAAAAATCAATTATTAAAAGTAAAATTGAAATAATATTTTATTTTAGAAGAAAATAGTATTATTTAATTTAGAAGAGATGTAGTTTAAAAAAATAAAAAAACAGTTATCATTTATCAAAAATCAAAATGATAAAACCTTTATTGAATTTGGCCTTGTTCCAAATCAAATGATTCCAGATTATTAATAATAATTGCAAGAACCATGGAGAACAAATAGAAATTAGAAAGAAATTAAGATTTAGAACAGGGATTAACCAGAGAAAAGGGGAAAAAAAAAGATAACAGGAAAACACTATCCTGTCGGAGCTGATAGCAGTCATCTGAGTCTCGCCGGAGGTCGTCGGAGGTCCCCGGAGGTCGCCGCTCACTCGATGTTAAGTTTGGAGGACATCGCGACTCTTGTATAAGAGTTATGGTGCGTGTAGAATTGTGGGAGAGGAAGAGAATCAGTCGGCGTCCCATAAGACGCAATTGCCAATTGCGATTCCGTAAACTGCGCCTCGCCCAGCCCATTCGAAGCCCCAAATGTGCGCCTCGCTGGGCCTTGCGCCTAGGCGCGCGCTTAAGCGCGCTTTTCATAACTATGGTTAGTGCGTGTGCCTACATTTACAGAATGGTAATTCAAGCATGTCTATAGAAATTCAAGATGATGTCCAAATTACTTAACTCTTTTGATTGTTTATAGAAAGTAATTTGAAGGTTTACATAGTGCAAAGCAGATAAGTTATTCATTTACCACGCAGAGAAGCCATAGTAACTTGGATCAAGAAGAAGATTGGACCAGGAATTTACAATATCACTACGACAGAGGATGCAGAAAAGATATTGACCTCTGAGAGTAAAGTTGTATTGGGCTTCCTCAACTCTTTGGTGGTATGAATCCCTTTACATTGTGTCTTAATAGCTGTATTAGTTTTGTCACAATAAATGATGAAATATTGGAACTATTATTCGAAAATATTTTAGTTCCCAACTTCTTGCAGAGACAGTTATTTGCTTTTGTAGACTCCATTTGTCATAAAATCTTTGTGCATATGTATATGTGCATGCATAGTTATGTAAATGTTAATGTAGTGAAGTATTATTGTTCCTTTTAATTCAACTGATCTTTCGTGAAGCTTAACTGAGTGATTTTGAAGCTGTTGCACGTCTTTTATCAAATTGTTTTTGGCAGTAGCGAGCATGTCCATTTCAATAGGTCTACCTTTAATATTACGAATTGAACATTCTTTGTCAACTTGTGCTTCTTTCCAGGGTCCTGAAAGTGACGAGCTTGCTGCTGCCGCAAGGCTTGAGGATGATGTTTCCTTTTACCAAACTGATAATCCTAATGTGGCTAAGCTTTTCCACATAGATGCAAGTATTAAACGCCCTGCTCTGGTTTTGTTGAAAAAGGAGGCTGAGAAAGTGAACCATTATGGTTAGCGTCTTCCATTATTTTCTCCAATCTAGATATCACTAGTACATTTTACGGAGATGCAATGTTTAACCTTGTCCTGGTACTATTTCTATAGATGGTCAGTTCGCCAAGTCTTCGATTGTTGAGTTTGTGTTTGCAAACAAGCTCCCCCTGGTGACAGTTTTTACAAGAGAAAGTGCCTCTCTGATTTTTGAGAGCACAATCAAAAAGCAGGTGACATGGTGTCTACTTATTAGCTATTCATGGTGTCATTATAACAAGAGGAGGGTACTCCTGAAATTGGAGGCAGTAGTTTCTGTTTTGGTATTGACAAATCTTTGTTCTTAGGTATTGCTCTTTGCCACATCAAATGATTCAGAGAAGGTTGTGCCCATATTTCAGGAAGCTGCAAAATTGTTCATGGGAAAGGTACCTGCCTGAATCTAGTTATTCCTTGAAATTATTACCGTACTTTTAGTTATAAAGAGATGCTATGAAGTGTATTCTTGATTTTATCTCCTGTTGGTTTTATCCTCTTGAGACCTTCTTTCTCTTACTTTTCTACTTCAATGTCTGGTCAGTTTTAGACATGTGCTGCTTGTCCTAGATACACATCTCTTTTTGATTATAGACAAGTCCGCTTCCTGGAATTGCATTTGTTGGCTTTTCCATCCACCTATTGGAAAAGGAGCCTCCCAGAATTTGCTGGATTGGATGGTTTCAACTGATTCATAGGCAGTGTTTCTGTTTTTCTTATGCTTGGTTAATACTCCCTTCGTCTCATAACAAATGTTACCAAAGTAAAAAATACGAGAATTAAGAAAAGGTAGTATAATATAAATAGTGGAGTAGAGTTGTGGGTATAAAAAGTGGGGCAGGAATTGTGAGTGGGATAGCTGTTGTGAGTATGACAAGTGAGTCCCATTGAATATAAAAGTATTACTACCTCCATCCCAAAATGAATGTCCAAATAATGTTTATATTTGCTCTTGTTCAAGAGCAAATTTGAAACTTTTCTGATCAAGAGCAAAGAACAAATTTGAAAATTTTCTGGACATTCATTTGGGGATAGAGGGACTATAATTTATCCATTTTAGGCAGTAACATTTGTTACAGGCGACCAAAAGGGAAAGAAGTAACATTTGTTACGGAATGGAGGGAGTATTTTCATAAGTTGTTCTTTGAGGCCTTGAATCTGGGTAGTTGTGCAGATTAACCATACTTAACCTGGTTGCCAATGATTTACGTCATTCTAACTTGTGTTAATCCAATGTGTAGGGTCATACTCCTAACATCGTGCTTTCATTTACGACTTAATGCAGCTCATCTTTGTATATGTTGAGATGGACAATGAAGATGTTGGCAAACCTGTATCAGAGTATTTTGGCATTACCGGAGATGCTCCACAGGTGACACTTTTTTCCATTCTTGACCAGCTTTATCACTAAGTAGTTTACTTGATCTTATATTTAAGCTAGATAGCGAGTTTCACCAATAATGAGTTTGTATTGCTTTATTATGCAGGTTATTGCATACACGGGAAATGATGATGCTAAAAAATTTATACTCGACGGAGAAGTGACCTTCGATAAAATTAAGGTGCTACGCATGAATACTTGGTTGTTTTTAATGTATCTCTTCGCAATGTTGCTTTCATTTGTTTAACTTGAATCTTGGTACTCGTGGATGTGTATTTTTGGCTTTTATTTCACAGGCATTCGGGGAAGATTTCTTGGAAGACAAACTCAAACCTTTCTATAAGTCAGATCCTGTTCCTGAGACCGTAAGATATTGATCATTTTATTTTATTTTATTTGGGGTGGGGATTGATGGCTTTAATGATGTTATTCGACTAACAAGCACTTTTTTTGATTAAAAATTGATCAGAATGATGGCGATGTGAAAATAGTGGTTGGAGACAATTTTGATGAGATTGTTTTAGACGAATCAAAAGATGTTCTTCTTGAGGTACTATAGAGGAAGCAGCATAAGATGGACTAGCATAATTTGTTTGTGCGGTAGTTTCCTTGTTGCTTGAAACTCATGCTAAATATTTGATACAGATCTATGCACCTTGGTGTGGTCATTGCCAATCTCTTGAACCAACTTACAACAAGCTGGCTAAACATTTACGTGACATTGATTCTATAGTAATAGCAAAGATGGATGGAACCACAAATGAGCATCCTAGGGCAAAGGTGAGTTTCAAGTCAAAGCCGTAGCTGGCTTCAAATTTTTTGTTTTTCATTGTAAAGTTTAGAAAAATAACAATTTTACCATTAAAAATATTAATGTTTGCTATTTTGACCCCGCTTTAATTTAGGGAAAAATAACACTATATCATAATTTCGACCCTCTTCCACAAAATTTCTGGTTTTGCCACTGCACACACATGTTGATTAAGAAGAGTTAAGATTCTAGATTTCACTCATATTGATATAAGCCCTTATGTTAATTTCTGGTACTCCATGCTGAGACACTGAGAATTTAATGTCTATTTTATTAATTTCCAGTGAAACAATACAAAAAACTTGTTTCTTCTTTTTCCCATGACAATGTATGTACTTTTTGCAAGGATTTATAATAATAAAGAGAAGTCCTCTAATGTTGTTCGCGTTGAAGAATATTTGTACTTAATATAGAGACCAGGTTCGGTCCTAGGATTAGATTATCTTCCACCTGAAGGTGCCTGTACAGCCTATAAATATATTTGAACTAGTGCGTATACAAATAACCCCTTAAAAAGTAGATACATGTAATATACACTTCATAAAAAAATTTGAAAATAAAATTCATTTGGTGGTTTTCTCATTCAACAATCTTCATATTGTTCAATTTTCAAGAATTTATGTATATTTTGTTCCATTGGCGTTGTTGGTGTTTGTATCCCTTGATTTGTTGGTAGCTTTCTTCATCAAAATATCTTACGATATACTCCCTCTGTCCCAAAATGATTGTTCCATTTTCCTTTTTTGTGTGTTCCAAAAAGATAGTCCAATTTCCGAAATTAAGACTTCAAAATTACTGTATTTCCAAAACTTATAATGTAACCTTAAAATGTTTGAGAAGTCAAACGAGACCATCAATTTAGGACGGAGCATGTAACAGTTGAGTACGTCTTGTGTCTGTTATCTAGTTGTTGCTGCCGGGGCCCTCCCTTGTCTTTTAAGTTTGTGGAGTCAATCAGTCCATTAACTGATTGCTTTGGTTCGTTATTTAGTTTTACTTTTGTCCTCGTAAATTGTCAAAATCTTATCAAAGTACATGGTTTTTTTTTTTTTTTTTTGCAGTCGGATGGGTTCCCGACACTTCTTTTCTTCCCAGCAGGAAACAAAAGCTTTGATCCAGTAAGTGGTTTGAGAATAAAAATTCACGTTTCTCGATTTCCATTCCCCAAGCTTTTTTACCTTCTTAATTCAGGAGTTAGATAAAATTTGGCTAAATAATCGTGTTTTTTGATGTCACAGATTACCGTAGACGTCGATCGAAGTGTAGTGGCATTCTACAAGTTCATCAAGAAACACGCATCTATACCGTTTAAGCTCCAGAAACCAACTTCGACTCCTGCATCGGACGCCTCTGATGCAAAAGAAAGCATCAAGACTGAGACTGACAATTTGAAAGATGAACTATGATAACTGTACAAGTATGTTATCCTCCTACAAAGTATTCCCCAACAGGGAAAGCCAGGTAGAAGAGGAATAGGCAGCTGAAATAGATAACTATTTAGAGGTGAGTCTAATTTTATTTTGTCTATTTTTATTTTTCATAGATGTATCATACAGTATAATATAAAGTTTTGACTGCCTAATGGATTTCCTTAAAATGAAAAATAACTTCTTCTTCTTCTTTACCTTTACCTCTTCAACATACTTTTAAAAATTCGTAATTGATCAAAAATGAATCTGGACATTCATTATGTTCAGACGGATGTAGTAGTAATATTTTATTGAGTGTGAATGTGGGTCCCATTAAATAAAACATTTCTATTTTTGGGTTGTCCTAATTCGAATGGGACACCCGAAATGGAAATTTGTCCTAATTTTGAGCGGGATGGAGGGAGTATTTTAAAAGCTATTATGTCTCTTAACCGTTCCAGAACTTCAATGTTTCATCTTCAAAGTGAATTCTCCTCTGGTCTCATTTGTATTGTGGCAGTCTCAAATTTTTGGGTGATATGGAATCTAATACATAGTAAGAGGCTAGAAAATCTAAGTAACTTCAACAACATTGTAATCAAGTTAAGTTATTTGGTTAAGGTTTGGACAAGTATTACTACTTACTAGTTACTGATGTTTGGTTTTCATTCATTTGCTCTTTTTTTTTTTTTTTTTTTTTTTCAATTTTATTTAAGTAAGATGGCTTATTTTATATTAGTTTAATACTTCACAGTTTCAGAGAATGAGAATAAGAGCCTTACTTTTTTCTAATCGTCTCAGAGAGTAAGAGTCTCATTCCTTAAATGAAATGTTGAATATTATTTTAGATAACATTGTCTTTATTTATAATGTTTTTATATTTACAAAAAAAAAACCAACACTGACCACTTACATGTTACTCACTTGAATTAATACTATTTCGAAAAATTATAGGGAGAGGCTAATGCCACTACACTACATACTTATCCACTATATAAAATAAACTTTAGGTGAATTAATGAGTGTCTTGACTAAATCACCCCTTAAATACTTCCTTTCTTAATAATCACTTCTATAAACATAAACGCTTCCTTAAATTTGGGAACATAATTTTATTTGATTACGTTTTTTTTTTTCATTTCATTATCCATTAATTATTTTGTCTTTGCGAGTATTATTAATTTAGTATCATCACCATGTCAGACTCGTTATATGTTTATTTTTCCCTTTTTTTTCGTAAAATTTGTAGTGACTTAAAAGTAAGTCCCTAATGATCTATATTTTATTTGCTAAATTTTTTCTTGCAAATTATTTATTTACTTATGCGAGATGAAACATATATGATTTCATAAAATGAAACAATGCACTACTTAAAAATAAATATATATAATTAGCGATTCTGGAAAATATTTTCATTTTAAATGTAAGGTGATCACTATTGTAATATAAGATATAAAAAAGTTGATTACATATAAATATACTTTCTCCTTCTCAAAATAAATATTTAAAATATTGTAAATTGAGAATTTATTTTGGACAATGATTTTGAGATTGAGAGGGTACTAAATTACTCCCTCCGTTCCAGAGTAAGTGTCCACCTTTTTTACATGTTAGCACGGAGGAACTTTGAGCAATAATTTTAGGTTGATTTAATTATCTTTGAAAATTTAAAAATTGTTATTGATAGTATATATAATGGTGTCTAAGAAACAAGTTTTATATTTTCATTATGATAATTAAATCAACCTAAAATTATAGCTCAAAGTTCCTTCGTGCTAATATGCAAAAAATGTGGACACTTACTCTAGGAAGGAGATAGTATTAAACTTGATTTTTTTGTAAAAAATATTTAATATTTGATAAAAATATAAAATATGTATGTATTTTAAAATGTGTATTTTTTTTCTCATTTGAAGAGTTTGGATAAAAACAGTGGATGATGTAAAAATAATTCGGAGATAATGAAAAAGAAAAAAAAAACATGATCAATTAAGATAATGCATGTTTCCATATAGTATAAGGAAGTGTTTATGTTTTGTAGAAGTGTTATTAAGAAAGGAAGTATTTAAAGGGGGGTGTTAGTGCAGACAGAGGTGTTACCTCAGATGTTGCCACTGACAGTCTAAGTGTTGTGACGAAAATACTTTGTAATTTGACATTTCTTTCTAATATAATTTTATACTAATGTCCTAATATTATTGTCTAGATGTTGGTCCATAATTCAGGTTATAATAAAGTTGATTTAAGGAGCTAAAAACGTGGAGAAGAAATTAACAAAGAATTACTCATAAAAGCCGAGTAAATGAGGGAGTTACAAACATATTTAACATGTGTTAAATATGTTAAATATGGAGAAGACCAAGTCCAAGGTTTGTTGCTGATCAAATGGATGAAGTACAAGGCATGGGAAGCATGGAGTACAAGAAGGAGAAGCTTAGACTTGGCAAGAAGAATTCGGTTGAGATAATTATGGAAGTTGGACCGAGTCAAGCTTGGATTGTGGAGAAGAAGTTCACACATGATCTCCCACTCTCCTCACACGTTTACAACAGCACATGGCTGTTTCTTTGTGTAGCCTCCAAGTATTTGTGGCTATATAAAGTGCTTGGATGAATACATTGAAGACAAGCCAAAATTTACACACATCCATAGCACAAGAACAAAGTACTTCTTGGCTCCTTTGTATCATTCCTCCCATACACTCTTTTCCACACTCAAATACTTCGGGTTTGAGTGTGTTTTGGCTAGGATAGGATCATTGTACTTTGTTTTTATTTTGGTTCCATAGAGCGTATATCATACTAGCTATAGGGAACCTTTTGACTTTGTAATTAGTATTGATTATAAAGTTTTCGCCATTTAGGCATCTCAAGTTATATTTATATAACTTGAGAAAAATATATCTCTTGTGCTATTTATTTTTCCGGTGAAAAATTCTTATGTTTTCGGGTGTGTGTATTCTGTCCGTCAGCGTGTGTTACCTGGGGTGTTACCTAACACTTGAGGTAACATCTGTTCTCAGTAATCCTTTGACAAACAATTTCAATTGGCACCAGAGCCCGGTCACTTGACATACTAAGTGGTTTGTTCCAGTTTGTCATGGCTTTCGATCCTGCTAATCCCAATCAGAAACGTCTTCCTGTTTTAGATGGCTCGAATTATGCTTATTGGAAGATCCGCCTACGCTCGCATATCAAATCAATTGATCTTCGGGCTTGGCGATCTATAACAAATGGTTACTCTCTTCCTATGTTACCTCCAGATGAAGATGGTGACGTACAAGTCAAACCTGAATCTGAGTGGACTAATGAAGAGATTAATCTAGCTAATTTCAATGAAAAAGCACTTAATGCTATTTTTGAGTGGGTTGATATGCATATTTTCAAACTTATTCAAAATAGTTCCACTGCTCAAGAGGCACCGAACACTTTACAAAGGTTTTGTGAAGGTGATAGTAGTGTGCGTGATAATAAGCTTAGAACTCTTACTTGCAAATTTGAAAGGTTGAGGATGAGTGAAAATGAAACTATTTCATCATATTTTGAAAAATTGTTTGATATTGCAAATGAGTGTCAACTTTTGGGTGAACCTTTTACCAATAAACAACTTGTTTCAAAAGCTATTCAAACTCTCCCCGAGAGGTTCAATATGAAAGTTTCATCTATTGAAGAAGCTCACAATCTTTCTACTATGAACATCAATTCTTTAATGAGTATTTTGAAAAATTTTGAGTCAAATCTCCTTGAACAAAGTGAAGCTTCTAAGGGAAAAATATTGCCTTGAAAGTGCAATCTTCGGATTTTTCAAAAGATGAATATGAAATTTTTGAAGAATTGGATGAAAATGCCAGTGTTGCTTTACTTGCTAGAAAATATAATTCTATGGTTAAAAAGTTTAACAATGAAAAGATGCAGGTAAAAGCAAAGGAGCAACAAACCAAGGTGTATGATTCGATGCCAAGAAGGACGTTCCCATATACTCAAAAGTCAGCTCCAATGCGTAGGGCATCCTCAGATCAATCAAGATCTGATCCCAAATACATTGATTCAATTCAATGTCATGGTTGTTCGGGATGGGGTCACTATGCAAACGAGTGTGCCAACACACTAAGGAAAAAGGGAAAGAACCTATGGGTCTCCCTAAGTGACAATGAAGATGAGGGACCAGTCCAGGAGGAAGAACCAGAACAAACAAACATGTTTGTCACACTAAGTGACTCGCAGACTGAACATGTTACCAGAGATGTTACGTCCACTGAGATAACATCTGAGACCACACCTGTCAGGTATAACAATTTCAGTTCATATAATGATGTTTGTTTCGTGGTTTCCACTAACCTTGATGCAGGAAGTTCACAAGAGGATGAGCTGAGCAAAGATGAACTCATTGCTGGGTTAAATAACTTTTATGAGGAGTTGCTTAAGGAATGGAAGAAAGAGAACAAAATGGTTAAAACTTTAACCAAGATGAATGATGGACTCAAGGCCTACTTGACTCGCTTGGAAGTTCAAGCATCCAAGAGGGATGCCGAGCTAGAGAAAGTCAAGGCCAAATTGACTTTAGCCGAAACCACCTTGAAGAAAATCAACACCGGATCATCCAAACTGGATGAGATTCTCAATTTGAGTAAGCCTCTCAAAGAAGGTATTGGTTTCCGAGAATCATTAGATAAAATTATTTCTTCTTTGAGTTGTGATGAACATGAAATATGTTTTGTGAAAGAACGTGCTTTTGATCAAAATGCTTTCTCTAATGACTCTTCTGACAAAAGAAAAGTGTGTCAATACTGTCACACCTCTGAACATTTTAAAAATAAGTGTAATAGTCTTTCAAAGAAACAATCCAGTCATTCTGTGTTACCTGAAGTGTTACCCAGCACTCCAGATAACACATTCTGTCAGAAGGTCATAAACATAAAAAAGAAGTCATGGAAACCTAAATCTAAATTGAGATTCGATGTTGTTTACACTTCCTTAAAAACAAATATTGAAGGATCATGGTACTTTGACAGTGGATGTTCACGTCACATGACGAGAACAAAGTTGTTTTTGAAAGACTATGAATCTTTTCAAGGAGGTAGTGTAACTTTTGGTGGTAGAAGTAAAAGCAATATAATATGAAAATGGGCACTAAATGTGACTGGTTTTCCTGCCTTAAAAATGTTTTACATGTAGATGGTCTTGTTGCTAATTTAATTAGTATTAGCCAACTTTGTGAGGACAATTTAAAGGTAAAATTCAACAAAAATACTTGTGATGTCTTTGATTATACTAACAATTGTGTGATGACAGGAATTAGATCAAGTGACAATTGTTATCTTGTTGAAGACAAACAGGTGTGCCATTTGGCAAAAATAGATGTCACTACATTGTGGAATCAAAAGTTTGGACATGCCAATTATCGAAACTTGAAGAACATTTTCAAGTTTGAGGCTGTCAAAGGAGTCCCTAAACTGAATCTTAATAACAAAATTGTTTGTGGATACTACCTTAAAAATGAGGAGACTCGTGTTACCCGGTGTGCTGCCCAACACCAAGAGCAACACTTCGGGACAACACATTGTTTTCAGCTTTTGCACATGGACTTGATGGGTCCAATCGAGGTAGAAAGCTTGGGAGGTAAGAGGTATATTTTTGTTATAGTTGATGATTTCTCTAGGTTTTCATGGGTATATTTCCTAAGAGAAAAATCTGAAACTTTAGATAAATTTAAACTCTTGCATTCCAAAATCAAAAAACATGTTTTGCTCACCTATTTTTCGTATAAGATCTAATCATGGAAAAGAATTTGCAAATGTTTCCTTTTATACTTTTTGCAAGAAAAAGGGGATAAACCATGATTTTTCGGTATCAAAATCATATCAACGGAATGGGGTGGCCGAAAAGAAAAATTGGACATTGCTTGATATGGCCCGTGTCATGTTATTTTCAAAACGGATTTCAAAAAGATTTTGGGCTGAAGCTTTGAGCACGGCTT
The DNA here is from genome assembly GCA_026119855.1 of Campanula takesimana. Classification (NCBI taxonomy): domain Eukaryota; kingdom Viridiplantae; phylum Streptophyta; class Magnoliopsida; order Asterales; family Campanulaceae; genus Campanula; species Campanula takesimana. Next base: position 294,585 of record JAOWBW010000673.1, read on the forward strand.
GTCACATTTCAAATAGAGTCTTTCTAAGACCTGGTTTAACAATGACCCTATGACATTTTGATTGGAAAGAAACCACATGTACATTACTTCCATGTGTTTGGGTGTGTATGTTTCATATTAAAAGACTGGGATTACTTAGCTAAGTTTTACTCTAAGAGTGATAAAGGCATTTTTCTTGGATATTCTCAAGACAATCATGCATATCGAGTGTATAATTTAAGCTTGGGAACTATTCAACAATCTGTGAACATTGTTTTTGATGATCTGTTAAGTGTTGCAGATAAAACAGGTGATTATCCTCTCATGATATAGATGGAACAACCTCAAAGTGAATTTGACATTTATGTTGGACCAGATGTTGTCATAAGTGCTGTACCAGATGTTGGCCCCAGTGTTACCGCACCTGAGGCAACACCAGAGATAACACCAGAAGTCAGTCCAGTTGCAGAAAATGAAAATAATGAGGACTCCAATAGAGTAGATGATCACGTCAGAAGAGTTCCCCCTTTGAGGATTCAAAAGAACCATCCTATATCCCAAGTGATAAGGAGATTAGACGAAGGGATACAAACTAGAGGTAAGGAACCAGTTAATTATCGAGACATGGTAAACCATTCATGTTTTCTTTCTATGCTTGATTCTAAAAATATTTTTTTGAAATATGAATATTTAATTCAAGTTTTAACCATAAGAGATTTTCTAACTTGAAGAAGTCTCTTGTTCCGTGTCTTGTTTAAACCCCTTAGATCATCTTTGTTGTTGTATAATATTTTATTTTTTATTAAAAAAAAATCAATTTTTTTATGTTTTTCTGTTTTAAATCTGTCAGTGGGTAGCTTTTTCTATCCATTGACGGTGGCACATACTGACCTTTTTGTTATGGTAGGATAACATGCAAAGTAACATTATTGATAACATTCCCTATAATCTCAAAAGTGACAAAGTCACTAATCTTTCTCAAAGGCAAAAAGGCTAAAAACACTTATAGTATTTCCTTAGTAGCTCGAGGCACGGCGTTCGCTGCGACGATGCACTCTTGCCAAAGGGGGATATTATCTAGTGATTTTATACTAAGTATTAGGAACATGGAGTTCGCTACTACAATGTTTCCTACTTGAACGGTACAAATCACTAAAACATGTTTACACTTTATAAGGACTCGGGGCACGGAGCTCGCTACTATGATGCTCCCTTGTAGATAAACAAGTGTAAAATATATTTATATTAAAGTGTTTGAAGATGAAGAACAATCTTTTTATATCTAAATTATTAGATTTGCTTTGTCTAAAGTGTTCAAATTTGGCAAGCTTGTTATACCTCAAATGCTTATTATAGAAGCATATCTCTGCCTCATGTGTTAAAAAATGAGGTCCATCTCGCCTTAATTGCCTTAATATAAATTCAATAAGGGATGTTTATCACGAATGTTATCTTAAGTGTTACCATCATTGCCATCAACACGTTAGTGTGTGCTACATTCGTTTTTTTATTTAGTTTAGTCTCAGATTTGTTTTTTAAGTTTTCAAAGTTTGAAAGTCTTTTTATTGTTAATACAAAGAGTTTACAATTTTGAAAAAGTCTTAAACAAATATTTTAAGTTTGGTAAAATTTAGTTGGAACAATCTTTCTAAAATTTAGGGATTCATCTTTTAAATTTTGTGGAGTTCGTTGCACTCTCTATTTTATCGTCTTTTTATTTTTTTACTGTTTTTTTCCTTTTCGTTTTATATATTTAAAAAAAAAACCGGATGTGTAGGGGAGTTGGTTAGTTGTGTGCTTGTAAATAGGATGAGTTAATTTAGGTTAGTTTTAAATGTGAGAAAAAATAGGGGTTTAGTTAATTTAAATGATAAGAGTTAAGTTTAAATTAATTTCTTCTCCTATTCACATTCCTTAACCTCCTAAAATCCTATCCCTATTTACTCTCTCTTTCTCTCTCAAACGCACCTATATACTCCCTCCTCTTCATCGCTTTTTCTCTATCTCAGCAACCTTCCCCAAATCAAAAACCCTTCTCAAAAAATTCTCCTTTTCTACATTTCAAAATTCATCAATGGCTTCACCTTCCCAAAACCCTAACCAATCCGCACCTCAAGAGGAGTCACCGGGTGTTGACTCAGGTGTTACCTCACCCATGGACATATCTCCCATGGTTTCCAATATCTCTCCATCTATGGCCATGTCCATTGATGATCCTTCCATGGCTCCTACTTCTGTCCAACCTACCCCAACCGTGACTGCCTCTCAACCACCTGTTACCGCCACCAAGAAACCCAAAAGTAAGGCCCCTTCTTCCTCCAAATCGGCTGATTAACCCTCCAAGAAGACGTCATCGGCTTCATTAATTTGATTTCTTCCCAACCAGGGGGAGATGGTTGTGCTGGTACTAGTGTGCTGGTACTAGTGCAGGTACAAGTGCTGCTATTGATGTTGTTGGTGATGCTTGTACAGATCGTGCTGCTGGAGATGTTGGCACAAGTGATGAGCCGGATGATGGAGAAGAAGAAGAATAACCTTGTTTGAAGGTTGATGTTGCCACAACTCTTGGGCAATGGATTTAATGGTACTTTTGAATGGTTTCAAAAACAATTTTCATTTGTGGTAGTTTTGTTTTTAAAACAATTTGTATTTTAGTTCTTAATTTAGAACTTTAATACTTTGGTGGTTATGCTTTGGTTTATGACTTGTGGTTTTGCGGATTTTAAAACTTTGATTTACTTTTGTTTTAAACTACTAATTGTTTTAAACATGGTTCTATTTTACAATTAGTATATTAAGTAAATCTTTGTTGTTTCGGTTAACTCCATGATTAAGGGGGAGTTAATCTTTGGTGAAATGCTCTGTTATACTGTATATGGCTAACTTGTTTTTGCAGGTACCAACATATAGGAGATTGGAAAGAAATCTCAAATTAAGGGGGAGATTGTTAGTGCAGACAGAGGTGTTACCTCAGATGTTGCCACTGACAGTCTAAGTGTTGTGACGAAAATACTTTGTAATTTGACATTTCTTTCTAATATAATTTTATACTAATGTCCTAATATTATTGTCTAGATGTTGGTCCATATTTCAGGTTATAATAAAGTTGATTTAAGGAGCTAAAAACGTGGAGACGAAATTAACAAAGAATTACTCATAAAAGCCGAGTAAATGAGGGAGTTACAAACATATTTAACATGTGTTAAATATGTTAAATATGGAGAAGACCAAGTCCAAGGTTTGTTGCTGATCAAATGGATGAAGTACAAGGCATGTGAAGCATGGAGTACAAGAAGGAGAAGCTTAGATTTGGGCAAGAAGAATTCGGTTGAGATAATTATGGAAGTTGGACCGAGTCAAGCTTGGATTGTGGAGAAGAAGTTCACACATGATCTCCCACTCTCCTCACACGTTTACAACAGCACATGGCTGTTTCTTTGTGTAGCCTCCAAGTATTTGTGGCTATATAAAGTGCTTGGATGAATACATTGAAGACAAGCCAAAATTTACACACATCCATAGCACAAGAACAAAGTACTTCTTGGCTCCTTTGTATCCTTCCTCCCATACACTCTTTTCCACACTCAAATACTTCGGGTTTGAGTGTGTTTGGCTAGGATAGGATCATTGTACTTTGTTTTTATTTTGGTTCCATACAGCGTATATCATACTAGCTATAGGAACCTTTTGACTTTGTAATTAGTATTGATTATAAAGTTTTCGCCATTTAGGCATCTCAAGTTATATTTATATAACTTGAGAAAAATATATCTCTTGTGCTATTTATTTTTCCGCTGCAAAACTCTTATATTTTCGGGTGTGTGTATTCTGTCCGTCAGCGTGTGTTACCTGGGGTGTTACCTAACACTTGAGGTAACATCTGTTCTCAGTAAGCCTTTGACAAACAATTTCAGGGGGTAATTTAGTCAAGACACTCATAATTCACCTAAAGTTTAGCTTATGTAGTGGAAAAGTATATAGTGTCGTGGCAATAGCCTCTCCCAAAATTATATTCTTAACTTACTCGCAATATTTACCTTATTTTTTATTGTTTTGATAATATGCACTGTAGTATATAAAACTAAGACCATGGGCAATAAGGTAGTTGAGGAGGGAGTTGAGAGGGAGTTAGTTAGTTTAGTTGGTGTAATAAGGGGTTGAGAGGAGGGGTTGAAGGGGGAGGGATTGAGAGTTCTCAACCCGGTTGTAGAATTAAAAGGGCGACCACACATTGCCACGCGTCAGCTGCCGATTGGGCCGACATGCGCGCGTGGCTTACACGCGCAGACAAGGCGTGTTTGGCCTTTTTTTTTTTTTTTTTTTTTGCTGGAATTTACACATGGCGAGATATGATTGGTTCCCCATATTTTTTATTTTATTTTCAACCACAATTTCCGAGCTCATTATTTTACAGCTATTTTTTTTTTTTTTTTTTGGCAAAAATTCTGGAATTTTTTTTCTCTATAAATTGATAAACTTTCATTTTATTTGGACACCAAAAAAAAAAAACCTCTCTTTTCTCTAAAAAATTCTTAATTATCCTTCTTTAACCCCTTATTTTTTTAAAATATTCATCATCTTTTTAGTGAAATGGATCCCAATAATCCTTATTTCAACACTTAGAATTCAAGTAATTTTCCACCAAATTACTACAATCCTAATGATTTTCAATCGCCAAATCATTTTCTAACCAACCACGTCCTCAAAATGTCCCACATTTTATTATCAACCAAATGCCATGCCTTCAGTTGTACCCCCTGGAATCCATATTATGGTATGCAATTTCAACGACCTCCATCACCACCACCACCTTCTCAAGATCATAAGAATATCCCGAATATTCAACACAAATGGTTCTGGGTAGCAATAGCGGTGCTGATGAAGCTACTCCAACTCCAGATGCAGGAGGTTCAACCACTATTCGGAGAAAAATTGTCAAATGGAGCACGAAGGACAATATAGTGCTAATCAGTGGGTGGATTAAGTTTGGAACCGACAGTGTTGCCGGAAAAAATCAGAAGAGTGAAGCGTTTTGGGTAAGATTGCAGAATATTATAACGAACATGTGAATTTAACCCTCCCATGACGTTGTTTCATGCAAAAATCGTCACAATTATATAAACGCCAAATTGGGCAAATGGGTAGTTGCATACGATAACGCTAAGCGTATGCAACAAAGCGGGTGGTCGGAGAATGATGTTTTGGCAAAAGCTCACGAATTATATAAAAGTGCTAACAATAGCACTTTTAATTTGATGGAAGAGTGGAAAGCTACCCGAGATCAACCACGCTACGCAGGTCAGGTTGGAGGAAATACTGGATCTGATAGCAGTGGATCTAAGAGAGCACGTGAAGGTGATGTAGATGATCCAAGCTTACTGTTGGGAATGATAATTGAAGAGAATAAATATATTTAAAAGTATTATAAGTGAAAAAATTGAATCTTATTCCGCACACAAAGAGATTAAGAAAGGGAAGAAGATATAAGTAGAGTTAAATAGCTATATAGATAAGATTATGAGTTACACATATACTGTATTTGAGTTGATCCCTAAAATCACAAAGACTTTCCCTGTAATTTTTAATTTGCTTTTATCATGGAGTCTAATTTTATAATTTTAAATTTATTTTGTCATTATCATCAAATTATCCTTGACATTAAGAAAGTATACGAAATACACATTGAATTTTCACTTTATTATTTTAAACTAAACAATAAACTCGAATTCTCTTTCCAGGTGGCTGAAGATGAATGTATAGTTGATTGGCACGGGAACTAAAATAAAATAAATGTTGTGAGTATGAAAATTAAAGTAGGAGAGAGAAAATATGTATAGAGTTTTTGTTTTGATAATGACAAATTAGTCTCATTGCCTATTTTAAGTAAAAATGCAACTAAAACCTTTGGCTGGAACCGACAAAAAAAAAAGAGTGTAATTAGAACCTTAAGATGGGATGGAGGGAGTATTAGTTTAGACTTTACTGAAATTTAAATTTGATTTTAAATAATAAATCTTAATATAAATTAAAATATGAACTTAAATTTAAAGTTTAAAATATAACTAATTATTTCAATTTGTACTTTTATTTTTTTCCTTTTTAAATTTTTACTATCATTCAAAATGATAATCTCTTTTCGGAATCAAAAGTTCTATCCCAAAATCATGGCACAAACTCTAAGTTCGTTAACTAAAAATTGGTACACTCTTACACACAGATTGTTCAACAAAATAATACTCCAAAAGAAGAATACTAAACAATAATAAGACAAAAGACCTTATTCATATTTTTGCACAATTCTAAGACGATTCTAGTCCTAAAAATCTCCAAGAAACATATTTATGATTCTGCTCTCTCTGAGAATTACTATTACAACTTCACAACTAAATGAAAGTATTATGTGATTGATCATTTTTTCTTACCACTTTCTTGTTAACACTAATCAATTTTTCACTTCGTATTACTCTAAGCTTTAGGCGTAATTGAACTCACCAAAACTTCTTCTTCATCCCTGAGTAAAACTTGTTTATGATGCAACTGAGAACGATCCAACATACCAGCTTTTCGAGGAAATTTTGTGAGTTGCTTACGCGTTACGGTGCTGCGCATATTCATTAATTAAGGTAAATATTTAAGTCAACGGATTTATTGTAGAATAAATTTTAAAATTTTAAAATTCAAATTTACTCTCTTTGCATTTTTTGAGGCAACTGAATATCCGAATTTTGATAAGGTAAGTAAGTTTTTTTTTTTTTTTTTAACGGAAGAAAGAAGAAATGAGCTGACCAATAGCAAAATTCCACGTGGCTTTCCAAGTCATAATGCCACGTGGAATTTTGTGAAGGCTCCAAATTCTTCTGCTTTCATATTATATATAGATTTGAAAATCATGTACGTACTAGATCGGATTTGCGTGATCAAAGGGCTCATCAACAATTGCAGAAGGATCTAGTCAAACATATTGGGCAAAGTTCGGAAATTAGTGATTTAATAATTTTATTGTACTGTCAGTCGAGTCTATGTATCGTATGCTTATTTGTTTTTCATCACTTGTGGAGCGAGCTAAGTTTATTGTAACTTTTCTTATTTTTAATAAAATTAAAAAATTCTCGTATTTATTCAATTGCCATTAAAAAAAATAATTAAGTGTGAATTAAAAAAATTTAAAAAAACTCGAATTTATAAATAATAGTAATCATTTATTTTTTAATTATATATTATTATTATTATTATTTTTATTAATCATAAAAATAAAGATTATAAATAAAATAAAAAAGTGGTGGGGTATAGAATGATGAGTTGGGAGGAGTTGAATTTTAAACTAAACTAGTTATTGTGGGGGGTGTAGTTGAGAGGGTAGATGAATAATTAAGTGGATGGAGAGAGAATATGAGGTGGAGTGATATTAAGGTAGTTGAATATTTTTGGGGGTTGAAACTATTGCTCATGGTCTAGGTAAGACTTACTCTGGACGGAAGGAATATTTGAAAAGAATTTAGGGGTAAAATTGTTACTCCTTCCGTCCCAGAGTATATGTCTACCTTTTATTTTTAGTCCATCCCAGAGTATCATTTTTAGTCCGTCCCAGAGTATAAGTCCACTTCCAAAAATGACAAAGAATCTTTACTATTACTCTCACTCATTCTATCTCCTACTTTACTTTTATACTCACAACATCGATCAACTTACTATTCCCTCCCACTCATTCTCGCTTTACTTTTATACTCACAACACTTACATCACTTTTGCCATTTCTTAATCTCCGTGTAAATGGAAGGGTGGACATATACTCTGGGATGGAGGGAGTATATCATTTAAATAAAGTTAACATACAAGTATATGAAAGTAATCGAACAGAAAGAGTTGTTCTTATGAAAAACCTGTTTTTTACTAAGAGATGGAAAAACAAGTTTTTTGTAATTGTCTGCTTTAATATTATCACGTGTTTGTTCTAATATTAAAAACTGTTTGTTCTAATATAACACTTATAAAACATTTAAACCAGCACTTATAAACAAAACATTTAAACCGACACTTATAAACATTCAAATAGACATGTCTTAGTGTTAAAAAGCGCCTCTTGAAATATTGAAGAGTAGGTTTTGGGGGAAACAAATTCCTCCATAAGTTATAAAAAGTCTTGTTTTTAATCCTTAAACCCTAAGCCTTAAACCCTAAACTCTAAACCTTAAACCCTAAACCTTAAACCTTAACCCTTATAAAAACAAGACTTTTTATAACTTATGGAGGAACTAGTTTTCACCAAAATTTTCTCAATATTGAAATGTGCATGTTAAAGTGTCAGACTAGTTTTTATAAGTTTCGAAGCAAGTGTTTGTCATAGTGTTAAAAAGTGCAGGTTGTAGTGTTGAAAAATATCTCCTACGGTGTCAAAAAGTGTCTGGTGAGTTTTTATAAGTTTTGGTTATTTACAACAATGTCACCGTATCTTATAAAAAATTCCATTTATTTAAAAAAAAATATCATTCTACAATTTGAAAACACATTTTATGCTAATATAAAATGTAAATCACATTTTAAAGAGATTTTCACAAATAGAAAAGTCTGAAAGAAATCAAAGTTCAGAAATAACAGTGAGAGTTGTAAGTAGTCCAAACTTTAAAGGGAGTTAGATTGGCATCATCCTAATCCTATAACAACATGGGCAATGCTATGCTAGGGGCACAAAAGAAGTTTACAAAATGATGGATACAAAGTGAGGTGACAATATTTTATTGGTTGCATCGATTGTGGACCCGGCACACTCTAATAAAAAACACCAATCGAATTTTGACACATCATTTTGTAAGCCACATTTTGTGACCTTTTTTTGTGACTTTATATTTACCCTAACAAACTATTGGTGTGTTATGTATAACTATTGGTGTGTTATGTACCGTGGAAACAATTCAATTTTCTAAGTGATTTAAGAGAAAATCTCGTGTGAGATGGTTTCACACGTGAGACGGATCTCGATAAGAGAGGAAATGGACTTGTCGTGATTTAATGGTTGTTAAGGAGATACTTCACAGTCATTAATAAGTGTATAATTAAAACAAAAAATGTACGAATGTTCTAAAGTCACAAATATTTTACAACAGAATGAAATGACTATATGCTACTGCTATCTCTTGTTCGAAATAAATTGATCCCAAAAAAAAAAAAAATTTAGACATTTTATTTCTTAAGTTTTTTTTTTTTTTACATGTTTGAGAACGAAGAAGGGATATAATTTAGACAAAGACTCAAGTGAGAACACACATACCCGTCTCATCCATGAGACGGGTCATTTCGACCCAAAAACCAACCCATGACCCGGTCATTGAACCGGCTCCATGACCCAAGGGGCAACCCATGCCACGTGGCAACTTCTTATAGGTCCAATTTTTTTTTTTTTGGCTCCAGGACTCAAGGGCGACCCTGCCACGTGGCAGCCTCTCATAGGCCCCAAAAAAAAAAAACTTTTTTTTTTTTTTGGTTTTTTTAAATTTTTTTTTTTGGTTTTTTTTCGGTTTGTCAAAAGTAATAGTTACTATAACATAAGTAATGACTGTATACATATAAAGTAACAGTTTGTATACATAAAAGTAATACATATATATTAAAAGTAACATGTTTTTTTATGTTTTCTTCGTTTGCCAAAAGTAATACTTATTACAACTAAAATGTAACGAACGTGTTACTTATATGTAATAATGTTTATACATAATTGTAACACATATGTATAGAAAAAGTAATAATTCAACCATTTACATTTTTAGAGCTAAAAACACTTGATTAGTGTTACATGTAAAAATATTACATTATATATAGAAATATGTTATAATTTCTTTTATTAAAGTGTTACATTTACTTGTACAAACAATTACATTCATATATATGAGTTGTTACTTTTCAAAAAATAAATCAAAATACACAATATTTTACATTTTTGCAAAAGCATTATTACATTTCAGTATAAATGATAATTACATTTAGATATTGCTTGGGTTACATGTAATAATAGTTAGTATACATTTGAAAAAATGGGTAAAACGAGCTTTTGTTTTTGTAAAACAGGTGTTACATTTATTTATGAACAATATTACTTTATATGTATTTGTTTTGGCCAATTTTTGACAATCGGACAAATAAAAAGAAGTAGGGTACAATGGAATATAGATTTCAGAATTCAAGATGTAGTCAGAGTTCAAGATGTTAACGCAGGATGTAACGAGGAAAGCCTTTGAGCAACTACTCTCCGGCATAAAACTCGGGAGGTTTTGAAAACCTACCTCTGTACCAATTTTTTTATTAATATCGAGTGTGAGTACAAGAGAGAGTATTGAGAGAGAAAGAGAGTTACAGTAGGAGTGAGTGAAAAGTGTGTGTGTTTACATAGAATGTGTTAACTATTTATACTAAAAGATAATGTAAAACTATCCATCAATGCCTAAGATCTCGGGGAGTTTGTGCAGTCTCTTGTTTTGTTGATGATAAGCTTTAGTCTTTGACTTGGTCCATGAGTAGATGTGCTAATCATTTATTCCATGTGTGAATTAATAACAACCCTATAAAGTAGGAACAATAAACTGCCACTCAAGATGTCAGGTCGTCAGGTCGTCAACTCAGGATGTCACGTCAGGATGTAAAGTCAACATGTAAAAAGTCAACATGTAAACATGTTGAGTCAACATGTAGAGTCAAGATGTAAGATGTAACTTCAGGATGTCACCACGTAGAGTCAAGATGTAAGATGTAACTTCAGGATGTCAACATGTAGACTCAAGTCGTTATTTCCAGGATGTAGATATAGTGCTGTGAGATTTTTCACCTCAAACAATTGCCCCTAATTTTTTTGAATTGAGTGAACATAGAAATTCAAGAAATTTCCATAACACTTGATTTATGTGATAAAATCTCCAAGATGCAATTGATCTTGCAAAAAACAAAAAAAACAAGAAGTATAGTATATTTTTGGTGATTGTCTTAATGACAATTTTTATTTGTTTGCACCATGTCTGTTTAGACATGTTAGGTTGCAATTTTGTTTGAACCATGTCTTGTGATAGCATGGTTAAAACTTATGAATGTTCCCGTTTTAGGATCAGTGTGTTTGGTCCTTTTGGTATTTTGATAATAGATTGGTCGTACGGTTAGGATTCTAAGGGTAACATGTTGATGTTTAAAACTTAGAATAATTTTGGAACAATTGAATAGTAGCGATGTAAGGAATGGTTGGTAACATGTTGATGTTACAAGTTGGGAATCATTATGAAAGAGTTTATCTTTTAAACCCTGTGTTCGTTTGGTAACATGTAAATGCTACAACCATTGATTTCAACTTGAGTTCATAATTTTAGCCAAGTGCAAGAAGGTAATCAATATGTTCATGACACATTGGCTCACCTACAACTTAACTAAAAAAACATGAAAGCCGTGCGCACGGGCGAAGGTGTAGAAACCTTAAACACATAAGAAAGGTGTAAAACCTTTAAACCTTTGAAGGTGTAAAACCTTTAAACCTTTGAAGGTGTAAAACCTTATTATATCTTGGATGGAATTGTAACTTTGATTTTTCCTGTTGGACATGAATTCTGACTCATGTGAACATCTTTGAATACTTGGATCAGCATGTAACACCTCTGATCACATGTAACATCTGGAAAACTTGATCAACATGCAAACATCTTGACCTGAATAGGGACTTTGAGTTTCCTCGCAAAGCAGAAACATGTTAGGGTGGGTGTTAGCTTGGCTAACACCCCTCCGATGCTTAAGTCAGTCGATGTTTAATGAAGATAAATCAAATTGAAACAACATAATTGAAATAAAACATATAAATGCATACCTGATTTTCTGAATTAATTTGAAAAGCTATAACTTACATGAAGTACAGCTTGAGATGCGCTGCATTCTAACTTCTAGGAATTCTGGTACCATCTATAGTTGATATCCAGCATGCCCCCTTTCCAACCTATTGATTAGTAATCCTACATGAGCTATCTTCTTCCAACATGATGAATCTTGATGCTCTAGTTCTGATTTCATCCAGCCTCTTGCATGGTGTCATGACTAAGTCATCATAATAAGGAGAGTCCTTCTTGAGCCCCATCCTGAAGGCTTCAATTGCAGTTATAGTGTCCAGGTTGGAGATGTTCACCGCCTCCTCTGTTGAACCTGCTCAGGTAGTCTTTAAGTAGCTCATCAGGTTGCTGGACCACCCTGTAAAGATCACTTGTCATTTCTCGAACACCCTGTTACATGAAAACTGATTAGTGAACATGTTAATAAGTTGAGCATATGATCCGATAGAACCCAAAGGCTGGTTGATTAGCCATCTCAAAGCTGCCCCTGTAAGAGTTGAACCAAACCCCTGCAAAAGCATGCTTCCTTGAACTGGGGTGGAATGTGGACTACATCCATCTTCTCCTGATATAATGCAACATGCTCCGCTGGATCACTTGTCCCATCATACTGTTTCATGTGGGGTGGACTGAACTTCTTTGTATCATCACGTTGGCTATGGCTGGAGCGAAGCGAGATTCATTGTAACATGTTGGAGACGCCTGGTTGTGTGGCATAGTCATCCCGGTACACTCATGACTAATTCTTTCAACTCCTGCATTTGACGGCTAAGCAAGCTACCTGCATCATTGTTAGCAGTAGAAAATTGACAATTATTAAGATAATTAAAAAAACTGAGGGTTAAGACTCCCTGCTGCCACCGTAGTTGGCGTAACAAATGTTGTTGAAGTTGGAGTAACAGTTTTTCAGGATGGATGATCGTGCTATTGGTGGTCAGGTTGGCAGCTGGTGTGAATCCACCAAATCCAGATGATCATGCAGCATCACTTTCAAAAGCAAGCCTTCTAGGTTGGTATAGAGAGAATGGGTCAGAGGGCACATTTGGAGCAACAGACTGGAAGATGCTAGGGAAGCTGGTTTGCTGTGCCGCCGATGTTCCACCTTGCAGAGTAGTCACCTCACGCTGCAACCTGGAGACTTGATTCATCAGCATGGTAGAAGTATCATTCTGCAGTTGAATCTGATTCCTCACGTCACGCATCATGGCAGTCAAGTTGGAGGCGATATCCGAAGGGATTTCAGGTGCCCCCATTGCTGATCTGCCCCCACTTGCAACTGAAATTCCAGATGTAATCTGATCGTTGTTGTTGATTGCTCATCTTGAATCTCTTAACAATCTAAAAGACCAATTTCCCACAGACGGCGCCAAATTGTTTGGCCAATTTTTGACAATCGGACAAATAAAAAAGAAGTAGGGTACAAATGGAATATAGATTTCAGAATTCAAGATGTAGGTCAGAGTTCAAGATGTTAACGCAGGATGTAACGAGGAAAGCCTTTGAGCAACTACTCTCCGGCATAAAACCTCGGGAGGTTTTGGAAACCTACTCTGTACAATTTTTTTATTAATATCGGAGTGTGAGTACAAGAGAGAGTATTGAGAGAGAAAGAGAGTTACAGTAAGGAGTGAGTGAAAGTGTGTGTGTTTACATAGAATGTGTTAACTATTTATACTAAAAGAATAATGTAACTATCCATCAATGCCTAAGATCTCGGGGAGTTTGTTGCAGTCTCTTTGTTTGTTGATGATAAGCTTTAGTCTTTGACTTGGTCCATGAGTAGATGTGCTAATCATTTATCCATGTGTGAATTAATAACAACCCTATAAAGTAGGAACAATAAAACTGCCACTCAAGATGTCAGGTCGTCAGGTCGTCAACTCAGGATGTCACGTCAGGATGTAAAGTCAACATGTAAAAGTCAACATGTAAACATGTTGAGTCAACATGTAGAGTCAAGATGTAAGATGTAACTTCAGGATGTCAACACGTAGAGTCAAGATGTAAGATGTAACTTCAGGATGTCAACATGTAGACTCAAGTCGTTATTTCAGGATGTAGATATAGTGCTGTGAGATTTTTCACCTCAACAATTGCCCCTAATTTTTTGAATTGAGTGAACATAGAAATTCAAGAATTTCCATAACACTTGATTTATGTGATAAAATCTCCAAGATGCAATTGATCTTGCAAAAAACAAATAAAACAAGAATATATATTTTGGTGATTGTCTTAATGACAATTTTTATTTGTTTGCAACATGTCTGTTTAGACATGTTAGGTTGCAATTTGTTTGAACCATGTCTTGTGATAGCATGGTTAAAACTTATGAATGTTTCCCGTTTTAGGATCAGTTGTTTTGGTCCTTTTTGGTATTTTGATAATAGATTGGTCGTACGGTTAGGATTCTAAGGGTAACATGTTGATGTTTAAACTTAGAATAATTTTTGAACAATGAATAGTAGCGATGTAAGGAATGGTTGGTAACATGTTGATGTTACAAGTTGGGAATCATTATGAAAAGATGTTTCTTTTAAACCCTGTGTTCGTTTGGTAACATGTAAATGCTACTAACCATTGATTTCAACTTGAGTTCATAATTTTAGCCAAGTGCAAGAAGTAATCAATATGTTCATGACACATTGGCTCACTACAACTTAACTAAAACATGAAAGCCGTGCGCACGGGCGAAGGTGTAGAAACCTTAAACACATAAGAAGGTGTAAACCTTTAAACCTTTGAAAGGTGTAAAACCTTTAAAACTTTGAAGGTGTAAAACCTTTAACCTTTGAAAGGTGTAAACCTTATATCTTGGATGGAATTGTACTTTGATTTTTCCTGTTGACATGAATTCTGACTCATGTGAACATCTTTGAATACTTGGATCAGCATGTAACACCTCTGATCAACATGTAACATCTGGAAAACTTGGATCAACATGCAAACATCTTGACCTGAATAGGGACTTTGAGTTTCCTCTCGCAAGCAGAAACATGTTAGGTTGGGTGTTAGCTTGGCTAACACCCCTCCGATGCTTAAGTCAGTCGATGTTTTTGAAGATAAATCAAATTGAAACAACATAATTGAAATAAAGCAATATAAATGCATACCTGATTTTCTGAATTAATTTGAAAAGCTATAACTTACATGAAGTACAGCTTGAGATGCGCTGCATTCTAACTTCTAGGAATTCTGGTACCATCTATAGTTGATATCCAGCATGCCCCTTTCCAACCTATTGATTAGTAATCCTACATGAGCCTATCTTCTTCCAACATGATGAATCTTGATGCTCTAGTTCTGATTTCATCCAGCCTCTTGCATGGTGTCATGACTAAGTCATCATAATAAGGAGAGTCCTTCTTGAGCCCCATCCTGAAGGCTTCAATTGCAGTTATAGTGTCCAGGTTGGAGATGTTCACCGCCTCCCTGTTGAACCTGCTCAGGTAGTCTTTAAGTAGCTCATCAGGTTGCTGGACCACCCTGTAAAGATCACTTGTCAGTTTCTCGAACACCCTGTTACATGAAAACTGATTAGTGAACATGTTAATAAGTTGAGCATATGATCCGATAGAACCCAAAGGCTGGTTGATTAGCCATCTCAAAGCTGCCCCTGTAAGAGTTGAACCAAACCCCTGCAAAAGCATACTTCCTTGAACTGGGGTGGAATGTGGACTACATCCATCTTCTCCTGATAATGCAACATGCTCCGCTGGATCACTTGTCCCATCATACTGTTTCATGTGGGGTGGACTGAACTTCTTTGGTATCATCACGTTGGCTATGGCTGGAGCGAAGCGAGATTCATTGTAACATGTTGGAGACGCCTGGTTGTGTGGCATAGTCATCCCCGGTACACTCATGACTAATTCTTTCAACTCCTGCATTTGACGGCTAAGCAAGCTACCTGCATCATTGTTAGCAGTAGAAAATTGACAATTATTAGATAATTAAAATCAAACTGAGGGTTAAGACTCCCTGCTGCCACCGTAGTTGGCGTAACAAATGTTGTTGAAGTTGGAGTAACAGTTTCAGGATGGATGATCGTGCTATTGGTGGTCAGGTTGGCAGCTGGTGTGAATCCACCAAATCCAGATGATCATGCAGCATCACTTTAAAAAGCAAGCCTTCTAGGTTGGTATAGAGAGAATGGGTCAGAGGGCACATTTGGAGCAACAGACTGGAAGATGCTAGGGAAGCTGGTTTGCTGTGCCGCCGATGTTCCACCTTGCAGAGTAGTCACCTCACGCTGCAACCTGGAGACTTGATTCATCAGCATGGTAGAAGTATCATTCTGCAGTTGAATCTGATTCCTCACGTCACGCATCATGGCAGTCAAGTTGGAGGCGATATCCGAAGGGATTTCAGGTGCCCCCATTGCTGATCTGCCCCCACTTGCAACTGAAATTCCAGATGTAATCTGATCGGTTGTTGGATTGCTCATCTTGAATCTCTTAACAATCTAAAAGACCAAATTTCCCACAGACGGCGCCAAATTGTTTTGGCCAATTTTGACAATCGGACAAATCAAAAGAAGTAGGGTACAAATGGAATATAGATTTCAGAATTCAAGATGTAGGTCAGAGTTCAAGATGTTAACGCAGGATGTAACGAGGAAAGCCTTTGAGCAACTACTCTCCGGCATAAAACCTCGGGAGGTTTTGGAAACCTACCTCTGTACCAATTTTTTTTATTAATATCGGAGTGTGAGTACAAGAGAGAGTATTGAGAGAGAAAGAGAGTTACAGTAAGGAGTGAGTGAAAAGTGTGTGTGTTTACATAGAATGTGTTAACTATTTATACTAAAAGAATAATGTAAACTATCCATCAATGCCTAAGATCTCGGGGAGTTTGTTGCAGTCTCTTTGTTTGTTGATGATAAGCTTTAGTCTTTGACTTGGTCCATGAGTAGATGTGCTAATCATTTATCCCATGTGTGAATTAATAACAACCCTATAAAGTAGGAACAATAAAACTGCCACTCAAGATGTCAGGTCGTCAGGTCGTCAACTCAGGATGTCACGTCAGGATGTAAAGTCAACATGTAAAGTCAACATGTCAACATGTTGAGTCAACATGTAGAGTCAAGATGTAAGATGTAACTTCAGGATGTCAACACGTAGAGTCAAGATGTAAGATGTAACTTCAGGATGTCAACATGTAGACTCAAGTCGTTATTTCCAGGATGTAGATATAGTGCTGTGAGATTTTTCACCTCAAACAGTATTCAGTCATTACATTAAGTTATGGTAACTGTTACTTTTGGTCAACGACGGAAAAGCCGAAAAATAATATAAAAACTAAAAAAAAAAAAATTGAGCTCTGGGAGGCTACCACGTGCGCGTTTCGGCCCATGGATCATGGGCGACCCGTCTCATGCATGAGACGGATCCCCTTGTTCTCATGGGAGACCACCTCATAAATTATTTGGGGTTTATCGTGAATCAAATTCAATTTCACTTTGAGATATTTTCACGTAATCTCTACTACTTAAATCTCAAGCATCTCTTTATAAAAGTCAGCCCCGTTTTTCTCTCCTTCTCCAGGACCTTACTAGTTTGAAATGTTGCCCATTTAATTTCATGGCAACGCTAGACTTACAAAAAAAAATTACAAAATGAGGGGTACAAAATGTGGTGATGATATTTTATAGGCTATATCGATAGTGGACCCGACACACTACAATTAAAAACACCAACACAATTACACAATTATGACACCTTATTTTATAAGCTACATTTTGTAACTTTATTATTTCTATTATTTTCAACCGATAAGATTCATCCGATCCGCATTTCCCCAATCCCCAATCGACTGCAAACTATTTTCTTACTCCATCTACGTGTCATTCCCTAATTGGTACATGGAGACTTCCACGTTGTTTTCCTCGCGTGATAAACATTTCAACCGCCGTTACTTTGCTTCCAGATCTACCCCTCCTCCCTCGTATCTCGAGATATCATTCCCGTTTTTTCTACGATTCTTCGTTTTATAATCTTCAGATCTGTCTTTTTCTAAACCCTAAAATCAAAATCAAAATCTCCATTTCCATTCAATCAACAATGGCGACGTCCAGATTTCATCTTCTCCCGGTGGCGTTCATCTTCGCCCTCGCTTTCGCGGAGGTTTCTCTCTGTGCAGATTCGTCGCCGTCTTCTCCGAGTCCGGCACCTGCACTCCCCGCCGACGCACCATCGGCTCCATCTCCTTCCGCCGATATCGGTTCGCCTCCTGCGCCTCCGCCTTCGTCAGATCCATCTCCGACTCCCGCTCCATCTCCGGCGAACTCAACTTCTAACTCTTCGTCTCCTACGCCTACACCTGCTCCTTCCCCCCGCTCCCGGCGTTAACGGAATCAGTCACGCTGGCGTCGCTGATGATGAAGCCGAGCCGGAGCCTTCTTCCGGCGGGATGAGCGCCGGGAAAAAGGCCGGAATTGCGATAGGAGTCATCGCTTGTGGTAGCTTTGTTGTTTTCGGAGCAATGCTGTACAAGAAGCGACAACAGAACATCCGGCGAGCGCAGTACAGTTCCGCCGCCAGGAGAGAGTTTCTCTCCGATTTATAGACAGAAGTGCCTGTCGAAGATTCATGTGTATGAATGTGATTTGATCATATCATCATTGAATTGGGATTGGAAGGCGAAATCATTTCTTTGATTCTTTACGGGTAATTAGATTATTGTTACTTAACATTTTCAATTTTGAATACAATTATAATCATCTTGCACTGAGTTTGATTTGACTGTTTATACTCCGTAGTTAAAAATTGAATCATCGACTCTCTGCTTTTCCGATTGTCAATTTTAACTGGTGATGGGATGATTTATCTCATTGACTTCTTTGAGTTAATAATTTCTCTTGCACTTATGAATATTATTTTTGGAATAATACTATGGGCACAAAAAAATCGCAAAATCTTGTTTACAAAATCCTAAGTGTAATGATTTTATTGGTGTTTTAAACTAGAGTGTGGCGGGTTCTTTATCGAAGTAAGCACTAAAACATCGCCAACTCATGTTGTGAGCAAGCTTATTTTGTGCCCCTAGCATTGCTTTTCATTTTTGTCTCTAAATAATTATCCAAATTTGCTCTTGATCAAGAACAATTTAAGAGAGACAAATTCTAATATGCGGCGGATTCGGCCCATGGGTCAGCCCGCTCGCCCCAGCCTCTCCTCCATAACCAGCGCGACACGTGTCATTTTTTTAAAAAAAAATAATAACTTTAAAATGCTATATTTTGATATTTATAACTCAGAAAAAAAAAATAAAAATACCGTTATGTTCGTCTCAACTAGAAGAATCAAACTAGATAGGTCATGATATGTTTTTTTTTATTTTTTTTAATATACAGTACATTTTAACGCACAAAAAATTTTGAGCTGCTCGTCACCTGAGATGTAACACTCTATTCTGATAAAAGTAACAGTTTCATCTCCAAAAAGTAACACTTTTTACTGTCAAATGTAACAACAGTTTTACAAGAAAATTTAAATTGTTTGATAGTTTTTGTGGTTAGAAAAGGTAATATTTGAATTGTAACAGAGTGCATATATGATTATAATTTTCTATATAGATATATATAGATGAGTGTAACATTTGTATTTAGTAAATGTTACTTTTTTTTCTTTAAAAAAAGAGTAAAAATTCATGTATATAATCGTGTTTGCATTTCAATTGTTACTTTCTCAATAAAAATTGTTACATTTCAGATATAATGTTACATTTAAGAATGTAAACTGTTACAATTGAGAAAAAAAATGTTACATTCATTTTTTATAAAATGTAACATTAGTTTAGTTTGTCAATCTTATGTTAATTTTGAAAAAAAAAAGTGTTACATTCCTTTATAAAAAGTGCGACATTAGTTTAGTTGTCAATCTTTATGTTATCTTTAATTTATTGCAGCAAAATTGTGGTACATTTTGAAAAAAAAAAGTGTTACATTTGAAAGAAAAAAGTGTTACATTTTGTTATAAAAAGTGTTACATTCTCCGCGAAGCATAGGATCCCAACCCATGCTCCACTCAAAATTATGCCACGTGGCAGCGACTCATTGGCCCAAAAAAAATCATTTTTTTTCAGAAAAAAAGTTTCGTTTTTTCCCCCCTTTTTTTTAGTTTTTATATATTTTTTTCGTTTGCCAAAAGTAATACTTAGTATAACTAAATGTAACAATTGTGTTACTTATAAAGTAATATTGTTTATAAGTAAACGTAACACCAGTTTTACAAAAAAATAAAATAAAAATAGCCCATTTTACTTATCTTTCAGCGGTATTACTAACTATAAATACGTGTAACAATAACAATAACTAAATGTAATTATTGTTATACTGAAATGTAATTGTGTTTTTCCAGAATATTTATAAAAAAACCTACTTTTTAATGTTAGTATTGCCTTGAAATAAATGATATATTATGAACTGTTAAAAAAAATGGGTGTTCAAACTATAAATGGTCCAATAGATATAAGTTGGATTGCGATTTAAGTGTATGATAATTTTTCCCCTCCCCTCTAAGACCATCCACAATGGTTGTTTAATGGAGGGGTTTAATGGTCATTCACACAAATATTCCTTTTTAGGTGGTCTACGAGCTGCTGCTCTTTTTGATTCTCACTTTCTTTAAAGTATTGAGAGATACTCTCGAGCCGCAGGTCTTCTAAATCAATCAATGAAATTCATTTTTCAAAACCATCATCGAAGACTCTTTGGAAGCGGTCATGTTCTCCCCCGTGGGACTTTCCCTTACTCGTATCCGAGCCGAATATGAAATCGCATTGGTCTCTAGTAAATCACAATTACATAAAATCGTTGATGACACTAAAATCACCAACAGCCTAATGCTTAAAGGCTTAGGCTGGGCCGAGAATAAGACATTTACAATATACCAATGAAATAGCATTCAAAACTTCACCAGAACATGCAAACAATTAATTTAAATGTAAATAATAATAAATTTAATACAATTTTCAACTGACAAAACTAATATTAAAAATTGTAGGCGGGGCCCTAGACAAATTTGAAATTAATCGCGGCATCTTAATGGAAATTTAATGCAATCTTTTTTTTAATATCTAACCTAAGCCGATTGAAATTAAGGGAATCGTTATATGACTGCTTAGCGTCTAAGCATTCTAGGTGAACGATTTTTAAAACAGAGGTGACTAGGTCCTTTTAGTTGGATAACATCAACCGCGCGTTACCAAAATGAAAATTTTGTTTGTTTTCCATCTCAAAATAAAGCTATACTCTCTCCCGTCAAACAACCAGTTTCTCCATCAATTTTCTTCATTTCCATCATTGTTGTTGTTGGATTTTCTTTCTAATTATTCAACAACACAATTTTTAGTAATTCTAATGTACTGAGATTACAAATAATTGTGTTGTTGATATATTTTTTTATCGTATAATAAATAAATTTTCCTCTTATATGTGACAGCCTTTGCTTTCTCTCCTATGTAAGAGCTGTTGTTTCTTTCCTCTGTTGAGAGTCTATGTTTGTTTATTTTCTCACAATAAAGTGGATACTATTGTTCTTACTGCACAAGGATGGTTCTTGGATTTTGAAATTTATGGTGGGCGTTTTCTCATCAACCTGGATTTTGTATATCAAGTGCTCAACGCAAAATATTGTCCCAGGGAGAATTTTTAAATGTCGGATGGAGGCAATGTCTAAGTTTTTCTTGGAATGAAATCCGATCGTCTCATGATTTAGATTGGACATATCGTTGTTGTAGGTTAAGAGATGTAACTATTTTTGATATTCGGGATGATCCTCCGGCTTTTGTGGAGTGTCATCTCTTTTCTAGTTGTGAATGAAATAGATTTGTCGTTTGCTAAAAAAAAGTTGGATACACCTTCATTAATACTATACTATATCAATAACAAATTTTATATTTTTATTAGGATAATTGAATTAAGGGCAAATTGCAATTTGGTTCCTGACATTTACAAACTTTTGCAATTTGGTTCCCAACAGTTTTTTTTCGCCGATTGGTTCCCAACATTTACATTTTTTTGTAATGTGGCTATAAAAGTAACTGGGCGTTAGTTTTCTAACGATTTTATGTCATGTGACTAGCACATGACGTTTTAAATATTCGTAAAGCTACACATATCCGATTAATATGATTCTTTTTTTATATTGAAGCTAATATTTAAATCTACAACATAATTTTTTTTTAGAAATTTGTTGGGTACCTAAAATATTTTTACATTTAATCTTAATTTTAAATATTAAAAAAATAAAAACACGTGAAATATAATCTAAAAAAGGTATTAGCCCAAGTATGTTTCATATGAAGTAATTTCTATATGTATGTTTCCTAAAGTTTATTTTTCTCCACCCCTCTGCCACTTTCCCGCAACACCCATTCCACATACACTCTTCCCTCGATTCATCTTCTTCTTCTTCCTCTTTTTTCTATCAAAGATTTTTACGAACTGATAATCTACATATAGAATTTACTTCATATGGAACATATTTGGGCTAATATCTTTTTTAGATTATATTTTACGTGTTTTCTATTTTTTAATATTTAAAATTAAGATTAAATGTAAAAATAATCCAACTACCCAATAAATTTCCAAAAAAAAATATATTGTAGATTTAAATATTAGCTTCAATTTAAAAAAAATAATCATATTAATCGGATATGTGTAGCTTTAAGAATATCTTAAAACGTCATGTGCTAGTCACATGACATAAAATCTGTTAGAAAACTAACGCCCAGTTACTTTAATAGCCACATTGCAAAAAAATGTAAATGTTGGGAACCAATTGGCCAAAAAAAACTGTTGGGAACTAAATTGCAAAAGTTTGTAAATGTCAGGGACCAAATTGCAATTTACCCTTGAATTAAACTAAAATTATTGCCTAAAAATTCCTTGAAACTAACCTAAAAATTCCTTGAGGAAATATAAACTTTCTTTTGTCAAAAAGTTGCGACCAAAAATTTTGGCACACAAATTAAGGAAAAGTAAGAGAGAGAAATAGTGGGAGGAGGTGTTTGTGACTCTGTGAGTATGAAAAATTAAATATGATAGAGAATGAGTGGGAGAAATAGTAAGATGATTGGTGTTGTGAGTGTAAAAGTAAAGTAGGAGAGAGAATGAGTGGGAAGAATAGTAAATATTATTTACCATTTTTGGTAGTCTCAAGTCACGTGGAACGGACGAAAAATGAAATAAGTCTCAAGTGACATGAAACGGAGGGAGTATACTTCAATGATGGAGTGGGTATTATTCTCCTGCAAAACACTTGGAAGAGAATAATACCCAGTCCGTACCTCTCCTCGCCTCCTTCTAGAGTAGACATTGTCAAAAAAATAAAAAATAAAATAATACCCAGTCCGTAGTCAGTGATAACGATAGTCTCATTTTTATTTTTATTTTTATTTTTATTTTTGTTTCATAAAATTAGTCTCATTCTTAAATTGAAGATTTCAAAATTATTGAATTACTAAAATTTATAAATAATCTTAAAATAAATGTTTGAAAAGTCAGAAAAGACTATCATTGTAATTGTAAGATGGTGGAAGTAAAATTGCGGAATCTAAGCACCCACAGTGGTGCCCTTTACTCAAGGTCAAGGCTGAGGTGGCATACAAGCCTTCTAGCAGTGGTGACCAGCCAAGAGGTCATTGGATGACCAAACTCGAGCGCATTTGCACTAGAAAGAGTAAAAAGGAACCAGAAAAACAAGAACACACGTCTTTTAATGCTTTCATACCAAGAATAATTTTACACCGATATAATTGTTGCTCTGTCTGTGTATACATTCTAATGGACTACAGTACACATACATCATGCACCCAACCTAATGCTCGTACGAGAATAGAATTTCTGTAAATCATTTATGTTGGAAAATATTTATCTCGGGTGACGGACATAGATCAAGCAATAGTACAACAGTTCATTTTGATATATAATAGCATTGTGGACTGTCCGATCCTTACTCTTCTTCTGTAGGAGGGTCTACCCAGCGCCCGTGATCTTTTATCAGCTGAATTAACGCATCCGTTGCAGATTCCATTGCTATTCCTCGTTTCACCACCGTCTGACATAAAATTCAACAAACCATGTTAGTATCTTAACTAAGAAAACAATAATAATCATACTTCCTCAATCCCAAAATGATCTTCACTTTTGACTATTCAAACTTTTTAAGGATATGAACACTTGCATCACTAGCCATGTTGTGTCTATGTACATTTAAGCGTAATTGTAGAAATGAGAAAAAACTATTTGGCATAATGAAAAATGGCAAATGAGAAAATCATTTCGGGACAGAGGGAGTAGATCTTAGCATTTCATTTGACGTGTGAGCACAATCAGTCTTTCTTTGGACCCCACGCAAAGTGGGAGCTCCTTGTAGTATAGGTTACCCTTTTATCTAATCATTTCATGCCCCTTTTATCTAAATATACAGATTTTCTTTCTTGCACAACAACAACAAAGTTTTAGTCCTGAAATGATTTGGGGTCGGATGTACCTTCATGAAAATTATTTTGCCCGTGTTAGAAATACAACCCTATTCTAGGAAAAGATAAAAATGGTAAGTTGACTCTTCTTTGGGAACAGATGGAAATGGTAATTAATGCCAAAAAGGACACGATACGTTGTTTCCCTTTACTTTACTTTTTTTTTTTTTTTCCCAAAACAATCTTTTGACCGTTTTCTTGCAAAATTAAGTTTCCCCTTTCCCTTCTTGGAAAATTTCTTAAAACGATTGCCAGAAACATCCTTATCATCAGTGAGAAAAAAATCAATGCATCCTTGATTCGTGACCACTAAAGGATATACTATTAAGGTCTAAACATTAAACACTTTCTTAAAACCCTTGTGAAATTAAAGGGGACGCTTATATTTTGGAATGGATGGAGTTTGATGGAAAGCTAGTTTGTTCTGCGTAAATAAGTTGAAGATATCATGCATTTCAATAAAAACTTGAGACACAGACTTCATATTTCATTCTACAAGAACGAATACCAAAATCCTTACCTTTCCGACATAAAGATCAATTTTTCCAGGAGAACCACCTACATAACCAAAATCTGCATCTGCCATCTCCCCTGGTCCGTTAACAATACAACCCATGATTGCAATCTGCAAAAAAGAAAAAAAATAATAATAAAAAATGAATATTAATAATCCAGATTTAACTTAGTGTAGTAACGTCCTAATTAATGCCACCGAAACAGTGAGGGTCAGGGTTTTGATAATTACTGAAACACCAGGCAAATGTGACGTCTTTTCTCTTATTTCTGCACTTATCTCTTGAAGG
This sequence comes from Campanula takesimana, assembly GCA_026119855.1. NCBI lineage: Eukaryota > Viridiplantae > Streptophyta > Magnoliopsida > Asterales > Campanulaceae > Campanula > Campanula takesimana. The sequence continues at coordinate 319,699 of JAOWBW010000673.1, forward strand.
TCAAACAAAGTCCTACCGCAAGAGGGACATGATACATATTCCTGTGGATATTGCAGGCATAAATGAATGTTAATAAGAGCTGTACACTTGAAATTTCTACTCTTTACTCCCTACGTACCAGGAAGATGGTCCAATTTAGTTTTTGGATGGTCAACAAAGTAAACTTTGACCAAACAATCACCCCATATAATTCTAAAAATTGTTGCAGATAAATCACTTAATGATTTATCAAGAAAAATTTATAGAACTTCACTAAGATGATTTGATTGACATTAATGTTTTGTCAAAGTTCGACCAAAAACCAAATGGGATTGTCTTTCCGGGATGGACGTAGTTTTTACAAATCCCTACCGTCTTTGTGTTTCGCATTCTGCAACCTTGTAGCAAATTGAAAGATGTATTCCTAAGAAAATCAAAGTCCTGGTCAGGAGCTTCTAAAAGAAGACCATCTCCGAGTCCATCTACTAAAAGTGCACCCACATTGGCACCGGCACCAATTACTAAATCATCCCTGCCAAGAAGTAGAACAAAATTACATAAAACTCCTTTGATAAGAATCTTACTTTAAATTAATACTGGCTCGTTATTCACCTGTGAATGCCAGTAGGGAATTGCATGTGGTGAACAACAGGGAAGTTGAGAGAGTTATCTGAAAGATACTCAAATAGCCTGCCACCAAAATGAATTTAAACTAATATCAGGAACAAGGTAAAATCATGTTTCGAATGATTTCATTTTCAAGAAACTCAAAAACTATTTATATTTCATCAACCATTCCAAAATTTCATTTGCATAAATTATCATGTTGGATCTAAAGCGTTCATCAAATGATCAACCAACAATTTATCAATGGATACAATATGCATATGCAACATAATCTGATTCTTTCACTCCAATCAAGTGTTAGGCTGTTATAACATGACTCTCGTGAAAAGCTTTTTCGAAAAGCAACAAAATCAAAGTTCCAATAAGGTTAAGTTGATCTTTCCAGATAATGATATACTCCCTCCGTCCCAGCTCACTTGAGACTTATTTCCATTTTGGTCCGTCCCAGCTCACTTGAGACTCCCCAAAATGGCCATCTTTTTATAATTTTATATTCAATCTACCCCAGAACTCATTCTCTCTCTTCATTATCTACCATTCCATTTACTCAACCAACACTACTATTTACCCCACTCATTCTCTCTCTTCATTTTCTACCACACGTAAATTACTTTTTCTTAATTCTTGTGCCCACCTCTTTGGTCTCAAGTGAGGTGGGACGGAGGGAGTATATATATATATGTGTGTGTGTGTGTGTATCTGTTCATATAAGTTTCTAAAGAGTGGTCAAATGCATTACCTCCTAGCTGAATGCACCCTGCCAATTTTTTCCTCGGTATGCGGTAGAGAATGAAAAATCATTGTGGCATCGATGCTCTTTAGACTCTCTAGTTCTTCATAGGGCTCATCACCCCTTAATGACACAACCAAGCGGGTACCTGTTATTGAATCACGAATAAAGTAAGAGAATAGTATTTAAACCATACTAATGGAATGAACTATGAATAATACGGGTCCCGAACCGAAACAAAACTATCACCTTCTGGCAAAAGCTTGTGTGCTCCAGTTGATATTTCTTTTAGAGTTACCAGGACCATGGCATGGGGTAATGGCTTTGTCAACTGCTCTGACAAAGGTGCTATAACTCCCATACTTATATCAATTAACCTTTTCAAAGCTAGTCTCTGTTAAGGGTATAAAGAAAAATATCAGTTCATTTGACCACTTTGATTAGATTCACACTATACTATATGGTCAGAGCAGAAAAGACAGTTTCCCGTCACAAAAATAATTGAAGTAGAAACATTGGACATAATTTTTTCACAATCCATGGGAATACTTTCATTGATCTTTATTAGTCATAAACAAAGAGGGATTGGATTCTTACTGCATCTGCATCATCGACTGGTGGAAGTTGTCTTAGTAAGATTGAATCAACGGTGGCCAGATCCTGCATGAAGATCAAGATTCAAATTTTGGCATGCTCCAGACAGAGATGGATGGCTCAGTGATACTCCCTCCATCCCGATAAAATGGTACCAGTTGATATTTTTTTATCATCATTAGTGAACTATGACAAAAACGTAATGTCAATTACTCAATCTAATCATTCTAGTGAAATTCTAAAACTTGTAATGGATAAATCAATAAGTGATTTATCAATAACAAGATTAGTATTTTATTGGGATGAAAAGATTGATATTAATGTTTGATCAAAGTTTACTTTTGTTGAACATAAAGAGTCAAATGGGACTATCTTTTCGGGACGGAGGGAGTACATGTCAAGGGACAATAAGTAAGAACCGACCTTAAATGGCATGCCAACAGCAAGTTTTGCAGCTAATGATTTGTAGAGGAGTTCAGGTGTCTGGAGAAATAAGAAAAGAAGAGAAAGAAAGAGGAGAAAGAAGTTATAGCAATTTACGGGAAACAAAAACAATTCCATGTCTAAGTACTCAAATACAAAAAGAGTCAACTATAGCAAAATAAATTGACCTTCAATTGATCGAGGGAAACAGACATGAGAACAGAGCCATCACGGTGAAGGGCACCCCTATAATCCACTTCTTCACCCTGTCATTTGATCATGTTACTTCACCAGCTAAGAAACGGAACCAGCAAGCAGAAGCATATTGCCCCAAAAAAAAATCTACTACAGAACTTAAGTTCTACCTCCTTCTGCACTGGCAAATCACCAGTTCTGCGTTGAAAATCAAAGTAATGTCGATGCTTTTCTTCAAATGGTGCCTGATAAAAATAGCCACCGAGGTATAGCATTAGCCATTTAGCAACATAATTTTGAATTCATAAATGTACAGATGAATAAAGAAAAAAAAAAAAACCCTACCACCCCTTGCTGAAGAAGAGCTGCTTTTGTACCAAGGTTAGCCAACCTTCTGCAGGGGTCTATTTCTTCCTCTGGTGCTTCTGTGAGGGATACCCTAATAGTATCACCCAAACCATCCTGTATATAAAACAAAGATTGGTATATTAAACCATAGAATGTGTGAATGTGTATGGGTATGTACATGTATATGGCGATGTGCGTCACTTTCTCAACATATATTATACTCCCTTCGTCCTATAATGCGCAAAATTGAGTGCACGGGATTAAGGAGAGAGTATATATATTCAAAATATTGGTAGTAGAGTATGTGGTGTGAGTATGAAAAGTAAAATATGAGAGAGAAAGTGGGTTAGGTAATAGTAACAGTTGTTGTGAGTATCACAAGTGGGTCTCATTGAATAAAGAAGTATTATTAAGTTTCTATTTTAGGTAATGAGACTTATTAATGGGACGCCTAAAAAGGAAATTTCTTCCCGTTATTATGGACGGAGGGAGTATATATATATGTATATAAATGTGTGTGTGTGTTCATGCGTGCAACATTATATGGACAACTCAAATTTCCGAAAGAGATACTCCCTCAGTCCCGAAAGATAGTCCCATCTGACTCCTTATGATCAACACAAATGAACTTTGACCATAATTAGTGTGAATCTAATTATCCTAGTGAAATTCTAAAAATTGTAATTGATAGATCATTTAGTATTTACCGATATCGATTTTTAGAAAATGATTAGATTGACACTATGTTTGGTCAAAGTTCACTTGTGTTGACCATAAAAGTCAAATGGGATTATCTTTCCGGGACGGGGGGAGTTATTTTCACAATGTGGAAGTGATAAAGTCATCAACATCCCAAAAAAGTTTAGCTTCGTAATAGGACCTGAAGAAGCGTTCCAATGCCAATTGCAGATTTCATTCGTCCGTCCTCACCCTCACCAGCTTCAGTGACACCCAAGTGCAATGGATAATCCCATCCTTGAACATACATTTCAGCCACAAGAAGGCGATACGCTTGGACCATCACAACAGGGTTGCTGGCTTTCATTGAAAACACGAAATTATGGTAGTCTAACTTCCTACAAATTCTTGCAAACTCAAATGCGGATTCAACCTGTAGCATTATGATAAAAACAAATTAAATCGACTACAGTCATTATGAAATTTTGAATCATCAAGAAAAGTTCCTTACCATTCCTCTAGGGGAATCCCCATAGTAGCTCATTATACGATCTGAAAGACTCCCATGATTTGTCCCGATACGTAATGCCCTCCCATATTTCTTGCATTTCTCGACCAGTGGAATAAAAACCTGAGGTAGAAACATGATTTTGTGAGAAGTCTATACAAAATTTTTTTACATATTTTAAATGCTTTAACACCGTGCTGCTGAGTAGCCTGACCTGCTCAATGTGCTCAAGTTCCTTCTGATAATCATCTTCTGTATACTCCAGTTTCTCAAACTGTGCCCGTCGATCAGCTGCAAGAAACTACATTGAGAATAATTGTACAACATAAACTGAGTAGAGAACCAATCATTGCTCAGTCAAGTTTATACCAAAGTTTCCTGGGTTGACCCGAATTTTGTCAAAGCATTCGGCAACCCGCAATGCAATGGGAGGAGCAAAATGAATGTCTGCCACCAAAGGTATGTTATAACTGCATATGAAGTGCATCCATGATACGTTACATGCTTATATATTGTAACGGTCAAGATCCCAAACGTTTTACTGTCACTACAAATTAGGTCTTACTTCTTTTGGACAAGAGTGTTCTTGATTTCGAAACAGGCATCTGCCTCTTTTTTTCCTTGGACTGTTATTCGAACAATATCTGCTCCCCTGTCTGCTATTTGCATTACCTGCGAAAGTGGCAACAACCAGATTAGCCATTATTTAGTTGCAAACAATAATAGGGTTTTGTGAACCCTCCACGATCCTCACAAACTTCTATAAACTGTATTTTTTTTTTTGTTCTTGAGCATTCAACTCCATATATAATTGCATCAATTGGCTTCTATAAACTGACATCAAAATGTAGCTTTGTGCAATGCTGATTACATCCTTCATTCACAAGGATATACTGCCTCCATCCCATAATGAGTGTCCATTTTTTATTTTAGAGACATTGTGGAAATGTTAATTTTTAGAACATTTTCAGTATCAAATATTTATAAATACCCTTACCATCCACCTTTTAGACTTACATCACTGCAAGTATACGGTGGAACAAGATACATTTTAGTGGTGAATTCAGTAACTACCCAAAAGTGGACACTCATTTGGGGCAAAATTTTCAGAAAGACAGTCAATTTGGGACGGAGGGGTTATTACTTGATTGGTATAGGATTTGAAACAACAACCATTACTACACTGACATACTTCACATAAAGCAACAACATATCAAGCTCCATCCGGGATAAATTGATAACTGCTGCTTCTTACTTTGCTAAGTTGGAACAGACCAGAAAAAGGGTAGACTTTAAAGCTAAATGCTGAAAAGAAAAAGAGAAAAGCCAACCTGTTGAACTGTTGCAGCGACATCCTTAGTATCTGTTGTAGTCATAGTTTGAATTCTTATGGGGTGGTCACTTCCAAGAGCCACATTGCCAACCATCACTGTGCGTGTTTTCCTTCTGACAGTTTTGTATGTTGATTCACAATACTTCTGTCGAGGAACTACATCCAAAAAAATAAGGATGATAGTCCAAAAAATGCTTTATAAAGTCTAAACACACACCCATTCACCAATCGGGAGGAGGGTCGAGGATGGAGAAGAAACCAAGACATTCAAAATGCTTCTGTACATTATACTCGAGAACCTAGTTCTTTATCATGGTTCAAACTTCTTCATGCTCAAATGGCAGATAAAAAAACACTCCTTCCGTCCCAAAATTAACAACCAAAATTTATCCAAAAAAATAAAATATTCTTGATCAAGAGAAAAGCGTAACAGAATTTGGTCATTCATTTTGGGATGGAGGGAGTATTAACTACAACTATGACAACTTACTAACTCCATTCAAGAAATCTGGCAGCATAGACGCGACATAATCATATAATCAAGTCCAACAATGCATACTAAAGAAAAGGAGAGAGGATATATACCTAACAAAGGGCTTCCTTCAGAAGCAGGCTCAAGTTCAGCAGTATCTGAAAGAGGGTTTGAACTTTTAATGACAAAGGCCTTGGCCCGGCGAAAGTTAACCCTCTTCAAATCAGATATTCTAACAAAATCTGTACTTTTCGCAAATCCCAGGCCCTTATCCCTGCTATTCAGAGCTGTAAACGAAGCGGGGACAGCTCCGGTCGCCATTTCCACAAGCACTAGTTATCAATTTCACACAATCCTGAAACATTAGAAGACATATATTTCAATCAATCCATCTTTACTACCATATCATGAAAGTTCATAACATCAATTCAAAAGCTATGTTTAGACACACAGAATCTTTCTACAACATCAATAATTAAGCACAGTAAGCTTAAACTTTTGACTAACAAAACTCCAATTCAATTTTCATGTTTGTTTGATGAAAAGTCAAAGCAAGGAAATCAAGAACTCTACAGTACTTCTTCAATAAAGCAAGTCCAATTAAAATTTGATCTCTCACCCTCTCATTAATTTCCTACTTTCTCATCAAATAAACAGCATAGAATTTCACAATAATGGTACAATCTCAAAACAACTCATTAGAAACAAAACCCAATTGATCATCGTCAGTCTACCCTTAAAAAGACAATCAATTACAAACATTTCACCTAAAAGAATCAAAACCCACTTCAGATAAACACATCAAACAGATATATAAACTAACAAAGATTTAAAATTTAACAAACCCAGAGAAAATTACTCACAAACCCAAAAAGGAGCTCCACGGAAAAGTAGTGAAACTGAGTTCAAATACTAGCCGAAAGAACAATCTGGAGAGAAGGAGGGGGGGAAATTAGTGGTGGGTGAAGTTTGAGAGGACTGTGTCTGCAACATTTATCAGGAAAAAAAATGAGGATTGGTAGTTATATTTGATGAAAAGAACATCAATTCACCATTACCAGACAAACGGACTTCACACAGCATCTTTTGTTTTCATTAACGAGAGATCAAAATTTAGGGGGTATAAGTGTATACTACTTTAATTTTCATTCCCTTCGTTCCCCTCTGCCCTAGACTTCTTGTTATTTTCACTTTAAGCCCCTTAACTTGGGGTCACATTTTCAGTAGCATACTATGTCGTAATTTCTTTGCCACAATGTTTTATTTCAATTTAGTGAATTACTTATCAGTAGCATAATATGAATTGCCTCACATGAATTTCGAGCTAAATGGGCGCAGAGCCGCAGAGGAGGGCACACATCCGGTCATAAAAGTATATTGATTCGACCAGTTCCCCTCCCCACCAAAAAAAAAATCTGGTCATTAAGTGGCAATTTCATCCATTGATGAAATTTTTTACTGAAGTAATTGTTCAGATGCATTAAAGTCCATCTCGCATGAAAAAACGTAAAAAAGGTAAGCCCAGCGACCAAGCACTCCCCCCCCCCCCAAATAAAAAAAAATGCGGAGACCGAAAAACCGCCAGGTTGTCGAGGACACGTCTGAAGAGGAGGCTGGCGGCCTTGATTGAGAGAATTAGTCATCTTACTCTATGAGCATATTTATATATAGTCCAAGTTGTTTAACTTGTACGTTTTCCATCTATTTTTTTCCCGATTTCCACAGCTATTGATGACATCTATCTCTTACAAGAGGGAAGTGTTCAATATGAGAAGTAATTAGGCGTGAGACTAAATATTATAACTATAGAGGGGGCAGGATGTAACAAATGCAAAGTTGATGAATTCAAGTGCCAAGATAATGTTATTGGGGAATCTTTGCTACCGTTTATAGGATGATGCCGTTTAACATGGACCCGGAACCGCTCCACCGAGTTAGCTCCACCGCTCCACCCAACGGCTCTGATTAAGGCCACATACACACATTTATCATTTGTGCGGCTATGATGATTTCAATTTTTTGTGGGTCCCACCGAGCTCAGCTACATCTCGACCGTTGGGTGTAGCTAACATGATGTGGCTCAAATCTCCACCATTGAGTGGAGCTAAGCGGTGGGTGGAGCCGTTCGAAATCCGTTTAAACATAAGACCGTGCCGTTTAAATTACCAACTAATGGCCTGTAAAAGTGTTGACAATTTGATTTTTCTTTTTTTGTTTTTTCCTATACTCCCTCCGTTTCATTTCATGTCACTTGAGACTAAAAATTTTAGCACACAAATTAAAGAAAAGTAAGAGAGAGAAATAGTGGATGTGTTTGTGAGTATGAAAAATTAAATAAAAGAGAGAATGAGTGGGAAGAATAGTACTCCCTCCGTTTCATAATACTTGTCATTTTATACTCATTCACACATATTAAGAAATGCAATTAATACATATTAAAAAGACATATGTGCCCCTAAAGGTATCCAATTACCTAGGCATTTAAATGCTTATACAAGAAATAGTTCACAATTAATGAATAAGGGTATAATAGGTAAACAAGAGTAATTCTTTCTTGGTAATAGTAAAACGTCGAGTATTATGGAACAAAAAATTAATCCTAAAACGTCATATATTATGAAACGGATGGATTAAGTTGATTGGTGTTGTGAGTGTAAAAGTAAAGTAAGAGAGAGAATGAGTGGGGGAAATAGTAAAGATTTTTTTACCATTTTGGGCAGTCTCAAGTAATGTGAAACGGAGGGAATATGCAATGCTAATAATTAACCTAAAATATTAATTTTGTTATAATATATTATTATGTGGATGTCCTTTGAACCAGAAGTGTACAAGAGAAGCTTTGCAAGATTATCTTTCGCGAAGCTTACGAAGGAAACTTTGTAAATATCTTCAGTGAAGCTTACTAGGGAAGCTTGGTAAATATCTTCAGAAAAGCTTACAAAGGAAGCCTTACTAAAGGATAGTATTTATCCTTATGGAAGCTTATAGAGGAAGCCAATTTTCACCTATAAATAGTAGGCTCTGGTTTTCATTTCAATATACTTCAGAAGTTCTTAACTTCTATCTTTCTCTCTTGTACACTCTCTCTATAATAGTCTTGAAATAAAATATTATCTATTGAGATTATGCTCTTGGTTCTTTAGTTTTATAACACGTTATCAGCACGACTTCGTTCTAGTTCCAGATCCTGAGCTATAGTCACCAAAGTAGGTACGGTATCGGTAAGATCTACCTAGTCTCTTTTCAAGTTATTTCAAAACTATATCTTATATATGTTTGCAGGATTTTAAAATAATAAGTGAATATAATTCTACGATGTTGAAAATTACATCACAGTTAAAACTATGTGGAGAAAGAATAACTGATAATGATATGCTAAAGAAAACTTTCTCCACATTCCTTCTTTGATTTGCTCATGCAGTAGCAATATCGAGAAAAAAGGGTTTAAATGATATTCTGAATTGATCTCATATGGCTGAGCAAAATAAAGAGATCTTATTGAAAACCCACGAAGCCCGCCCCACTGGCTCTACTCTGTTCCCTGAAGTGAACGCGAGTATATATGATAATACTGAGCGAGGCCGAGAACGTGGTCGTGGACGTAATCGCGACCGTGGTCGGGGGAGATTTAATAATCGGTATCATAATGACAATCACCCCAATAATGATGAAAAAATTTCTCGCCACCAGAAGTGGAATAGAGAAGGTAATAATGAAATATCATCGACTAGACAAATTAAGCAACCGATAAAAATTGAGAATTTATGTTATCGGTGCAGAATGAAAAGCCATTAAGCCCGTACCTGTCGTACGCCTAAACATCTTGTTAAGTTGTTTCAAGCATCAATGCTGAATAAAGGGAAAGATGTTGAAACAAATTTTGTCTATGAAAACGATGATGTAAAGCAAGATCCATCTACAAGTACACATCTGGATATATCAGATTTTCTCAATCCAGATGTAAATGATTACATACTTAATGGGGGAGAAGCCCAAACTAACTAAAGTATCTGACTCATTATAATTTACTTAAGTGTGTTCTATTATTTCAGTGTGTTTGTGTTCTAACATATTTAACTTTTACTTATAAGTATATTTGATTGTAAATGATGTTAATATTAGTACAATATGAGATAGTACAAAGATAATTGATGGCTCCAGAAGAGCTAACATAGTACTACTAAGAGGAACAAAAATAAGTATAAAAATGCATTGTTTTCATTTATGTTTCAAAGAAATTTACTATGCTTTAAAGTTATTCGTGAAAATGGATGTCATATTGAGACAAGTAATGAAGGAGAAATGAAATATTTATGCATTACAAAGACTGAATCAGGTAACAAATATGTGGTAGAAAAGTTACTTGTATTTTCCTCTAAAGTATGCTATACAAAGATTAGCATAATTGAAGTACAAATGGTCTTACCAGTAAACCAGAAGTTTACTAATATAAATGATTTTAACAGTAAACCATAAGTTTACTAATATAAATAGTTTTACCAGTAAACCAGAAGTTTACTGATATAAATGGTTCTACTATATGGCATGACCGGTTGGGGCATCCCGGTTCTAATATGATGCGAAGAATTATGGAAAATTCACATGGGCATCCATTGAAAAACCAGAAGATTTTTCAATCTAATGAATTCTCATGTGCTGCTTGCTCTCAAGGCAAATTGATAATTAAGCCATCACCAGCAAAAGTTGGAATTGAATCTCCAAAATATTTAGAGAGAATTCAAGGTAATATATGTGGACCGATTGATCCACCGTGTGGACCATTTAGATATTTTATAATTTTAGTAGATGCATTTACTTAATGGTCACACATAAGTTTATTATTAACTCGCAACCTGCCGTTTGCGAGAAATTCGATTACGATCACAATTTCCAGATTATGTGATCAAGACAATTAGCCTTGATAATACTGGTGAATTTACATCAGAGGCTTTTAATAACTATTGTACATCTATTGGAATAGATGTTGAACATCCAGTTGCTTATGTTCATTCACATAAAATGGTTTAGCTGAAGCATTTATTAAACGAATTTAGTTAATAGCTAGACCGTTGCTTATGAGAGCAAAGCTACCTGTCGTAGCTTGGGGACCTGCTATTTTTACATGCAGCAGCACTTATACGCATCATGCCATCGAGTTATCATAAGTTCTCCCCATTAGAATTGGCTTATGGTCAGGAGCCAAATATTTCCCATCTAAGAATTTTTGGGTGTGCGCTATATGTTCCAATGGCTCCACCACAACGCACCAAGATGGGACCACAACGGAGATTGGGGATATATGTTGGGTATGATTCTTCTTCTATTATACGATATCTTGAACAATTAACAGGGGATCTATTTGCGGCACATTTTGCCGATTGTCATTTTGATGAAAAAAAAAATTCCCAACATTAGGGGGAGAAAGTAATAAGCTGGAAAAGGAAATCAAGTGGAATAGATTGAAATATTATCTTGATCCTCGTACGAAGCAATATGAACCAGAAGTTCAAAAGATAATCCACTTGCAAGAGATAGCGAATTAATTGCCAGACGCATTTACTGACCTAAAAAGAGTGACAAAGTCACATGTTCCAGCTGTAAATGCTCATATACGGATTGATGTCCCGATTGGACAATCCGCTAATGAATCTAAACCATGCCTGAAGCGTGGAAGGCCTATCGGTTCCAAAGACAAAAATCCTCGAAAAAGAAAATGAGCAAATTATGAGAAAAGCCCCGTCGAGGTAAATGAATCTCCTGAAGAGATACATGACAAATCTGATCAAATACTTCCAGAAGAAGTTTAGATACATGTAATCATTAAGAATGATGATATCTCGATCAGTTATGTCAGTACAGGAAAAATATGGAACCGAGAGGAAAGAATTGTTGACAATATTTTTGCATATAATATAGCGCTTAATGTTATGGAAAATAACGAGGATTTCAAACCTAGGTGTATCGACGAGTATCGATGTTGAAATAATTGGCCAAAGAGGAAAGACGCAATTCAAGCAGAATTCAACTCACTTGAGAAGCGTGAGTTTTTCGGACCTGTAGTATTTATCCTTATGGAAGCTTATAGAGGAAGCCAATTTTCACCTATAAATAGTAGGCTCTGGTTTTCATTTCAATATACTTCAGAAGTTCTTAACTTCTATCTTTCTCTCTTGTACACTCTCTCTATAATAGTCTTGAAATAAAATATTATCTATTGAGATTATGCTCTTGGTTCTTTAGTTTTATAACAAATTTAAACTAGTTTGCTTCTGGAAATGGTAATACTTGGAAAACTAGTGTATGTTCAATTTTCATAAAGTAAATAACAAGTTAATGTAATTGAAATTTGATTTTGCTTTTGCTTGTCTGTAGTTGGAATTTGGCTTTACTTCAATCCCGTAATAAATAAATAAATAAATACTATTTTATTTTATTTTATTTTATTTTCCCGTCTTAAAATCAATGTATTTTTTAAGTAAGAAAATGAATGTCTAAATTCGTGAAATTTTGAACCAATTATACGTCGTAACTCGTTAGTTCAAAGTAAGCGTGCCGTATGATCAGTTTGCTAAAAAACGACAAACATAACTACTAGTACTGATGATGCTTTGCTTTCTACCATAAAAGGGAGCATTGTAGCTAACTGGAGTAATATATCAACATTATCTCCCATATTTTTCATTCTCAAAATTTCTTCTTTTAAGCTTCACTATACTATTACTCGCTCCACCCCCACCCGTGCGCCGAGGGGCAAGTCATATTTCAGAGCACTGGATAAGCATCATACATCCTTCACACACATTCGGTCACGACTTTTAAAAAAAAAAAAAAAAAAAAAAAAAGGAAAAAAAAAAAGGTACATACTTGAATAATGAAAAAAAGTAGTTATAGTTGCCGTCAGTCTTAACATAGTTTTTTTTTTTTTTTGAGGACAGTCTTTAACATAGTTCTTCTGACAATTCTCCAGATATGCAGGGGCCGGGCCAATAAGAAACCTAGTCTAAACAGGACTCTCTCTCTCTCTCTTTTCGAAATCCAAATAATATACAGTTTCGCCTCTGGGAAACCTAAATTATACGCCCCAAAAGATTACCAAGTAAAGGGTGAATAGTGCAGTCTTTACATGAACATTCTCAGCCGTAAAGTGCATCATAAGGATAGAATCAAAGGAATCCACTATGAGATGTATCTATCTTGCTGCTCTTGAAGCATTTTAGCTGATGACTTAGCATCCAAATACAGACTCTTCACTTCCTCAAGATCAGCCTGCAAATTGCTCAAAAAATAAATGAATTAATTGTAGAAAAAAACAACTTTCCTTCACATACCATTAAGCCCAATTGATGCATGTTTAATGTACCTTGCAGACCCCATCTCGGCCGTTCATTTTTGCCACAACGCTCGCAGGCGATAACAGCTGAACCGCATGTCTGAAAAGGAAAAAAAAAAAAAAAAAAGAAAGAAAGAGAGAGCATATTATGAACTTTATGTTTCCTAAAGATGGTTTAAACATTTGCAAGAGCCCAGAAAGTAAAGTAGACCTCAAAGATGCTTGCTTTCCAATCTCTCCAAGGAACGCCAGACTTTCTTCGTCTACAATCAATTCTTCTACTTGTGCACGGATAGCTAGGATCTGGCCATTAATAAAGGATTAAGATCACCAAACATCAGAAATTATAGAAATAATCATTGGTGGGTAGGGGGGTTGGGTACTATTGTCATCATATAGATTACATAAAAGCTCAACCTGTATCATTTCAACAAGACCATAGGTCTCTGTCCTTATGATCACCAGTCTGTCTAACAAGTCAACTGGGATACCATGAGGACTTGTCATATCGGTTCCTCTGCAAAAGGAGAACTTGCTCAGAAATTTAAACAAGGATTCAATGCAGTTTTAGAACGCCAATGCATAAAATAGATGGTAGCAATAAATGCATTCCTAAAGAGAAGGCATTCATTTTCAGAACTTCAATATGCGAGAATGTGTGTGTGTGGGGTTCTTACTCCCAAATCTTAATCTACCTATTGCATTCGCAAACATTAAGACACGGTGCAAATATTATCATCCGTTCTTCATGGCATGAAACAATGAGCGTGGGCAATTAATCATGAGAAAGAAGGAAAAGGGCCTAATTCACGGAATTTTAATCCTTCTATTCTTATGTCATTGCATTCACAGGCTGCTCCAGACTATGTGATTTGCTAAGTAATCTTAATTACAAATACTTGGTCTAAGGTGTGTTAGACATATTACAAAACCCACACTAAAGTAAATCCCAGTCATGCAAAATAAACTACTGAAGCTTTGTTCCTCCCCTTAATCATAGACTTTGTAAGTTCTCATCCTTCTTTTCTATCCCTTGCCAAAAATTAGTATGAAACCTCATTTTCCAGATTTGTTTTCTGTACTCTCTAGACTCAAATCATTATCTTTCTTTTCTATTCTTCTTCATTTTCTATTTTTGAGATACGACACAAGTTTGTCTACAAACAGTAAAAAAACTACCATAAAAAGTGTACTACTATATTAAGCATTTAAAAAAAAAAAAATCTAGACAAGAATTATGTACACATAGAATTCAACCTAATAAAATAAGTTTTTGTATGATGATGACATCATTTATATAGCTCTCTTGGCATTTGCATTTTAATTTTATTTTGTCAACTTGAAGTTTCGAATCCCAATAGCCCTAGTTATTTAGGTTATCTAGGTTAGACCTTTTAATTTTTAAACACCATGTTCCTCTTATGTGCAACTCTATAGTTTATGGGTTTCAGTTGGCCTGTCCCCTGATGTACCAGCTGTTATGCTTGTCCTTACGCTTGATATTGGCTACAACATGGTACTAATAGCTTCTGTTTCAAACTGTTGCAGACACTCTTCAGCTTATCATGCCAGTCAATATCATAGTTACCGGGAACTCCCAACCCCCCCCCCCCCTCGTCCCACGTCCCGGGAACACGCGTCCCGGGTTCACAAGGGAACTCGACCCAAAGTACTCAAACAATCGTACCGGAAAATAAACTGTCATCAACGTAGAATCTTGTTTGCATTTACAATCTTTTATGGTTATCTGCCTTTACATTATACTCTTTTATCTCCCTAAAAGTATATATATATATATAAATATATGTAAATGTGTGTGTATATATATGCTATTATATTCAAGTTAGTGGTGTGTTTTCAATATAGAGCGTACCACGTTCCCAATTGATCCTACCCCCAAGCGTACCCAAAATTTACCAAGTCACGTTCCTCGTTCCCGTACCCGTCCCGCGTTCCGAAACGTCCCACGTTCCTGGTAACTATGGTCAATATAATAAGATGCTGTTTTAGTGCAATTTCATGGGGTACAAGCAAGTTAACTTACATGCTTACCTAGTTCGACTAGTAACAACGAACTCTTCACATTTATTTTTTTTGTTTCATTTGGTGGGGGGTGGGGAGAGAAAGTAGCAAGTATAGCTTGTCTACTCTAAAATTTCTACAGTAATGTGGTTCAAGCACATACAGAAAAGATTTTCTTTTCCCCTATTTATAGTCCTTATTAAGTTCAGAAGAAGAAAAATATACCTGACATTGCATACTCCTCTATTTGTGGCAAAGATCACAATAGGAGATAGCGAGCTCTCCAAGGCTCGATTCAAGTACGAAAAGCATTCCATATCAAGCATATGTACCTCATCTATGAATAAGACTCCAGGAACAAGTTCTGCTACCCCCTCATCAATGTAGCGGTTAACAACCTGTTACGAATAAATATAATTATATTAAACTATGCATCCCGAATCTTTGATATGTTGCAGCAATGAAAGAAACAAGGTGTGAATTATTTACTGCGTTTAGTCAGTTAAGAATCCACATGTTAATGCCAATAAGAAAAGAGTTCACAAAAGTGCATCACAAAAGAACTACACTAGCAAACAACTGATAATAGAGATAATCAAGGATAGTTATAACATAATTGACTATGGAAATAGTAGCAATCTCTTTCAATGGCCAACATGAAAGGACACAAATGACAAGTTGATATATCCACAAGGTTCATATTGTAGTACCTTGTTGATTTCTTGGCGTAGCTTGTCCGTTATTTCTGTCTTCCTGGGCTTCATCATCTGGCCCATAAGTGACAATATATCTTGTCCCCCTTGAGGCCTTGCATTTGCAGCATCCAGATCATGTAGTGTAACATCCTAAGAATGCAGCAATTAAATCGGAAAAATAAGCATAACATAACTTGTAGGTGAAAACCTGTTCCCACGCTTATCACTGAAATAAACACTCAGAGCAACAGAAGCATTATCATGATAGAATCAAATTGTCAGCAGATTCAGAACATTAAATCAATTGAAAAGCACTTTAAATTTTGGCTTTGCGGCAATTCCTCCACTTTATGATTCTAGTAAAATTTGATTGTTAACTATTCATTCTTGAGCAAAATTTTACAGAGCGCGCAAAAAGAGGAGACTTCAACAACCATAAGATGACCAAACTAAGTTACATTTGGTCAGCCATAAAGAACCATATCATTCATGTATCAATGAGCATTACATCAAGAACCAAAAGCTCGGAAGACTACAAACCTGGACGATCTCTTTCTTCTTATGGACCTCTCCTTTTGGAAGTGGAACATACTCTTCAGCTTCTAGATCGAATTCGGTAGCAAATGCATCACTCCTACCAACCCTTTTAACAGCACCACTATTTGCTTCGATGTATATAACATCACCAACAGCAACCTGGAGTTGTACAAAGAAAACTAGACATGTCAACGAAAACCCAAATCCCAAGCATTAAGAAAAGAATGGATCAATGAACAGATTTCAACTCCTTTTCCAGCTGAATGCATAAGGTAAAGTAAAAAGATAATTCTACTTGAAAATAGTCTTTTTGTTGGTTGGGGGAGTGGTAAACAACTGACCAACATCCGTCACCGTATGCAGAGGAATTACCTTTTCTTTTATTAAGGCATCATAAATAGTTGGGTCCAGCTTCAGTTGCTTGGTTCCTTTGACTGTTTTCAGCCCAATCACAACATGACTGATGGCTTTACCATATCCACCAGTAACGCTCTCAGTTTCCTCCGGAGATAGTTCAGTCACCTGAGATAAATACATCCTCCAACACATGAGGGAAAAAAAGAGGAATAAATAAAGAAGAAGAACAAATATGAAAACAAATACTATCACAACATTAACAACATAGACTAAATTCATGTCAAGAAAGGTATAACTCGCCTCTCCTTCGTAAATCTCCTTGTTCTCTTTAATACGCAGACCAATAGCCCGTCGAAAGTTCTCCATTAAAACCTCCGTTTTCTTTACTTCAGATGAATAAACTTCCGACCCAACCATTGGACAAAATGGAACCTACAAAAACAAAAGAGTTCCATAAAAACTACTTATTCGGGCTCAAGATAGACCAAAAATCAGTAAAAAAGCAGAACAGTAGAATGTCAATTAGGTGTTGAACTAAACACTAACTACAATGGCAAAGAAACATTTCAAAAAATAGTACCTTCGTACCGAGCTCCTGGGAGATGCCGAGGGCAAGAGCAGTTTTACCAGTACCAGGAGGGCCAGCAAGCAAAAGAGCCTTACCGGCCATTTTCTTTTGACGAATCATATCAACAACAAGACCAGAGGCTTCTCTAGCCATTGACTGACCCACAAATCCAGCAGCCAATGGTATTGCTTTCCCATTAGCCTACACAAAAATTGAACAATAAAACGAAACAAAAAATCAGAACCGAAATTTCAATAATTATTTGCAACCCAAATAAACGCATTTAACACAGTAATGGAGCATAGCATATAAAGAGAGTGATGATAAACCCTAAACCCTAAACATTCATGATAAACCCTAATTCCTGAAAAACGATGATTTAATGATAAACCCTAAACCCTGATGAATGGAAGAAAAAGGAGGGTTACCTCAAGACCAAGACCTTTGATGTGAGTATGGGTAGCAATTCGTTGCTTTTTTGTAGTGGATTGTACTTCTTCGATCTTCATTTCTTCTTCCTCCCTGTTTACTTTACTAACCAAAAGTGATTTTGAAAGAAGGAGGAAGCCTGCTTACTAACCTAATAACAGGGGAGGCGACGAAACGAAGACCGGCCGCTTTTGCTTCCGGTTTTCCTCCTCTTTTTCCCCTTCTTTTGTTTGATGATAAATCGCAATTTGTTACCAGCGATAACCCGTGCTTTTCCGTAAACTAATTTACCAATTTTAATTTTAATGTTTTTTATTTTTTATATTTTTATTTAATACTAGTATTAGTTAATCTTAAATCATAATAATTGTATAATTTTTAATTATAATAAATAACTATAATAATTAATTATTAATAGTAAATATAATTGTTAAAATAAATATTTAACTATTAATAATTAACTACATAGTAATTGTTATAGTTAACTATAATAGTAACTATTATAGTTAACTATAGTAACTATTACTATTATAAGTATAAGTTAACTATAATATTAACTATTATAGTACTATTACTATTATAAGTAATACTCATTCTGTCCCAGAGTATATGTCTACCCTCCCATTTACACGGAAGTTAAGAAATGGTGGAAGTGGTGTAAGTGTTTTGAGTATAAAAGTAAAGTATGAGAGAAAATGAGTGAGATTGAATAGTAAGTTGATTGGTGTTGTGAGTATAAAACTAAATTATGAGAGAGAATGAGGGGGAGGAATAGTAAAGATTCTTTGTCATTTTAGGAAGTAGACAAATACTTTGGGACGAAGGGAGTAGTTACCTATTATAGTAACTATTACTATTATTATAAGTACTATTTATTATAATTGTTAACTATAATAGTTACCATATATAGTAACTAATAGTACTATTATCTAATACTATTAGCTAATAGAAAAAATATGAAAAGTCACTTACTTCCTCCGTTTCAAATTATCTGTCGCTTTAGGAATAAAAAATTGTTTCAAAATATCTGTCGCTTTACTATTATCAATGCACTTTTACCCTTTTGTCTCAATTATACACTTATTAATGATGGTGAAAGTATCTCTCATGCAGCATTTAATCACCTAGAAAGTTGAATTATTTAGGGGTAAATGGGTCTTCTTAACATGCATTAATTACATTTCTTAATATGTGTGAAAAAGTCTAAAGCGAAAGATATTTTGAAACGGAGTGAGTATTTATTAGGGTAGAATTGATGTGGCATCACCAAACACTTCCTTTCCCCATGACTTGTCCACATGGCAACACCATGTCTCTTTTCACCAAATTTAATATATATATATATATATATATATATATATATATATATATATATATATGTTCCATCCGTCCCACCCGAATTAGGATTTTTGGGTTGGGCACGGGGATTAAGAAAAAAGTGTTAGTGGAGTAGGTGTTGTGAGTATGAAAAGTAAAGTAAGAGAGAGAAAGTGAGGTAGAGAATAATGAGTGGAAAGTTGTTGTGGGTATGAATATGGGTCCCTTTAAATAAAACATTTCTATTTTTGGGTTGTCCTAATTCGAATGAGACACCCAAAATGGAAATTTGTCCTAATTCGAGTGGGACGGAAGGAGTATATATATTTCAATGTACAGACCTACACTACACTTTGATGCCATCACACTATGTATCCATATAATTTTACAGAAGGAGAAACACTCTAAACTGCAAGGGCTAGCTAGCAAGCACCACCATATTCTTCTTCTTTAGCTCTATCACTTTTAAGGCTAAAATCAAACACTTCAAAGAATCTACCTCCCACTGGGTGGTAATTCTTGGCTTTCTATATCGACTTGGCGCGGAGTATCTATTTGGGAGTTGTTCCGTTCATCTGACATGGCACGCCACCTTCTTCTTAATCTCAAAAACTCTACAAGAATAGAGCTTCCACTCATTGCCACTCCAAATCCCGCAAATGTTGACAGAAGAATTGATAGCACTTGTTGTACATGAATCTGAGCAAAGGGTAGAAAAGACAACGTAAATTAAATCTCTCTCTCAAAAAAAAAAAAAAAAACTTCGACATGCCCAAAGTGAAAGGAGAAAGGATTAGGAAATGTTAATTAACTTGTGACTTCTGTACTTATTATGTCTTACCAAGGAGTAAAAGATATGCGCAAAGAGTACCACAAGTGCAAATTGAACCGATGCATAAACCCACACGTATCTTCTCTTCACTGTTCATATATCAAAGATAAGCACATCAAATCAGATGATTTATCAAAGAGGAGAAAGCGATTCCCAAATATTCAAATATGTTTTTTCGATATAGTTACTGGCAGTGGCATAGCGAGAAACTTTTGAGACGGGGGTTAAGATTGTTTGGGGAACGAGTATACTCATCATATAGAAAATTGAAATAAAAGGGGGGTTAAAATGATATTTTCCAAAAGTCAAGGGGGTCGAGTGACCCCTGTCCCTTCAATGTGGCTTCGCCACTGGTTGCTACAGTGTCTCGACATGGTAATCTATTGTTGCCCTCTTTATCATGCAACGGACAAAACAATACGTAGTATTTAGTATTTTTTTTATGTGTTCAAGAATTAGACAGCTAGCTTACCCATGGTTGAAGAGGTCATAGATGACAAAAGACCCAAAACGCAAGAAAATGGAAGAGAAAGCGTAATTGCCCCCGTACCCATTTTCCCTACCTGCATCACAAAAACAAACATTTAGAAAGGAAATCCAAGTTTATTTGATTGAGAAAAGTAAAAAATACATAAAAAAAAAAAAAAAAAATCATACCAGAAGTTGCTCGAGAAAACAAAAGTAGGCGAGCATACTGACAATAACAAGAATAGGCACCTCCTGCCAAACCGTGTATACATCACTGGACAAAACAGGTAATATTAGATCTTATTATTTAACGCTAGAAACAATTTATTCACGGGGATAATAATAAACAGTATCTCATTGTAGCTTACTTGTATCCGTCGATTTCCATACGCCGGGCCCTACTTAGTCCAGAAGTCGTCCGATTTCTAATACTCTGGATTCGTAATAATGTTACGGGTAGGTTCTGAACTTCTTGTTTACACACATCACAGATCTTGTTACCTTTGATGCTAAACCATTTTACAGCACATTCTTGGTGGGCCAAAGCAAGTTCACCTTTGCAGCTACATTCCATTTTAAGTGTCTCTCCACCTTCACATAATTCAACAAAACATATCCTACAAACCGCTTCTTCTTCAGGTATATCTTCACCATTATCTTCAGTATTTTCTGATTCATTTAAAAAAAATGAAAGTAGTTAAGAAAATAATCTACTCAATATAGTCTTCACAAATGTTCTTGAAAATAAAAGAACTTGTCTTTTTTTTTTTTTTACCTGCATCTCCATTAGAATCTGTTACTGGTATAATGTCATCCCCGTCTTTGACTCTAGGAGTTGAGGGAATCACACGGAAAAATGAATCCATTCTTTTAAGGCTTCTGTTTTTACTGAAGTCCGGGACAGAGAGTGATCGTGCTATATGCAGCTGAGCTCCTTTAGTCTATGGATGAGAATACATCAATCCATCATTAAAGAAACAAAGAACCAACGTTTTACTTGATGATGATGATGATGATAGAAAGAAAGAACATCATGTTCTACGAGTAAACCATAGATTAAAAAAAAAAAAAAAAAAAAAAAAAAAAAAACTTAACCAATCAAATTGAGTTGGCGTGAAGTGGTAAAGATAAAGACTAGGTGATCAACTTACATCATTGTTTTGCTGACCGCCTGATTCATGGTTCGGATGCCCAATTGGGGTAACAGGTAAAGATGATGTTTTCTTGATACGAGGAGTAAATATTTTGGTAAGAGACCATGACCTTGAGATAAAAGGCTTTTCCTCTGGTATAGAAGATGAAGACCCTTGATCTGAATTAGCTGATTTATTTGTCTCTGAACTAGAATTTCGTAACTTAAAACTTAGGATACTCTTTAGGGAAGGTTTTGCTCTGGTTGAGGACGGACCGGGAGATGAAGTTACCCTTTTAGCCTCAGAAGAGTTAGGGGTTAAGAGGAAATTGACTTTCTTTGGAGTAGGAGTTGGCGTGGGGGGCATCCTTATTTGGACAAACTCCTGAGAAGGGACTTGCAATGTCCGTGACGGTATTTCCAAGAAGAGGTTCTGTTTTCTCCATTGCTTATTATTTGGTGCTTCTTCGGTTATTCCAGATAAGTCTTCAACCTGAAAAAATATGAAGATAGTTAATGCCAGATTTCCACAAAAACTACTCATTTCCGTCCCCTTTTAGTTTTCTTCAAGAAAGTTGACTTTTATGCCAACGTAGTTGTAAATATACACAAATACATGGATAGAAGTTTCAAAATGGTGCACTCATATTTCGAAAGGTGAATTTCGTAACTTCGTAGAAGTAGTTCTTTAGTTTCCAAACGGATTCAAATGGGAAGAATCTACCTAACTGTTATCAGTAAGTTAATACGACAGATCACATGTGACATTTGTATTAATGATATCAAGATGCAACCCAATATAATTTTCAAGAAAGTTTGGGAATTATTTACAACATGTACATTGACAGATCAGAGAAATAGGAGTTGTACCAGCAAAAACTTGGTACTTGTACCGTTCAGATTATCTCAGGTGACATTTGACAATGAGTTCAACATTTACAGGACGTTTTCTCTAAAGTTATGATACTTTATTTTCTTTGAACAAAATATTTGCCAAATTTGTAGCACATGTTTTTCTTTTTGGTACAAATGGTTCAACATTTACGAGTACCAAATTCTGGCTATTACCCAACCACCATACTAGTTTGGTACAAATACCTTCCCCGATTTCTCTGTTAATGAACCTATTGCAAATTAATGGAGCTTTTATGAATTTTAAGAACGTCTGAACTGTGTCTGCTACATTTCTGAGTTTATGAGGAGAGCACATAACTTTTGAGAACGAGCGTGGGGCCCTTCGCTAAATTCTTGATGATCTGAAGGTGACAAAACGAAGACAATGGTTTTTAATTTTCTTAATTAAGCAAGGTAATGCCTTGATAATACTGAAATGGAGTTGAAATTTTTTTGACAGCATAAATAGTGAATATTCACTAATGCACATATAGAATGACTAAGTACGACTGAATGCATTCCAAATCATTCAGCACTAGCAGACTGCTAAGTGGCATAGTTTCTACTTTCTAATACTTGTCAACATTGCCGCTTTATGTCTTTTTCCACAAACCGAGCAATTATAGCAGTGCCTAATTTCATACGGATCTCAACTTTTTTCCTTTTATCACAAAGTTTATGGCTAAGTTGTCGTAGCTCGAGTAAGTGGTACTAATTTATTCACAAATACAAAAATAAACAAGTTAAATTTCTTCACCTCAGCAATAGATGGATTGGGTTATTGTTTATGTATTAGTTCCTTAAAACTGGGAGCAGACAGGTGCCATTTAAAACATTAAGAAGGTTGTCTTGTAGTAAAAGCATAAAGGCGTAAGTTTCTCCATGGAAAGATAAGTTTAAAGGATGATGCTGTCAGCAGTACAGCATTTGTAAAATCTTTTTACACATTCTGAACTTCTACCCATAAGAGCAAGTTTCAGAGCTGGTTGTGGGGTTACTTGTTCAGCTATATGTTACATTCTTGGAGTACTCACTCCGTCCCAAAATTATAGTCCCATTAGACTTTTCAAACATTTTAAGATTACAGAGTTTTGGAAATTCAGTAAGTTTGAAATCTTCATTTTGGAAATGAGACCGACTTTTTGGGGAAAACAAAAAGAGGAAATGGGGCTACCACTTTGGGACGGAGGGAGTATTATTTTACGAAGCCAATATGCAGGTTAAGTGCATACAGCAAAAAATAGGCAATGGTGTATGTGACATACATACACCATCCTTGTTCTATTAGCCAAACACACATTTGGTGATGCATTTTTATCCTTACGAGAGGCCATTATGACATACACTCGATCCGGACTCATCCTAATTTATGTTTCTGAAACTGAGGGCTCAACCCACCTAAAAGTCCATGGATGTTATTGGTGCTCAATGGTAGTATAGTTGAGACTTATAAATCACAATCAAAGCCATATCTTTTCGATGTGGGATGGGGGATTTCACACAAAGTACCTTTATAATAACAACAAATAAAGTGGGAAGATCATTTTGAGACTGGGACTGAGGGAGTAGTTGAATGAAAGCAATAATTAGCTTCATTTTCCAAAATCAAGTGTTAGGATTGGAGTCCTAAACTACAAGGAAGCAAAGGGGAGAAGGAGTCTAGGTCATGGGGAGTTGGTAGAGGTCAAGAGGAGTTCAAGGAGGAGGAAACAAGCAGCTACGGAGGGATAAGTGGTCTCCGAGCAAAGACAAAAACGGAGAGGAACATTCTGCTGGTATGGGCGCTCGCCCACCCCCTCGGGCAGAAACTGATTTTTTGTGTTTTTGTTTCCTATTTTGATGCAATCTCTTCCAAATCGACCTAGGGCTTCCTTGTACTGCTATATAAGCATAGATATGACCTAGAACACATTGAAGCACTTTACTTTGTGTAGGAGAAAGTTAGGATATTAAAAGAGAGAGCACAAAATAGTGTCTAGGAGGGGGCCGGGGGCCTAGGAGAGCCATAGCGGCGATCCTACAACCCGGCCATGACCGTATTTGTGTATTCTTGGGGAAGGTGAGATAATATGCATGAGAGATTATTATTGGAGAGTAGCCATGCTAGATCTATGTGAGCGCATGTGCTAAGTTGTAATCTTTACATATATTATTATAATGATATCCTGGCTAAGTGCCCCCAGATGTAGTCATGTGTTGATGAACTGGGTTATCAAACATCGGTGTTATTTGTTCTTTCATATTATTATTTCATGTGTTGAATTATTCTCCTATGTTGATGACTGCTAGTATGGGCTAGTGGATGCGGAGGTCCCCCCAATTCCCCAACAACTGGTATCAAGAGCTTTGGTTTGAGATTCGGGAGATCCAAGGTGAAGAAAGATCTGCAGAGATTCGAGGTGGTATTTGGAGATGCAGAGATCTACATGGATCGGAGGTGTTCTAGGGTTTTATGGGACAGTCAAGGAGGTTGGAGAAAATATGAAAGAAAAGGAGGAATGCATCAGACACTTGCTTAAGCAACCGACGATGCAAAGGTGAGTGGTATAAGCCGGTTAGACCGCGTGGGAAGATGAGGACTTCTCGAAAACGACGGATGGGAGATAGGAGGATGTTGTACTCTACCGACAACATCAATTTCGTTCCGGGTGGGAGCAAGAGGCGTGAAGAACCAGCCTATTGGTGTAAAACGGGGAGACATCAATGAACGGTGTGTTAGGGGGGAGAGTGACTCAAAAGTTGCAACGCGGTGGGAGTCAAAAGGCTCTAACAGAGAGCGAAAAAAGACCACAAGAAGACAATGCAAGAAGCAAGTTGTCCGAGTTTCATGGGGAGCATTGCAAGGGGAGTGGATCTAGGAGAGAGAAGGCGAAGTTAGTCTTGCAGAGAAATCAAGGTAGAAGTTGATTTGGGGAGGCAATAAGGATCTAACATGGAGAGGTTGAAGCGTCGCTTGGTTTCAACTCGCCTTATTACTCGGGCGTGGAGGCTCATGGTGGAGGAGCGTGGAGGCTTATCATCATCAAGGAGGAGCTTGGTGTTACAATGGTGGTGTAAAAATATTTGGTGGTTCATTCTGTGGTGGGAGTTGATGGGTGTTTCTATGCTTGTGGGTTTAGTCTCCAGATGGGGGATTGTTAGGATTGGAGTCCTAAACTACAAGGAAGCAAAAGGGAGAAGGAGTCTAGGTCATGGGGAGTTGGTAGAGGTCAAGAGGAGTTCATGGAGGAGGAAACAAGCAGCTACGGAGGGCTAAGTGGTCTCCGAGCAAAGACAAAAACGGAGAGGAACATTCTGCTGGTATGGGCACTCGCCCACTTTGGACTGGGCGCTCGCCCACCCCCTCGGGCAGAAACCTAATTTTTGTGTTTTTGTTTCCTATTTTGATGCAATCTCTTCCAAATCGGCATAGAGCTTCTTTGTACTGCTATATAAGCATAGATATGACCTAGAACACATTGAAGTACTTTACTTTGTGTAGGAGAAAGTTAGGATATTAAAAGAGAGAGCACAAAATAGTGTCTAGGAGGGGGCCGGGGGCCTAGGGAGCCATGAGGATCCTACAACCCGGCTATGACCGTGTTTGTGTATTCTTGGGGAAGGTGAGATAATATGCATGAGAGATTATTATTGGAGAGTAGCCATGCTAGATCTATGTGAGCGCATGTGCTAAGTTGTAATCTTTACATATATTATTATAATAATATCCTGGCCAAGTGCCCCCAGATGTAGTCATGTGTTGATGAATTGGGTTATCAAACATCGGTGTTATTTGTTCTTTCATATTATTATTTCATGTGTTGAATTATTCTCCTATGTTGATGACTGCTAGTATGGGCTAGTGGATGCGGAGATCCCCCAATTCCCCAACATCAAGAATCAAGGTTAATGAATACTTACTCTGTACATATTAGACATGGTCTTGTTTGGCACTACAATTCAATTTAAAGTGGAAAAAATGAGGTAGAATTATGAACCCATTTCCATCCCTTTCTGCTTTCCAACAATTAGCCCCTATCCTAAGCTGTTTCTAAAAAAAAAAAAAAAAAATCAGTGATAACTTAAAGCTAGTAGTGTGTTTGAGATGAGCTAAAGTCAGAAATAGATAAGGATTAATAAATAAATAAAAAACCAATGCTTCTATATTGGGAGAGAATTTTAGATATTCAGGCAATATTAAACAAACAAATCCAAACTTTTGATATGCAGAAATGAACATCTTACTAGTACACTCTGTGTCATTAATGAACCTCCAATTTCATGTTAAGGGACATCTGAAAATCTCAACTTTTTGTACAATTTGGTGGCAAACATTTAGTTTTGCAAGTAAAGAAACTGCTGAAAAAATTTAGGAAAAAAATATATTTAGGGACAAAGTTATGTTAAAAAAGACATTCATTTTGAGACAACAATTTCTTAAAAATTGGCGTTCATTTAGGGACACTGTTTTTAAACGGACAAACAAACAAACAGAAAGACATACAACCTCCCAAAATGACTGTTTATTTATGTTCTTGTCAAAAACATAATTAAACATGCATTTTGGGACGGAGGATGTAGTACGTACGTCCCAAAGTGAATATCCGAATTACTTTCAATTAATTAAAAGCAATTTTGGATATTTATTTTGGGACGAGGCAGTAAGAAAGGGGAAAAAAGAAGATTACTTGGTGGTGGTGATCATCAGCTGGTGCTGCCATGAAAGGATTAGGATTGTTGTATGAATTCATCTTCTTCATCTCATGTTGTGTAGTGAGTATGAATTTTTCCAACTGCCAATCAAGCCTAGCAGCAGATAGAAAGATAATGGAGGGAGAGAGTAGTTGGAGTAAATACTGTGACTATTATTTTCTTGAAATGGGCGAGACTGAGGGAAGAGGGATCACAATTCAGAAATAACATGATTTCACTTTACTCCCTCCATCCAATAAATAAACATGGCAATACCGTCACTAAACTTTGACCATTTTTAAAAAGTTTTCACTCAATTATTATTTTTTAAAATATTTCAAACTTTCACAATCGTGTGCTTACCCTATTAACAAAGAGGGGCTCTCCTGTGCAACGGTTGCACCGTACGACAGGAGCCCCTTCCTCTTTTTTTTTTTTTTTTTTTTTTTTTTTCGTCACCTCAACTTTTTATCCTCCCAACAAAAAGTAACACTTATTATAACGAAATGTAGCATTTTTTTCTTTTCAAATGTAACACTATTTTTTTCAAAATGTACCACAATTTTGCTGCAATAGATTAAAGATAACATAAAGATTGACAACTAAACCAATGTCACACTTTTTATAAAGGAATGTAACACTCTGTTTTTCAAATGTAACACTTTTTTTCTTTAAAAAATAACATAAGATTAACAAACTAAACTAATGTTACATTTTATAAAAAATAAATGTAACATTTTTTATCTCAATTGTAACAGTTTATATTCTTAAATGTAACATTATATCTTAAATGTAACAATTTTTTATTGAGAAAGTAACAATTGAAATGCAACTCGATTATATATATGAATTTCTACTATTTTTTTAAAGAAGAAAAGTAACAATTACTAAATAAAAATGTTACATTCATCTATATAAAAATTTATAATTATATATTCACTTTGTTACACTTTAAATATTACTTTTTCTAACCACAAAAACTATCAAAACAATTTAAATTTTCTTGTAAATTTGTTGTTACAGTTGACTGTAAAAGTGTTACTTTTTGAATATAAAATTGTTACTTTTATTAGAACAGAGTGTTACATCTCAGCTGACAAGCAATTCAAACTTTTTGTGTGTAAAAAAATATGTTTTTTTTTGTTAAAAAAAAAAATCAAACCATATCATGACCTATGTAGTTTTCTTCGCCTCGTCGAAACGAATACAACGGTATTTTTAATTTTTTTTCTGAGTTATAAATATCAAGATATAGCATTTTAAAGTTAATGGGGTTTTTTTTTTTTGCTTGCCACGTGTCGCAATCTGGGAGGGTGTGAGTGGCTGGGCTGGGCGGGTCAGGCGGGTCGGCGGGTGCATCCCATGGGTTTGGCCCGTTGCACCATGGTGCAACGGTTGTATATGAGAATTTGTCATTAACAAATTCGCTAAAAGCTTGCTGAAATTTATTAATGTGACTTAAGTGATTAATTTTCATTAAGTTTTCAATCGATATGTTAATGTTGTTGGCATGTATGCTGAAGACTACAAATGAATTAATCTAAAATATCCCTAGCTCATAGTTAATTTCCCTAAAAAACTATTACCCTAGATCGTATTTAATGAAATCAGTCAAGTCATGTGAGGTCATGTAGCTAAATTTTGTTAGATTTTTAGCAAATTTGTTGACGGAGTGAATACATTTTGAAAAATATGAAAGTTTAGTGAGAGCATTTTTAAAAAAAAAAAATTACTTTCACGAGAATATTTTGAAAAAAAAAAATGCTAAGTCCAGTGACGAAAATATGGTTTTTGCCAATAATAAAGATTACTTCCTTGGATTCATAACAACTTGAATCAATTTCTTTTTGCTTGTGATACATTTCGCTTGTTTCTTACCTTTTATTCCTTTTTTTTTTCCCGTCCCACCTAAGTTGTCAAATTCACACATTTAAGAACTATATACCGGTCTTTCTTTCATTTCCGTGTCAGAGAAAATAGTGCAAGTTGTTACTTAAGTTTTTATTTCCCTTCGAACGTTCCATAGCAAAAGTTACTATCCTAGAATGAGAACTTGATAATACTTGTTTACACAATAGAGCCCACATACTCATAACATCACCTCACTGACTGTTTCTTACTACAATCTTGTTTTAACTTTACTTATCTTACTCACAACTCCTACTCCAATATCGATATTATATATAACATTCTTTTGTTTTTCGCATTCAATTTTAGTTACATTTATTATGAGAAGGAAGGAGTAATTTTAATCGTCAATTTAAAAAATGAATATTGTTTAATCATTTATAAATTATTAATTATTTTAATAATTTCTTAAAAATTCAATTTGTTAATCAGAAAAAAATTGTTATTAGTATACCTTTAAATTAAGGATAGTATCAATAATAATTTTTTAAAAATTAGTATTAGTATAATCAAATGAGTACATATATTTTAATTAAAGATATTTTTCGTTAACAAATGAATATATTCATGAGTAGCTTAGTGAGTGGCGAAGTAACAACAAGAGATGAAGTATTTTGACCGCATTATTTTTTGGGAATTCTTATTTTAATATCTTTAAATTTCAGAAATATATTTTCAGCAAAGTTAAAGAGAAGGGCATTGGTAGGTAAGGGATAGAAATCTCATACTGATAATTATCTCTCACTTTTTTAAGTGGCAACAACATACGTTTTATGTCAACACCATCGTTTTAAAAATTGAATTTTACCCTCTAGATGGCAAGTTATACAAAAAAAATTATTTTATTGTGTTCCACTCTATGGAAGATGTATAATTATTATTAGAGGCAGTCTCGCGTGCGGCGGCGCCGAGCCGAGCCATGCCCTATTTTTTTTTTTTTTTTTTTCCAATTTTTTTTTTTTTTTTTTGCCCCCACAACCTTTTTTCCTCCCATCAAAAGTAACACTTCTTATAACGAAATGTAACACTTTTGTTTTTCAAATGTAACACTTTTTTTTTTCAAAATGTACCACAATTTTGATGCAATAGATTAAAGATAACATAAAAATTAACGACTAAATTAATGTAACACTTTTTATAAAGGAATGTAACATTATTTTTTCAAATGTAACACTTTTTTTTTCAAATGTAACACCTTTTCCCCAACATTAACATAGGATTGACAACTAAACTAATATTACATTTTATAAAAAAATGAATGTAACATTTTTTTTTCTCAATTGTAACATTTTACATTCTTAAATGTAACATTATATATGAAATGTAACAATTTTTTATTGAGAAGTAACAATTGAAATGCAAACCCATTTTTTTTTATAAAAACTGTTGTTACATTTAACAGTAAAAAAGTGTTACTTTTTGAAGATGAAAGTGTTACTTTTATCAGAACAGAGTGTTACATTTGAGCTGACAAGCAGATCAATTTTTTTTGTGTCTTAAAAAGTATTTTTTTAAAAAAAAAAAAATCAAACCATATCATGACCTATGTAGTTTTATTCGTCTCGTCGAGTCGAACACACCGATATTTTTAATTTTTTTTTTCTGAGTTGTAAATCTCAAGATATAGCATTTTAAAGTATTTGGGGGTTTTTTTTTTTTTTTTTTAAAGGGACACGTGTCAAAATCTGGGAGAGGGAGGGTTGGATCTGGACAGTCGGATGCAGCGCCCCAGCCAGCCGCGCGAAGCAGCGGAACCAAGCACCCTTGCAGCACATGGTGCGGCGGATGTATGCGAGAATTTGTCTTATTATTATATGAATAACATTAGTCACAAAATATACAATTATTATATTTATATAAAGCATGGAAAGGGAATCAAAGCACTTCATGCAAGAAAAGAGGATATTAAATAGTACTAATCTAATCTGTTTTAAAATAAATATCTAAAATTTTCCTTCACCAAGCATAATTTAATAACTTTAGGCATTTCATCAAGAATAATTTTAAGCGTTCATTTTGATACAGAAGTACTAACTTATTTTTTGAAAAATTAGAATCTTAATAATCATTGAAGTTGGACAAAAAAAATAGGTTAAAAGTGAAGCAAGATTATTCATTGAAAGAGATTTAGGTGGCTAAGGATTTCCCATAATAAATTATGGATCGGAATGTTTTTTTAGATTTAAAGGTATGTTGTGTTGTACTCCATTAACATAGCATTCTTTTCGTAATTAATATATGTTTCAAAATTGTTTCAAAATTTAACACACATTCCTAAATAAAAAAAAATAGTCTCATCAGTTTTACCACAATTCATGTATAAATATATAAATCACATTCTGTAAAGAAAATTAAAATATATTACAACACTGATGGGGAGTAAGAAGATTAGATCAAAAAATTTATCCCTTAGTTTTATAATAAATGACACACTTTTCTTTTTAGTTTGTCTTTAAATAAATATCGCATTATAAAAAAAAAGTCTTAATGTAATTTTAACATTGTACAAGCAATATGCACACAACAAATATAAAGACACAAAAAATGCAACAAAATTTGGTTTACAAAATGATGTGTCATGATTTTTTTTGTGCTTTTAATTAGAGTGTGCCCGGTCCACAACCGATGCAACCAATAAAATATCATCACCTCATTTTGTATCATTCATTTTGTGAACTTCATTTGTGCCCCTAGCATTGTCCATGTGCAAATAAGTAAGGCACACTCTTTGCGAATATTGACAAGTAAAACCCTACAGTTAAAATGGAATGGAGGGAGCAAGTCTTTATTACTCCTCCGTTCCGATTTAAAGTTCCTACTTTAAGTTTGCACGGAGATTAAGAAAAAATAAATATTGTGATTATGAAAAGTAAAGTATGATAGAGAAAGTGGACAAGTGAGTCTATTGCCCATTTTAGATAATAAAGTAAAGTGAAAACCTTAAAATGAGACATAAAAAAAAAAAAAAAAGTAAGAACGTTAAAGCGTTTGCTTCGCAAAAGGTGAGAAGCGCTGTGCTTTTCATTGCTGTCGGTGATCTTTAGCGATCAAAAGTTCAGCAGCTGCAAAATCGTCGTCTACAACTTTGGAGAACTTGAGTCCTAATTCCAACTCCATTTTTGTTTCTGCATCGAACTCAATAAAAATGTGATAGCTGGACCTTCTGTTGTTGAATGGAAGTAGGGGATTGACCTGTTAATCCCATTGGTATAAACTAGTAGGTAAAAGCTTATTATTATTATTATTATTATTATTATTATTATCTAAAAAATTGATAAGGCGAAATGAGAATTTAATCAACTAATGATGGAAAATCTGGGAAAAATGGTGAAAGAGTTAGAGACAGTATACATATTGATGTTATATACTCCCTCCGTCCCACCACAAACGAGACCAACTTGTGGGGCACAATAATTAAGAAAAAGGTAGTGTGTGTGGTAGAAAATGAAAAGAGAAAATAAGTGAGGTAAATAGTAATGTTGGTTGAATAAAATGAGTGGTGGAAAATAAAGAGAGAGAATGAGTGGGGTTAAATAGTGGGGTTGGTTGAATATAAATATATTAAAACATTTCCATTTTGGGCAGTCTCACTTGTGGTGGGACGGACTGATAAGGAAATTAGTCTCACCATGGGACGGAGGGAGTAGTTGTCTAAGATAAACTTGACTTTTATCTTTCTAATTGGTTTCCCTATTCCCCGATTTGAGAAAAATAAACATTATTTATTTTTTATTAAATGTTGGAAAAAGTGAAAAAAAAAAATAAGTCTTATGCTATAATTATAAGAGTAAAAATAGTCTTATACGTCAGTTATAAGAGTCTGATAGAATTTGACCAAAAAAATTTTTTTTTTTTTATTAAAAGTTGGAAAAAGTGAAAAAAAAATGGGTCTTATGCTATAATTATAAGAGTATAACTGGTCTTATACATCAATTATAAGAGTTTGACTGGATTTGACCAAAACATATTATTTATTGTTTTACTAAAAGTTGGAAAAAGTGAAAAAAAAAAGACTCATATACTCTATTTATAAGAGTAGAACTAGTCTTATACGTGAGTTATAAGAGTTTGAATGGATTTAACAAATATATATATATATATATATATATATATATATATATATATATATATATATATATATATTAAAAGTAGGAAAAAGTGAAAAAAAATGACTCTTATGGTCTCATTATAAGAGTTGAACCGGTCTTATACGCCAATTATAAGAGTTTGACCGGATCTGACCAAAAAATATTATTTACTTTTTTTATTAAAAGTTGGAAAAAAGTGAAAAAAAATGACTCTTATAGTCTAATTATAAGAGTAGAACAGGTCTTATTCGCCAGTTATAAGATTTTGACCAGATTTGACCAAAAAATATTATTTATTTTTTATTAAAATTTGGAAAAAGTGAAAAAAAATTGACTCTTATACCCTAATTGTAAGAGTAGAGCAGGTCTTATACGTTAGTTATAAGAGTTTGACTGACATTTGACCAAAAAATATTATTTATTTTTTTATTAAAAGTTGGAAAAAGTGAAAAAAAAAATGACTCTTATACTCTAATTATAAGAGTAGAACATGTCTTATACGTCAGTTATAAGAGTTTGACCGGATAGACAAAAAAATATTATTTGTTTTTTTTATTAAAAAAATGACTTTAATACTCTAATTATAAGAGTAGAGCAAATCTTATACGTCAGTTATAAGAGTTTGACCGGATTTGACCAAAAAATATTGTTGTTTTTATTAAAAGTTGAAAAATGTGAAAAAAATTGACTCTTATAATCTAATTAAAAGAGGAGAGCATGTCTTATACGTGAGTTATAAGAGTTTGACTGGATTTGACAAAAAATATTGTTTATTTTTTTATTAATAATTGGAAAAAGTGAAAAACATTGACTCTCATACTCTAATTATAAGAGTAGAGAGGGTCTTATATGTGAGTTATAAGAGTTTGACCGGATTTGACCAAAAATAATTTTTATTTTATATTAAAGTTGGAAAAGTGAAAAAAATTGACTCTTATACTTTAATTATAAGAGTAGAGCAGGTCTTATACGTCAGTTATAAGAGTTTGACCGGATTTGACCAAAAAATATTGTTTATTTTTTTTATTAAAAGTTGGAAAAAGTGAAAAAAAAAGATGACTCTCATACTCTAATTATAAGAGTAGAGATGGTCTTATATGTGGGTTATAAGAGTTTGACCGGATTTGACCAAAAATTATTGTTTATTTTTTTATTAAAAGTTGGAAAAAGTGAAAAAAATTGACTCTCATACTCTAATTATAAGAGTAGAGAGGGTCTTATATGTGAGTTATAAGAGTTTGACCGGATTTGACCAAAAAATATTGTTTATTTTTTTTATTAAAAGTTGGAAAAAGTGAAAAAAATCGACTCGTATACTCTAGTTATAAGAGGAGAGCATGTCTTATACGTCAGTTATGAGACTTTGACTGTATTTGACCAAAAAATATTATTTATTTTTTTTATTAAAAGTTGGAAAAAGTGAAGAATTTTTTTTTGACTATCATACTCTAATTATAAGAGTAGAGCATGATTGGTGAGGCAGGAGTGGGCTGGGATGTGGGCTTGGGCAGTGAGGGTATTTTTGTCCTTTAACTAGCTCTGGGTTTATATGGAATTTTCATCTCAGCTTGGGTTCTTATGGGTTTATGATCTGATTCAGGGGGGCCTAGGGTCCAAAGCTCAACTTAAAAACAACAAAGTTTTTATAAAGTGTAAATATAAAAGGCACAAAAAAAGTCTCACAAAATTTGGCTCACAAAATGATGTGTCAAAAATTTATTGGTGCTTTTAATTAGATTGTGACGGATCCATATTCGATGCAACCAATAAAATATCGCCACCTCATTTTGTATCCATCATTTTGTAAAATTCTTTTGTGCCCCTAGCCTTGCCCATTTATAAATGCATGCATGCATGCTGCTGTTCAGATGAAAAGATACACACTGATTACGTTCAAGGTTGTGTAACACTGCATAAAATCACGGATTTGAAACCAGTGGCGGACCCATGAATTTTTCAGAAGGGGGCAAAATTGCGTAACACACTTAAAGGGGGCAAAAATAAATACTAATGCATTTATTTTTTTAAACAAAGTGGGAGGGGACAAAGTTTAAAATATTGCACTAATACTCCAAATTAAAAAAAAAAAAAATTACACTGATAATTTTATTTTTTAAAAAAAACAAAAGGGGGCCATTGCCCCCATCCACATAGGGTAGGTCCGCCCCTGTTTGAAACTGCTCATACGCTGCACCAATACAATTCTAAGGCCCATATTCAAACACATCCTCCAGTTGGTGGGAATGACCAGGATTAATTTAATAATATGTGAAACCCGCCCAAAATTAAATTAATATCAACCATTGATTCAATAAGTAAAAAGATATTACAAAATTAAGACCATAGCTACAGCGAATTTCCTACCCCAAACCATATACCATCATGAATATTCATGAGCATCAAAATACATCAAGAACAACTGATATCATGACATAACGTCATCAAAGGAACCGACTCACACAATAGTTTTCAGCACCAAAACGAGTAACAAAAATCCACGAGCCAAGCATATTTGCACCCATATCCAAAAAAAAATACTCCCTCCGTCCCAAAATGATCTTCGCGTTTGACTATTCAAACTTTTTAAGGATATGAACACTTGTTTTACTAGCCATGCTTTGTTTAAGCCTAAAATATAGAAATGTGAAGAACTTTTTGGGACAATAAAAAAATGGCAAATGAGAAGATCATTTTGGGACAGAGAGAGTATTAAAATATTTTTGTGTTTTGGGACTAGTGGCTATAGTCATTCTACTCGAACACCCACCCCAAAAAAAAATAAAAAATAAAAAAATATCAAGTTGTCAACCAAAAGTGACCCCTAGCTGCTAGTAATTTAGAATGAATGAACATAAATAGTGTGTGGTGTAAAAGCCTAACTCGGGTCAACACAACGGTCTTCTGTTTTTCTGCATCAAGCTTACTCGACTTCCAATAAACCAAGTATTTGTGGTTGTGGTGCCACACCCATAACCAAGGTTCTAAAAAGCGCTAGGTGGTCGTTAGGTATCGCAGTAGCGCTTAGGCGGAGTTTAGACGGGACTTAGGTGGGGCCGAGAATTCAAAAATAGTTATAATATTTTAGGCGGGACTTAGGCGTTTCATGAACGCCTAGCACCTAAGCAGGGCCTAAGCGGCGGCGGCTTTTAGAACACTGCCCTAACACAAGTCAACTCTGTCTTTGTGTTCTTTTTTTTTTTTTTTCTGTCTAGTCGAATTCCACTTAAGAGGCAACGCAGTCTCTATGAAGAACACGTATTCAACTAGGTGAAAGTGACCATCAATCAAAGCAAACATTAACCATTATTTCGCTTTCTGGGATTAAATTCATAATGTCATGAAGGCTATAATTGGGCCTATATATAGGTTAACACAAATTTTCTTTACGGGATTCGAACCCGTGACCTCCACATGGGAAGCTTACACTAAATGCCGCTTGAGCTAGAGCTCTTTGGTAAACAGCTTTCTGAGATATCCCATCACTTTTGGGATAATTAAATACTCCCTCCGTCTCAAAATGATAGTCTCATTTCTTTTTTTTTTGTTTGTCTCAGAAAGTTAGTCTCATATATATTCAAAGTTAAAGCTTCAAAATCACTGAATTTTCAAAACTTATAATGTAACCTTAATTTAATGTTAATGTGTGGAAAGTCCAATATAGATTTGTGACGGAGGGAGTACCAAATCAATCAGATTGCCTTTCCATCAAACAGGGTAAATCAATCAGATTGCCTTTCCATCAAACAGGGTAAAGTTTTTTTTTACTATGGCAGTGGTATCAAAACACTAAAAACTACTCCTTCTGTCTCAGACTAAGGTTCTTATTTTCCTTTTTGGTTTGTCTCAGACTAAGGTTCTTAGTTGCTTTATTACCTAAAATAGACCATGGGACCCACTTGTCATTCTCACAACAAAAACTCCCTACCCACTTTATCTCTCCTACTTTCTCTTACTTTTTCACACTCACAACATTTACTTTTTCTTAATCTCCGTATAAAATCAAACTAAGAACCTTAGTTCGGGAGGGGGAGTAAGAGAGAAATCATTGGCAAGGCTCACCAAAAGACAGACACAGTAAATTGTACCTGTCAGTCAATAGAAAAAGGAGAGAAAGATAAAGAAAGAGTAAGGACCACCACAATGGAAAAACAGAGATAAAGGTGAATGAAGTTTCAACTTTGAGCAGTTCAAACCTACATTAGAAAATACATGTCCAAATATAGTAGGCTTAAAAACCAGAAGATTAGGCGTAAAGAGACTTCACAAAGAAAGTATATGTTGAGGATCTTAATAGTGGTAGGCAAGCTTATTTATAAAGTTTATGTTTATGTTCCCTTTTCAGCAGACCGTCGAGGCGAGATAAGTAAACTACTTCAGCCAACCATTAGGAGTTGGCGACCATAACGCCGAATTCAGAACTGCTGCAACGTAGATTTGCTTCTCCACTGCAGCATTTAAGCCAAACCTGCCTTATTTTTTATTTGGGCCGTGTATATTGTTTGAAATAAATGTGGGACCCAACAGCAAATTTCCTCATTTCCCCAATCCAAATAATCTTTACTGCTAAATTCAAAAAAAAAAAAGGGAGACTTATCCAAACGCTGCAGCGGAACAACAAATCTGTCACGATAGCAATCCTCTATAGTTTGTACCCAATTAAGCCTACCCCATTTCTATAGAAAGCATACGCAATACCATCCATTTAGGCAAACAAACGCGAATGGCAAGTGCTTTTCCTCGTGTGGATACCTAGCTAAGGAAACATCAAGACCAGACTTGTTTTGAATCTAATGCAGTTGTCCTGCATTCTTTCAACAACATAATGCCATAAAGAAATTAATGCAACCGGTAGAAGAAAGTTGGTGAGGCCAGAGACAAAATTTTCCATCAGTAGATGCAGGAATGGTTCAAATTTAAAATGGAAATGAAGCTAGGATCGAGTCCAAAGTCCATCAAGTTCCCAATGACACAGTTTTAAAGAAAGATAATAGCAAGGGCCAAGTTGTATAGTAACTTATTACATTCATATACTCTTTCCGTCCCAAAAAATCTTTCACATTTAACTATTATTCAAAATCTTTAAACTTTCTTTTCTTAAGAATATGATATGAACACTTGTTTTACTAGTCATGTTTTGTTTATTTTGTTTTACTAGTCATGTTTTGTTTATTCACGTTCAAGCCTAAACTGTAAAAATAGGAAAAACTTTTTGAAACAATGAAAAATAACAAATGAGAAGATCATATTTTTGGGATGTAACATTTGTTGCAGGTACACCATGCTCCCCTCGAGAATACAAGCATTCAGCACATAGACCCTCTCTCAATCTCAATATTTCTCAATGATGTCAAAAGAGCAAAATATGACATTTGTTCCATAACACAAATCAGAATCTGAAACTGCAAGGATATCATTTCTTGCTTATTTTTTCCGTCCCATAACAAATAACAAATGTACCACTTTCCTTTTCAGTCCGTCCCAAAATAAACGTCACATTTCTAAATTTCTAAGTATGGTAAATGTCCTAACGCAATTTTACCATTGTACATGTGCAATCTAGTGAAGCACATTCCTTGAAAACATTGGCAAGTCAAATGCGGTATTTATCATGGGACGGAAGGAGTATTTTTTTTTTTCTTGCGCCCGGAAACTCGGAGTTTTCACTAATCTGGAAAGGCATACCAAACAATCTAAGGTACCCATTCAATCCTGTCAAAATCACAGAAAACAATGTCTATAAAGCAAACATCCTTGATCTAATTCATACATTATAGAAGCTCTTGACAATTGTTTATGATTCAACTAATCAGCTCCAAAAATCCCGAAAGCTATCAACTTTACACCATATATTCTGATAATCTATCCTCACATATCCCCTCCCTTTCCCCGTAAAACTAAGTTCATCACTAATTTACTCGATCAAAAAAAAAAAAAAAACACTAAGTACTACTGAGTAATTAATTTACAAGGGAAAAGCTTAACAAAAGTAAAAGCAGCTACCAGTTAGTACAGCTCCTCCACTAAA
Organism: Campanula takesimana; assembly: GCA_026119855.1. NCBI lineage: Eukaryota > Viridiplantae > Streptophyta > Magnoliopsida > Asterales > Campanulaceae > Campanula > Campanula takesimana. The sequence goes on from JAOWBW010000673.1 coordinate 358,859, forward strand.
GTGAAACTTTCTTCGGTTCTGCTTCCCTCTCACCCTTCCGTCCCTCCCCTCTGTGATCTCGTTCGCTTGCACCAACATAAATATTCTGGGGCGGGCTTATCCTCTCCGAGAACCCAAGTATGCATTGCAGCAGCCTCGAGACTCATCCTCTGTGTTGGATCTGCAACAAAAATTAATAATAATAATAATAATTAAAAAAATGATGAACACAGATTTTTGGTCCGTTTGTGGTCCAAAGATCAACATCTGCTTAAAGAAATGAGACTATATTGAGAAGCTGACCTTTGCAGAGAAGTCCTTCGAGTAAGTTTCTCAACAATGGGTCCATACCATCAGGGAGGCGGAGAGGATCGTTAACAATCTGGAGAAAGCAGGACATGAAAATCAAACAGTGCCATTACAAAAAAAAAAAAAAAAAAGACGCGGATATGTAACGAATTGAGCCCTAGATATTCAAGCACGTATACACGATTGAGCCAGAGCTTTGCCTTGCAACATACTCATTGGGCGTCCCATTGAAAACTCCCACTTACCCAAAAATGAAAAAAATTCCCTCCACTTTCTCTCTCCTTTCCACTCACAACCACTATCCACTTACTATTCCCTACCCCACTTTCTCTCTCCTTCTCACTCACACCACCTACTATTCCAACATCTTTCCTTAATTCCCGTTCCCAACATTCCATGGGAAGTTTGTTTTGGGACGGAGGGAGTATATAAAACTTGTGCTCAAAATTCCTTCGTACTAACATATACTTCCTCCGTCCCACCACAAGTGAGACCAACTTGTGGGGCACAATAATTAAGAAAAAGGTAGGGTATGTGTGGTAAAAAAAATGAAGAGAGAGAAAAGGTAGTGTATGTGTGGTAAAAAATGAAAAGAGAGAATGAGTGGGGTAAATAGTAGTGCTGGTTGTATAAAATGAGTGGTGGAAACTGAAGAGAGAGAATGAGTGGGGTTAAATGGTGGGGTTGGTTGAATATAAATATATTAAAACATTTCCATTTTGGGCAGACTCACTTGTGGTGGGACGGGCTGAAAAGGAAATTAGTCTCACTTGTGGTGGGACGGAGGGAGTATATTTTTTGAAAAAAAGTGGTTAACATCATTTTGAGACGGAGGGAGTATGTTAGAACTCAACTCAATTAAATGACAGATGAGATTCAAGGTTTGTTCGTGAGATTCAAGCTTTGTTCAGAGCCAAAGTCAACCATCTATAGATCTCCCTCCATTTCAAAAGAAGTAATGTTTGATAAACATGCAAATTAGGATAAGAGTTGAAAAGATACTAAATTTCCTACATTTCAACTTAAAAAATAGATGGACAAGCTTTGGATCCAAACTAGGCGGGGAATAGTTGTAATGAGAAAAAAACTTTAATGAAGGTTAATAAAGAGACTTGTTAGTTAAACAATTTCCGTAAAAGGAAATACTACTCTTCAAATGGGAAGGCCCAACAAGGAAAAATCACCTTTTATGTTGAGATAGAGGTAGTAAGAAATAAACATACAGAATAATTGTATATATTTTGTGATTACCAAGCATATTTAAGCTGAAGTGAGCTCGGCTCATTTATTATTCAGTCCATAGTCATTTTCTCAGCTTGGGTTGAACCCAAGACGAGCCAAAGTGAGCCAAGGTTTAGAAAAGATTGAAAGAAATCTGGCTCGGATATGAAACAACCCTAGACGCTGATAATTATGTACCCAAAGCAGCTAATCACCCAACATTCCAACTCTACGACCGATGTGAATGGTCCAAGAAAATACTCCCTCTGTCCCAAAATGATAGTCTCGTATGACTTTTCAAACATTACAAGTTCTGGAAATTTGGTGATTTTGAAGCCTTAATTTTGGAAAGGAGACTAACTTTTCGAGACAAACCAAAAGGGGAAATGGGACTCAGGGGCGGACCCACTAAGGTACCAGTGGGGGCCACGGCACCCACTGGATTTATTTAAAAAAAAAAAATACTGAGTAGTAATAACGTGATATATAAATTAATCTGTGCTAAGAAGAACCATGAAGCCGCTAGCTAAGGTGGAATAGGAGCGCATAATGCTTTTACACGTCTCCAGTTCAAACCTTGTACTGTGCACCTACCCACTTTTTTTTTTTTTTTTGTGCTGTTTCCCCATTTTTTTTCCATCTTTTTACTTGAAGAAATATACTACTCCCTCCGTCCTCGAGTAAGAGTCCTACCCCTCATTTGCACGCTTATTAATAAATATTGGAAGTGATGTAAATGTTGTGAGTGTAAAAGTAAAGTAGGAGAGAGAATGAGTGGGAGAGTAGTGAATTTATTGGTGTTGTGAGTATAAAAGTAAAATAGGAGAGAGAATGAGTGGGGTGAATAGTAAAGATTCTTTGCCATTTTAGGAATAGGACTCTTACTCTGGGACGTACCAAAATGGAAAGTAGGACTTACTCTGGGACGGAGGGAGTACTGTTTTTCATCTTCACTATAAAAGGAATCCAAGAGTTTGAAATTAATGCTGCATTAAGAAAGTTTCAATGAAATGTAATTTATTTATTTTCATTTTTTTAGTTTTAAATTTTATTTTGTCGTTTTCCCTAATACATTGAATAAAATTCGTCACACAATGTAACAATAGAGTTGAATGCTATTATTAGGCGAGATATTTTTTTTTTAGCACCCACTGGAGACAAATCCTGGGTCCGCCCCTGAATTGGGACTATCATTTTGGAACGGAGGGAGTAGAAACAAGGTCAAATCTACCCACCTTATCATATGTGTCTTGCAAAGTATCTCCAAGAAAAGGGTATTTCCCTAACACCATACAGTAGAAGGTAACTCCAACAGCCCAGGTGTCAGCAACTTTGCCATGATAGGTTAGACCTGTTAAGCAGACAAAATTTAGGGTTACAATAAAGAAAATCAATAACTATTATTGATCATCTTGGCCTCGCTTAGAAAAATCTGACCTAAACAACACTCTGGAGCAGTAAACACGGGAGTTCCAGGAGAGCGCCGAAGTTCATCGTTATCATCCTACAAGCAAGGTTAATTAATTTATTAACATATGCAAGAGAATTACGGTGAATAACCGATTTAATATAAAGACGGATCTAAATCTATGGAGCATTTAGAAGCATAACTAAATCTGGATTTTAAAGGTTATAATAAATTTAACTGCAGGAATTACAATGTCCACCTTCGGATGAAAACCTCGATTTTACATATTTCTGCATTATTGAGAGAAAACATGTATGTTAAGCATCCAAGACTGAAGTCTCAATTAAGATTCTCGTCTTGGGACTCAAAGTGCTGTCCATTTATAACTTCACAAAACGCAACTCAGACTTAATATCTTTTTCCTACATTCAGTCAATCCAAATCGAGCTCCACACACACACACACACACACACACACACACACACACACACACACACAATATCTATTTTTATTACATGTCCATTCATAACTACAAATGAAATTAAAATAATTGATGAAAGAACCAAAAGGAAGAAAGAAAGTAAAAGAAAATTGATAAGAACATTGATATGATTATTCTGATATGTCAATAAAGAAGCTTATTACCTCAAAAACCTGGCTGACGCTAAAGTCGCCAATCTTCACCGTGCCAGAACCAGTGACCAAGAGATTATCAGGCTTTATATCCCCGTGCACAATGTTCTGTTGTCGAAAGAAGAGGAAGAAATAAATTTTTACACATCAGGGAAAATTGACATAGATGCAAGTAAAAGCTACCAACAAAGCATGATAGAATAAGTATCTTTCATTTCTCCATCAATCTTATGTGAAACAAGAACCGCTTCTGAATGGGTTTTAAGAAGCCAGAAAGACCAATTATCTTCCCCCCCCCCCTCTCGAAAGCCGAACAAAGTAGAACCATGAAAAACAATGAGCTGCATTAGACATGCACCATGTCTTCTTGAACACATTTCTACTAGGGCACTAAATGATTAGCTAATCAACAAGTGGGAACTTGATATTTTACAAGAATGTTTGATTTTATAAGAACGTGGAAGAGGAAAAGTCATACATGAGCATGGAGATACATCAATCCCGAAATTATATCACGCAAGTACTTCCGTGCAGTCATTTCACCTAGGCCACCCGGGGGACCTGAACCTTCGCAGACCCATTTGCCTTCCACATATTCAAGTACTGAAAAAAAATACCAAAAGAAAGAAGCATCCCAGTCAAAAGCAAAACAAAATCTCATTCTCATAATAAAAAAAAAAAAAAAAACTCTGTGTGTGTTTACTATAGATAAAAAGCATGCCCATAAACAAATCCTTATTCCTTGATTCTTCTTCAATCTTTCCTTTTAGAAGACGAGGGGTGGTGGGGTGGGGGCAACGCATAAGGAGGGGGAGGGGGAATGGGAAAGAGTGGCAGTAATAAGTACCCATGTAGAAATGATCTGTTGTTGGGTCATCAATCACCTCAATGAGATTTACGATATTGGGATGCTGCAGCATCTTCATGATTAAAACCTGTAAGGGTAAGAATACAACTGTTACTAACCGTACCAAAATTTCTGATTTTTCCTATCTTAGACATATAGCATCCGGTAAAGAGATTTTATGAAAAGAATCTACTTATCCATGCAACATTAAGAGCGTTAGAGAACTACTATCTCCGTCCCAAAATGAATGTCCAAAAAGAATGTCATATTTGCTCTTGATCAAAAACAAATTCGATAATTTTTTGGACATTCATTTGGGACGGCGGGAGTATGTCGTTACTCAACAAGAGAATACCAACCGAATGGCTTAGGAAATACCTCCCGAAGCACGTCAGTCATAGCTGTCTCAGATGGTGCCACTCGTAGCTTCAACAAATGAGACTTGTGAAATGCCTGCACTCAAATTGAACGTGATTAATAATATAATGAAACCTCTATTTTAGGTTACACGTTAAACTACACTTATCTTCGGTCAGCTTTGCTAATTTAAAAATAGTGACAAAATTCCAATTTAACATCAGCACAGCCTCCCGAAGTTGCCAAATTATACTTAAGAATGTGAGTGCATGAAGTTATAAAGTGTTGAGTTTAGTAAAAAGTAATTAATACTAACAAGGAATCAAATTATACTCCATCATTCAAAAGGAAAGTCATAAACAGAGCTAAGGTAGAAGCCCGAAGAGTACATTACAATGTAAGAATTTGCAAATACTCAAAATAAGATCACGAGGATGCACCTCGAAGAAGTGACCCCCCCCCCCCAAATTATTAGAAGAACTTGATTATTCACTAACAATAAGCATTTGATGATGAAGAACATTACCTTAATTGCATAATGCTTCCCGTCAATCTGGCTTCTGTAAAGAACCTGTTGTATTTGGAAAGGCTCATGACTAATAAGTTTACAAGATATATATATATATAACAAAAGACAGCATCGGTTTTTAGGTACTTACCACTTTCCCGTAGCTACCGGAGCCAATTTTAAACTCGCGCACATACTCATTAACCATCTTGTTTCCATTTTCATCCTGAGAAAAGCAAGAAGGCAATAACACTTGTCAGGATCAAAGATCAAATGCTGACAGCTTGACATATTATAAGTCCCCAAGTCATATACTCCCTCCGTTCCAGAAAAGTTGAAACATTTACTTTGGAGTTGGGAAATTAAGGATATAATATTATATTAAGAATGAAAGGTAGAGAGGAAGAGAGAGAATTAGTGGGGGGTGGAAAGAGAATGAGTGGAGAATAATGAGTGGTTGGGAGGAAAAGAGAGAATGAGTGGAGGATTATAAAAGTAATAAAAAGCTTCCATCTTTGGGTTGTTGCAACTTTTGTGAAATACTCTAAATGGCAAAATGTTGCAACTTCCTTGGAACGGTGGGAGTATGTTTTTTCTTTTTATTGCAACATCCATATGTTAACAAGTAAAAGCAATACTCCGTCCCAAAACAACTTGCACCAATTTTTTCTGACACGAGAATTAAGAAGAGAGTATATAATTCAAAAGTATTGTGAGTGGGAAAGTGGTTGTGAGTATGATAATTTGAGAGTAGGACCCACAATTTAGTGTGTGAGTATGATAAGTGGGGTAGGGTGAATAAAACATAATAAAAGTTGGACATCTAGGAAGTGGGACTTATCAATAGGACACTAAAAAAGGAAATTAATGCAAGTTGTTTTGGTACGGATGGAGCATAACATAGATGGAACACTTGACTGGCCCTATACACGAATGTATTGCCTAAGGTTTAATAAGGGCATGTTTCTTAAAACGGAAAATGTAGGGATGAAATCATTAAGTTGCAGAATTTTAACAACTGAAAAATTAATTGAGATTGGGAACGGGCAATTTAATCATATCTGGAAAAGTTATAAAACCGTTTCCTCTTACCATGTTAATGGATATGAGATATGTCAGCTTCTAACTTAAAAGTTTACCTTTTTTAAAAAGATTCACAGTTTATTAAGTGATGTGATATTTAGTTATCAAACAAGCTTATTTATAGAGTCCTTCAAATGCTCCTAATTAAGCTCTTAATTAAGTTAACAAACATGATCTAGGTCAACCTTGGATATTTTCAGAGAAAGAATTATGTCAACCTTACAGAAATACATCATGAGAATGAGAAAAGTATGTTAATATTTGAATCATCAGCTGACACTAAGACAATATTGTGTTACTCATTTTCTTCTATTTATTTTAACTATCTCGAAAACACTTTAGACGGAATGACATATTTCAAGAACATAATAAAACAGAAATTTAAAAAAAAAAAAAAAAACTAAAGTTTCAAAGAGCATCACCTAATAAATGCACCATTGCCAGAGGTGAAGAATAAAGCATACACAACACTTTGAAGTTACACTTAACATGACACTTCAAATTTGAAAAAGAAAGAGGACATTTATTTTGGGATGGAGGGGGTAATTTTTTTTTACTGCAAGTCCAAAAAAGGATAACCTATAATCATATAGGCAGCTAATACAAATGGCCTGCTAAGAGGTTGCAAAACTCAATGGATAGACCTAGCAGTTGACACTTCAAACACTTTTTGCCTTATCTTGCGAAGTACTCCCCCCGTCCCATTATAAATATTAGAGTTAACTAGTCAACGTTTTTAAATAAATGTGCCCTACCGATTTGTATATCACTAGTAACATGGTCAAACTGTACTAAGACTATTTCCTGATTTAGAAATGCGACAACTATTTTAGGACGGGTCAAACGCCAAACCTAAAAGAAAAGTGCAACATATAATGGGACGGAGGGAGCAATACATTCATTCACATTCAGGCGTGATATTTGATCAACTAAGCTCGACTTAAGGTGACAATCTGGTGCCTATTGGCCTCCCACAATTAAATGGGCAAGGGCATCAACAGTTTCTCTTAATACACTTTATAGGTATATTGCTGTTACCACCAACAAAAGTGTCAAAAACGGATGACTAGATATCTACACATTGTAAACTATATTAAGAATATGTTCATAGCAAATCTAGCATTTGAGCAGACAAAAAACAGAAAATCGCTTTGACTTTGACTAGTCTAAAACTACACAAAACACTGTGTTCTGCCTATTGTGCAACTTGACCCGAAATCCCTCAATAAGCAAGAAGCCAAGAACTATATAACCCAATATTTATTCCTCAAAATTACCTCTGAGCGAACAAGTATGCATGTCTCCTTGACAGGGAACTCCCTGCAAATCAGTCCGTTTTGAGTTCTGTAGATAAGAATCTCTTCAGAATGCTTCGCAGGATTCCTGAACTCACCCTCTTCCCCATTATTTCCAAAGTTAGTATCAGTGACATCCCCATTATAAGAGCAATTTTCATCCTCCTCCTCATCATCATCATCTTCGACCTCTTCATTCAACAAGAGCTCCTGCGAAATATGGTTGCCCAATGGCGGCCTGTTGGGCCTAATATTTTTCTTGTGCTTTTTCGCAAATGAGAACCCAAAGCAACCACAGCAACCCATTTCGGTTGCACTTGAAACGAAAAATCTCTTTATAAACATGGGGAAACTTATAAATTACAATTTAAAGCAGCGATTGACGAGCTCAATTCCAAAGACCTGCAAACATAGGATGACTTCACATTAATTCAATGCAATAATTCAGTTTCTTTCATCAAACTCTAATGCCCTAAATTGGGTACTGATGGTTTTCATTGGCCTTTAACATGAGAAAAAGAAAAATTAAATCGAATCATCTAACTAGCGCAAAAACAAAAAGAAACAAGAAAAGGGGGATAAACTTTGATGAGAACTAACCTGTTGCAATAAATTACAGAGAAAAGGGCATGAAAGCCCAATGAGCTTCTACTATTCCAGAGGATGCCATTAAGATTCAAAGCAGCCGACATCGTGACAACTCCAGCTTTATAAACAACCAAAAAAAATATATTTTCACCCTTTCCATCATCAAACAAAGAAAATATTAAATAAACAAAAAAAAATATAATAAACAATCAATCAGCAGTAGATAAAAATAATCAATGATAATTCAAAGGTAGGGACACGTTTCATGTAAAGCTCTCATTTCGTACAGATAATCATAAGCAGGTGGTGGGGATGATGAAATATCAAAATATTCTAATTTAAAATCTTTAAAGACAGATAATAGTAAATAAATTAATAAATTACCTTGGATGTTGAAAACCCAAATTCAAGAAATGGGTTTCTGAGAACGAGGGCCTTTGTTTTTGTAGGTGGAGAAAGGAATTAAAAAGGGAATCAGGGCAAGAATCTATAGAATAAAATTAAAGATTTGAAATTGGGGGTGATTTATTTGAAACCTAGGTTTTATTTGATTTGCAGGTGGGGAAGAATGGAGGATATTTTGATGATGCAAGCCAATACAAATAGGAGAGAGATTGTACAGCGAGGATCTAGATAGATTCGGGAACCTGAAACCGGGTGAGATTGCCAGTCACAAGTCTTAACTGGGAATCTATTTGTACTTCATTTCTTCATTTTTTATTTTTATTTTTGTGTCAAATCAATTTCTCATCTCTTCATTGGGCAAATTGCGCGATACCAGTATACCACCACTAAATTTTATTAGGATTTCAAACCGCTCCAACAAAAGCTTAGGCTCTAGGCTCTTTTTGTTTGAGGTGGTCTCCGAGGGGATCCGTCTCATGCATGAGACGGATCGCCCCATGACCCATGGGTCGAACCCGCCACGTGGCAACCCACTATTGGCCCAAAAAAAAAAAAAAAAAAAAAATCTTTTTTAGTTTTTTTGAGTTTTTATATTTTTTTCGGCTTTTCAATGGTTTAGCAAAAAATAATAGTTACCATCTCTTAAAGTAACATTGTTAATAAGTAAACGTAATACTTGTTTTAAAAAAACAAAAGCTCGTTTTTACCCATTTTTCCAAATGTAATACTAAATATAATTACATGTAACCCAAACAATATCTAAATGTAATAATCATCTATGCTGAAATATAATAGTGCTTTAGCTAAAATGTAATATAATGTGTATTTTAAATTTTATTTTTAAAAGAAAATAACATTTGAAAAGTAATAACTTATGTATATGAATGTAATAGTCAGTTTATACAAGTAAATGTAACACTTTGATTGACGAAATTGTAACAGATTTCTATAGATAATGTAATACTTTTACATGTATCATGATAAATTTGACCCAATTGTAACTTATTGTTTGAAAACATATAGATATCTATACATATGTAACATATGTATTACAATTATGTACAAATACTATTACATATAAATAACACGTTTGTTACATTTAAGTTATAATAAGTACTCCCTCCGTCCCAAAACACCTTGCACATATTTCCCTTTTGGGTGTCCCATTGGTAAGTCCCACTTTCCCAAAATGGAAAAGATTCCCACTACTTCTCTCTCCTCTCCACTCACAACAATTTTCCATTTAATATTCTCTACCCCACTTTCTCTCTCCTTCCCTCTCACACCATCCACTTTTCTTACACATTTTATTAATTCCCGTGCTTTTCAAAAATGGTGAAAGCTGTTTTGGAACGGAGGAAGTATTACTTTTGGCAAACGAAGAAAACATAAGAAAAACACTATTACTTTAAGAGATGGTAACTATTACTTTTCACAAACCGAAAAAAAAAACCAAAAATAAAAATTTTAAAAAAAGCAAAAAAAAAAAAAAAATTTTCCGGCCAATGAGGGGCTGCCACGTGGCAGGGTCCTCATGGGTCCTGGAGCAGGGTTGTGGGTCGGGTAATGGGTAAAAAAAATGACCCGTCTCACCCATGAGACGGGTTGGAGTGTTCTCACACAAGTTTTTGTCTTTTTGTTTTTGGGAAAACATTTTTGGAAAATAATTTTCCAAAAAATGTTTTTCGAAAAATGACATAAATATGTTTTTGGTTGTTTGGTAAATCTAAGAAAAATGATATCCGAAAAATATTTTCATATGAGCAAAAAATAATTTAATATGAGAACAAAATTATTATCATTTTTTTTTGAAGGGAGGTGGGATGGGTGGTGTTGGGGAGGTGGTGGGGTAAGGGGAAGGTGTTCAAAAATAATTTTAATGTGTGTGAAAAGAAAGTTTCCTTTTTGAGGGTGGGTGGTCGGGGTAGTGGGGGTGGGGAGGTGTTCAAAATAATTTTAATGTGTGTGAGAAGAAAGTTTCTTTTTTTGAGGGTGGGCGGATGGTGGGGTAGGGTGGGGTGGAGGTGGGTGGGTGGATGAGGGGTAGTAGGGGTGGGGGAGGTGTTCAAAAATAATTTTAATATGAGTGAAAAGAAGTTTCTTTTCTTTTCCTTTCTTTTTCTTTTTTTTTTTTTTTTTTTTGGGGTGGGGGGGTAGGGGCCAGGGGGATGGGTGGTGTGGGAAAAGGGCGAGGCGGAGGAGTGTTAAAAAATAATTTTGTGTCATCATTATTTTTCGGAAAATGTTTTCCTTAGGTGGAGGTAAGAAAAATGTTTTCCTTAGAAAAGGGGAATAAACAAATTTTTCGGAAAATTTTCCCCATTTTCCGGTGCTTAACAAACACCGGAAAAATCGGAAAATGTTTTCTGGAAAACAAACGGAGCCTTATATTCATTCAACGCTCCAACAAGTGAAAACGAGATAACATTTGTAAAACCTTTTGGAGGAAGTCTTTTGTGAAACGGTCTCACACATGAGACGAATCTCGACGGAAAATAAAATGGGCTCGCCTATAGGGGGCAAACCATTTACTCTCTCAACAAGACCCGTCTCATACAAGTTTTTGTCAACCTTTTGGTACAACGTAAAAACGCGCACTACTCAATGTAAAAACGTTTTCGTAAAACATGGAGCTAACACGTTTATTTTTTGTTTTTCATGTTGGGTAGTGAACATTTTACATTGTGTACCAAACGTTTTTACAAATATTGTCTCGTTTGAGCGTTAGACCTAATTCTGTTGGAGCTGTTCTGGACCCATTTAATTGAAGTTGTAAAGTGAGATTCAATGTCTCAAAAGTTGCAATTTAATCTACTTATCCACATAAAGTTGCAATTTAAGGAAATTTTAAATAGAAATTAAAATGGATGGACAAAATTAATGAAAGTTAACAAAATGAATGAAAATGTTAACGAGATTTTTTAACATTGTAGTGGCTAGTGGTGTAAATGGTTCGGTTCGGTTCGGTTTGGGAGGATTTAGAGACCAAACCGCTAGTCATCGGTTTGGGAAAATCCCGAACCGAACCGTTGAAAGATTCAAACCAAACCATCAAAGTTCGGTTCGGTTCAAACCGCGGTTTGATTTTCCGGTTCAGACTGTGGTTCAGACTGCGGTCCAAACCGCGGTTTGAAAGAAATGGGAAGTGATTTGTTAGGGTTGTGAAATAAATTTATGTTTTATATGTGTTAAATCAATGATCAAGATTAAATTTAACAAATGATCAACGGTTCTGTAAGGATCCCGCCCCGTGACGAAGGAAACGAAGGGGTTTTCGTTTCGAAGGGCGAAAAACCAAACACGGTTATCACGCAAAACATAACGGAGTCGCCACATTTGTTAATTATTTAACTCAACAAATGGAAAGGTTAGAGATTCTATTAGTTCGGAGGTCAGGTTACGCCTTGGGAAGAGTTTTACATCACCCAAGTCGCCTCGGATAGGACCGAGTCTCCCTAACGTTAGTTAACAAACGTGCATGTGTGTGTGTGTATTTCAAAAATGAGAGAAACTGACATTTTAACAAAACTGGTTAATTATTTAACAGAAGAGGGTTATTTTTCAAACATTTCAGTCAGAAGGGGAAGAAACTGGAAAATGCACTCCCTGGCCAAAGTAGCCGCACGGCTAGGGAGAGCATTCCAAGGGTTTTTGACAGTTTATCAGAAAACCATCCAGTTTCAGGCAAAACAGAGTGTTCTTGCTGAAACTGGACTGTGATGATCATTTTTCAGTTAGTTTCTTTAACAAAAACATGGATTTAATCATCCCTATGTCATTGATCACAAATTAGACACCAAAAACAAAAGTTTTGGGTGTGATCAAGACAATCATTGGGGAAATTTTGAGAAAGGTGATGAACATGCCTTTTGGGCCAAAATTACCATTTGATGATCAAAGATTGGAACTTTACCATCAAAATAGACTTTTTATGAAAGATTAACCTTAAGGGACAACAAAAACAACATAAAGATCCAATCTTTATGACCCAATCTTAGGGATTTTTGGCTAGATCAAGGTTGGGATGATAAAGATTGAGCCTTTATCCCCCAACATGATCATCATGGCCTAGTTTGTGTAATACCAACATAAAGACATGACCTTTCACCTTGATAAAGAGATCTTTAAGCTATTTAGAATAAGAAATTAAACCATGATCATCCTTAGGTTTGAACCTCTTTCACACAAAAGTATGAAGGGCACCTTGAATCATGCTCGTGGTTTAGTTCACATTATATGTATATATATAAGATATATATGTTTGAAATGGATAAGTCTTGCAAGAATATAATATATGTATGCTTGAAATGGACAAGTCTTGCAAGAATATAAATTTGCTTGAGAGGACAAGTCTTACAAGAATATAAACAAGAACAAGTAATGTGATTAACAAAGCAAAATAGAGTTGAGATGAAGAGAAGATGGGGGAAGGGGACCTCACCTATGATGGTTCTAGTCTATCTTCCTTTCCTTCACTCAATTATAAGAGTGATTTCTCTCTCAGACACAATTTTTGCAGAGTTTCCCCCATCTAAACAATATTCTTTCCCCCCCTGAAATGATCAGCATGGGGTTCAATTTATAGGGACTGAGGGTGCCCAACATAGCCGTACGGCTCAACCCCTCAAGTACACAAACCATCCGTACGACTCGACTTGGCGAGCTTCTGGATTTTTCTAAGTTTAATTCCAGTTCAGTCCTGGAATATTAGGTTTATCCTAGTGAGGTTCTGGCCCATTGGTTTATCCCTAAATGGTACCAAAAAATTCCTCTAAAGTAGGTCAAATTCAGTTTGGGGTACTTACAGGTTCATATTGCAGTTTGGATGTTCGGTTCCGAGGTTCGGTTCCGCGGTTCGGTCTGATGCGGTTCAGTTCGGTTTATAAGAGTCAGACCGAACCGAACCGCACGGTTTATGCTATTTTCAAACCGAGCTGAACCACGAAAGTATAAAAACCGAACCAAACCACATGGTTTGGTTCGGTTCGGTCTCAAACCGCTGACACCCCTAGTAGTGGCTACCCTTACAATTCAGTATATTTTTATTTCCCACTATCCATCAAATCCACTAAAGATAATAAAAAAATATTAATAAAAACTAGTTGAAACCATGTAGAAAGTTATTTTATATTGATCACTTATTATTATTATTATTATTATTATTACATTTTTTGGAAAATAATAATTATTATTATATCAAAAATCTAAAATACCTAATTGTAAAATCGCACACTTTTTTGGACTTTAACTAGATTGGAATAAGTTTGTTGATACAAGTAATTAATTGTTTGACAATTTTTTTTTATCTTTTACTCTGACTTGGGGGATTGGGGACTTGGGGTCTCGTTTAGATGGGTGGCATCACGTGGGTTTGCTAAACACACCATTTGTCTCTTCTTCTTTTTTCATTTTCATCCATTTTGACTTTAAACTAATGATAAAAAGCTATTTATTTAATTTTTTTCTTTTTGTGTGCATTTTCAAATATAATTAATGTAGTCATGAAAAAGAAAATATATTAAATTCTAGGAGTGGCCAATGCAATTTTCAAAAATATTTGTTAACATTTTCATCCATTTAGTTAACTTTTATTAACTGTTGTCCATCCATTTTAACTTCCATCTAAAATTGTCTTGAATTGCAACTTTATGTAAACATAAAAGACCAAATTGCAACTTTTGGAATATTAAGTCTCACATTACAACTCCATGTAAACTTAGTGGTTAATTTGACCTTTATTCAAATTGGCAACTATTCGCTCCTCTAACTTTTTTTTTTTTAAATTGGGTTTTTTTTTATTAAGGGGTAACTACTATTTAGTCCCTCAACCAAATGATAATTACCACCTAGTCCAATGCATTTTCAATATTACCACCTAGTCCAAGGGTCATTAAAAGGACACTGATGCCCTTAATAAACAATGAAAAATTACATTAATGCCACTCCCTCCATCAATTCACTTTCTCTCCAACCACCATGACCACCCATCTCAACCACCTTCGACGACCACCTCCGGCCACCATTTTCCGGCGACCGCTTTCCGGCGACCATCTCCGGCGACCACTTTCCAACGACCACCTCCGGCCACCATTTTCCGGCGATCACCTCCGTCGGCCATTTTCCGGCGACCATTTTTGCGACCGCCTCCGGCGACCATTTTCCGGCGACCACCTCCGGCGACCATTTTCCGACGACCATTCCGGCGACCATTTTCCGGCGACCACCTCCGGCCACCATTTCCGGAGACCACCTCCGGCCACCATTTTCCGACGAACACCTCCGACCACCTTTTCCGGCAACCACCTCCGGCCACCATTTTCCGACAACCACCTCCAGTGACCGATTACGGCGACCACCTCCGGCGACCATTTTTCGGCGACCACCTCCTGTTTTCTGGCGGCCACCTCCGGTGGCCGCCTCCGACGACCATTTTCCGGTGTCCATTTTTTTTTTAAAAAAAGAATCATTCTTTATATAAATAAACAACTTCACATTTTGTTACAAGAACAAATTAACAGCTCTTAACAACAAATTCACATTTTTCATTTTTTTTTTTCAAGAACAAATTCATAGTTGTTAAGAACAAATTCACAGTTGTTCAAGAACAAGTTCACAGTTGTTCCAGAACAAGTTTATAGTTATTCCAAGAACAAATTCACAATTTTCAAAAAAAATAATTGTTTTTTTCAAGAACAAGTTCACAGTTGTATGTTCACAATTGTAAATTCGCAATTGTTCCAATAACAAGTTCGCACTTGTTCCAAAAACAAGTTCGCAATTGTAAGTTCGTTATTGTAAGTTCGCACTTGTTCGAACAAGTTCACAGTTGTAAGTTTACAATTGTAATTTCACAAATGTAAGTTCGCAATTATAAGTTCGCAAATGTAAGTTCGCAATTGTTTCAATAACAAGTTCGCACTTGTTCTTAAAACAAGTTCGCAATTGTAAGTTCGCACTTGTTCGAACAAGTTCACAATTGTAAGTTCACAGTTTTTATAATATACAAGTTTACGGTTGTTCCAATATCAAATTTCAAAAAAATTCACAATTATTCCAAGAAATAAACGTAAACTTAGGTGCGTTTGGTAACCATTTTTGTTTCTCTTATATAACTAGAAACATAAATCATGTTTCCGCTTCTCTATCATTCCATTCTTATCCAACAAAAACAGAAAAATAATAGTAGCATGTTTGACAACCAATTTCATTCCTATATCTTCAACATTAGTTCTCCCATATTATTTTTTGTTTGGCAAAGAACTTTACCCATCGTCCTTGAATCCATCTTCCCGTTATAATGTTGTTCTTGTTCATCCCAAACAGTAGCTTCTGTCATGGCCACCATAGAACACCCAGAAGCCTTTACTGTATTACTACCTCCATCCCGATCTCGAAATGAATGAAAAAAAAATTCCAGAATTTACTTTATATCATATCTTTAACATTTATTTTGATACAAAAGGAGTATAAAAAAATCAACAGTCTCAAAGCAATAAACAAATCAATTTTCAAATATCAGATCAAGAATCGCTTTCAACTCCCACAGTTATTTCTTACAAAAAGATGCAAATATTTTCAGCCATGTCATCCATAGCCCGTGTTTTGACGACATTATCTAAGATTTCCGGGTTAATGTTTCTCTCAAATCAACTGATTTAAAAGATACCAGGAATCAATTTGGGTTTAGGGCAGACTTGAAAGTTACCAAAAGAATCAAATTGAGTTTAGGGCTTTGAATATCAAGGAGAAGAATTAAGTATACGAGATCCTCTCTTGCATTTCCGGAGGTGCGGGATGTCATGGGGTAGCCAGAGGTGCGGGGTGTCGCCGAAGGTGAGAGAGAGGAATGGAGGGAGATAGATCTAGATCTGAAAGAGAGAGAATCAGATCTGTTGAAATCGACTCGCCGGTGACGGAGAAGAAATGGTGCGCCGGTGACGGGAGAAAGGTCGTCGGGGCTAGGGGAGGTGTGGGTCGCCGGGTTAGGGGAGGGGTGGGGTCGCCGGTTGAAATCGACTCGCCGGAATGTCTTTGCCGTTACCTTTGAAAACCCGCCGGTGACAGAGAATAAATGGTGCGACGGTGATGTGAGGTGGGTCGCCGGGGTTAGGGGAGGGGTGGGGTCACCGGGGTAGGGGAGAGGTGGGGTCACCGGGGGTAAGGTTAGAGAGAGAGAGTGCGTGCGTGCGTGAGTGTGTGACTGCGTGGGGAGGAGGGGGTAGGGTTTCATTTATAGTAGGGTAGTTTCGGGATTTAATAATTTTAATGGACTAGGTGGTAAATAAAAAATTAGCTTGGACTAGATGGTAGATGAAAATATTGGGTTGGATTAGGTGGTAATTAGGCTTAGGATGAGGGACTAGACGGTAGTTTTCTCTTTTATTAATTGATAATGCCATGAAAGCTACAACTGGGCTTATAACTAGGCTACTAACACAAATGCCATGAAGGCTACAACTAGGCCTATAAATAGGCTAACACAAATCTCCCTAACGGGATTCTAACTCGTGACCTCCACATGGGAAGCTAGCACCGGATACCGCTTGAGCTAGATCTTTTTGGTATTCGCTCCTCTAACTCACTTCAGTTGTTGCTTAAAAAATGAAGGAAGGGAATAGTGTTGCTATTTCAATTTTAACTTGAAATAATTTTTGTGACAATCTAAAATAAAAATGTAAGATGGCTATTATTCGTCACGAGTTTTTCGAACTTGGCTTGAGAAAATTCGAACTAGAGTGAGCTCGTATATAAATTCAACCCGAGCTCGAACAAAATTATAAACTTGTTTTGTTATTGAGTCGATTCAGGCTTGACTTGCTTGTTTGATGAAACTTGTTTTAGCTAGACTTGTGTAGAGCTCGACTTGATAAGCTCGTTAAGAAACTCGAATATTTCATTGTTTTTTATTAGCTCGACTCAACTCGATAAGCTTATTATAAATTAAACTTTTTAGCTTTTTTTAGCATTGAAATAAAAAAGAGAAGCAAAGAGGTTACTCATCACCAAATCAAGATTCAACCACGGTTTTGGGGAGGTAAAGGCTCAGTGTATGCAGAGCCGGCCCAGCTTCAAGTTCAATGAGTCGATTGACTAGGGCCCCCAAAAAATGTGTAAATTTTGGGACCCCCAAATTTCCCCCCTTTTATACAGTAGCCCATTTTTAATTATAATGGCTGACACAAATATAGTATTCATTAGCCCAATGTGTTTAAGTTGCAACCTAATACATACTAATAACAAGCACACGCACACACTCTAAATCAAAGTCGTGATACCTAATGGAATTCTATTTCCTTAATTACCTATAAAACCCTAACCAAAAACGCAATAGTTAAAAAAAAAAAAACGAAATTGTTTCTGGAAAAGAGAGTTACAGCAGCCACACTTCCAATTCTAAAATTCCGATTCAGTGATTATGTGGTCGTCGAGGTAAGAATTTAACTTTTCTTGTTTTTTTATTTGTGTTTAATTTGTTTGATTGTTTAATAGATTATTTGTTTTATTTATTAATTTACTTGTTTGTTATTCCGTCCCAGTTTGTTTGTTAATACTTTTAATTTTAATTGTTTGTTTCTTTTACTTCCTTCGACTCAAAATAACTACTACATCCGTCCCAGAGTAAGAGTCCTACCTATCAAATGCACGGATATTAAGAAATGATGGAAGTGATTTAAGTGTTGTGAGTGTAAAAGTAAAGTAAGAGAGAGAATGAGTGGGAGGGAATAGTAAGTTGATTGGTGTTGTGAGTATAAAAGTAAAGTATGAGAGAGAATGAGTGAGATGAATAGTAAATATAACACCCATCGAATTTCTTGTTAAATATTTGACATATTTGTTAAATACTTGAACTTGCATATTATGTGCTAGTTTTATTTGGGTTAAATCTTTAACTGCTTTAAATAGTTAAGGTGGTTAAATGTCTAGTTTTTGACTTTTGAGTCATTTGTGAAAATTTGACTTTAGGGGCCTTTTTGTCAAAAGTAAAACTTGAGGGGGCCTAAGTGCAATTCTTTGAAAGTTCAAAGTATATCATTTGGGTTTGCCTTCTTCTCTGAGGCAAAATTTCCCAAATCAGTACGTACACTCCCTCTGTTCTAAAACCTAGGGTTAAAAGTTTTCCCTATTCTCGACTCCTCGAGTTTAATTATCCCTCCGTTCTTGATTCTGATCCCGGATTAATATTCGTGGCGTTGAATAGAGCGTTCAAGGCCGAACAGAAATAAGTTTGGGTCAACTTGAATTTTGACTAGGTAAGTTATTAGCTCCCCCTTACTTGTAATAACATGCATAAATGTTATTCTCGATACTTGTGAATGTTAATTTTGTGTTTGGGGTGATTTTTGTGGTACTTGTAAATTTGGGACAAAGAGAGTAAAATCCTCTGTATGAAATGATAAAAGAACTTGGGAAAATATAGTTTGGAAGTGTTATGCCTTTTCTGGGTATGTTAAAATGGTAGTAAAATTTACTCCTACGTTTGGGACGGAAAATATTTCAACCTGGGAAAGAAATAAAATTTCGCATTATGGTACATTGTGCGACCGCACAAAAATCATTGGGCGACCGCACATCTTTCTGAAAGATTTTTCAAAGAAATTGACCTGCTTGTGTGCGACCGCACAGTTCATTTTGTGCGACCGCACAGTTATCTGAAAAACAAAGATTTTGTTTAAAGTTTGTATAAGTTGGAAGTAACCCTAGTTAAGGTATATAACCTTAGTATAAGATGTCCTAGCAAGTGTTGTGACACCTTAGGGGCATCAGAACTTGGTCTTAAACATGTATACTCATTGGATCAAAATGAGAACATAAGTATAAGAGTAGTATCTCTTCTTTATGTCTTGAAAGTGCTATGAACAAGCACTAATGTGTTATACTTGTTGTGAATCCAATGATTGTGCACCTTAGAGGCATTAGCATAAGGTCTTAGACTTGAACATCCTAAGAATAGGATTGGGATTTGGTAAGAGTAAATGTATAACTCTTATACTTGTTTGAATGTCCAAAGATTGGATATAATTTGAAGTATAAGATAATAAAATCTTGTACATGGCTTGACACCAATACATAGGTATGGTAGTGAACTTGAAAGTGCTATGAACAAGCACTAATGTGTATGAGACATGTTCTTGTTGTGTATGTGCAAACATTGCATACATTTGCTTGATACAAGGTGACTTCTTGATTACTTGAAGCATGTTCCTTGTTGAGCTAGTCCACTACTTTTGGATTAGTTCTTCTCCCGTAGTTCAAGTAAATATCTACTTGTACCTTCTTGTGTGAGTCCAGCTGGTTCTCCTTGCTTGTTCGAAAATGTATAGGTTCACGCTTGTCGCGAGAGCTGGGGTTTAAGTGACAATCGGGTCCCTATATATTTCCGTCTGACCCCTTACTACCGGCCATAGTAAGGGCATAGCTTCCTTAGTTGGAGCAATAAGCCTGACTTAAGTGAATGCTAAACTCATGTCTTGAACACCTCATGAACCTCATGAGTACTGATATTGGGAATGACACTGGTTACCGGGTCTTCTGATACATACTGAATAATCAGTTCCTGTTATTGATCGTGATTGTCAAAGTAATACAAGCTACGACAACAATGGTATTCTTGGGAGGAATAAGGAAGGAAACAATATCCTTATAACTTGCTTGATTAGCTTTATGTGCTACTTGATGAGTGGATTATCCTCTCATATACTTGTTACTTGATGATACTTGATATATGATTACTTGAGTATCTACTTGAATTACATGATAACATGTCATGTAGTTGCATCTAATAGCTTACTGAGATTTATCTCACCCTTTATTTGTTTCCCCCCCCAGGAAAGGAAGGATAGTGCGCAGTGAGGCTCGACATAGTTGGGAGCTTGCTTCGCAGGTCGTGATTATTTTGGGGCTTGTGTCCTTTTACACTTGGTGAGGACGATGTATTGGGTTGTATAACTCCTTATTTGGGGTAGACAGTCTTGTATAGTACTCTTGATGCCAGCTTATGTGCTAGGTATATCTTCCGCTGTATGTATTTAAGTTTGGTTTTAATTTTCTTGTCTAGAACTCGTGTTGTGAGCTAGTATAGCTCCTTACTCTAGAGTATATATATATCATGTCAGTTTGTTAAACAGATGTCATTACGTTTCTTGTTAAGTTTCTTGTTCCTCGTTAGGCACTCCATCCAGGTTCGAGGTTCTATTAGGGGATCCCGGGACCTGGGGGCGTGTCAGGTTGGTATCAGAGCATCCCTGGTTTAGCTACCATGTTTAGCTACCTTGGTTTGCTCTAAGTCTGGATAGGGTCTATGGCCTAGGTATGGGTGAGTCTTGGGGTGTTATTAATAACGCTGAGTGTTTACCTACAGGTACAATGAGTTCTGAAGGTACAAGTGGTAGTAATCAGCTGAGATCTATAACTCCACAAGAAGAAATGGTTGATAATGTTGACTGGGATTATTCTAATCGCCTTACAAGGTTCTTGAAGCTGAAACCTCGTAGTTTTGACGGGGAATTTGATTCGAAGAAGGCAGAAGAGTGGATTGAAAGTATTGAGAAGATTTTTACAGCCTTGAGATGTGCAGGTGGGGATAAGGTAACCTTTGCAACCTTTAAACTTGAGAAAGCCGCTGAACATTGGTGGCAAGTGTTGAGTAAAAGCTGGGAACTGGAAGATGTACCACAGACATGGGAGAATTTTCTTAAAGCTTTTAAGTCACAGTTTATTCCAACAGTGGTCCAAGATAGAAAGGAAATGGAATTTCTTAATCTGGAGCAGGGAAGTTTGACCGTGGGGCAATACTCAACCAAGTTCACAGAATTGGCGAGGTATTGTGATCACTTAGTTCCAAATGAAGCCAAGAAGGCACAGAGGTTTGTTAAAGGGTTGAGGACTGAGTATAGAAAGCAGCTTCTTTCTCTACAGCTCACTAGTTATCAGCAAGCAGTGGAGAAGGCTTATACTATTGAAAATGATATCGAAGAACACAAGGTGAAGTTGGGAACAACCATGACTGGTCGTGTATCAGAGAAAACTCAGGGATCTGGTTCTAAAGGTGGTAAATATGGCCGCCAAGATCGTCGATTCCGACAGCCAACTGAAAGGAAAGGTAGTGTATCAACTGGTTCGAGGACAACAGTCCAAGGTCCCAGGAGAGTATGTGGCTTTTGTTCGAAAGAAGGCCATTCTGAAGACAAGTGTTGGCTAAAGCAAGGAAAGTGTATAGTGTGTGGTGAAGCGGGGCACTTTGCTAGAAATTGTCCTAAAAGTAGAGGAAATCAAGTTGGGGGTGCAAGTCAACCAGCCTCGGGTTCCAAGAGAGATAGTGGGGGTCGACCAAAAGTTCAGGGTCGAGTGTTTGCTCTAGATCAGCAGGGTGTAGCTGAGTCTTCTGCAGTCATAGGAGGTATTATATTACTTTCTAGTACGAGAGCGCGAGTCTTGATAGATCCAGGCTCATCTCATTCTTATGTGGCATCTCATTTTGTGTCGCATTTGCATGTTCTTCCTGATTCTATGCCTTATGTGCTAGAAGTATCTTCCCCTATGGGAGATTGCATGTTTACTTCTGAGGTTTACAAGAAATGTGAGGTTCTTGTGGGTGACCATGCCCTTCTTGCTGACCTAGTCGTGTTACCTATAAGGGACTTTGACGTGATTCTTGGCATGGATTGACTATATGTGCATCATGCATCTGTTGATTGTTATAGAAAAGTAGTAACTTTTTCTATTCCTGGTTTGCCTGATTTTACCTTTGAAGGTGATAGGCCTTTATGTGCTATACATGTTATTTCTGCTTTAAAAGCTAGAAAACTTTTATCTCGTGGTTGTTCCGGTATCTCGCATGTGTACTTGATCAGAGTTTATCTGTTCCCAAGATGGAGGATATTCCTGTTGTGTCTGAATTTTCAGATGTGTTCTCTTCTGAGTATAGCATGCCACCTGATCGAGAGCTTGAGTTCTGTATTGAGTTATTACCAGGTACAACACCAATCTCTAAAGCACCTTATAGAATGGCTCCAGCTGAGTTGAGAGAGTTAAAAACACAGCTTGAGGAATTGCTTGAAAGGGGCTTTATCAGGCCTAGTGTATCACCGTGGGGTGCACCAGTGTTATTTGTCAGAAAGAAAGATGGGACTCTGCGATTGTGTATTGATTACAGAGATCTTAATCAGGTAACTATCAAGAACAAATATCCGTTACCTCATATTGATGACTTGTTTGATCAGCTTCAGGGTTCAGTAGTGTATTTCGAAGCTTGACTTGAGAAGTGGTTATCATCAGTTGAAAATCAGATCTGAGGATATACCAAAGACAGATTTCCGTACTAGGTATGGGCATTATGAGTTTATTGTTATGCCATTCGGTTTGACAAATGCTCCGGCTGTATTTATGGATTTGATGAACCGTATCTTCAAGCCCTATCTTGATTGTTTTGTGGTGGTATTCATTGATGATATTCTTGTGTATTCTAGGTCACGGGCTGAGTATTTCATGGTTTATACTGATGCTTCTAAAGAAGGATTGGGGTTATGTTCTAATGAAAGATGGCAAGGTAATAGCTTATGCTTCTCGAAAATTATCTCCTTATGAAAAGAATTATCCTACTCATGATTTAGAGTTGGCTGCGATTATTTTTGCTTTGCATAAATGGAGGCATTACTTGTATGGAACCAAATTTGAGGTTTTCACTGATCATAAAAGCTTGAAGTACTTGTTTTCTCAAAAAGAGCTTAACATGAGGCAACGTAGATGGATGGAGAAATTGAAGGATCATGATTGTACTATCCTTTATCATCCAGGAAAAGCAAATGTTGTGGCAGATGCACTGAGCAGAAAGACTTATATTTCTTGCTTGATGATTCGTGAATGGAAGATGTTTGAAGATTTGAGTGACTGGAATCCTTGTGAATCAAATCATGGACTTATCTTTGCTAATATACAGGCTACTTCAGATTTACTCCAACAGATCAAAGAAGCTCAGGTAACTGATTCTGAATTGCAGAAAATCATTAGTGGAATGAATGAAGGAAAGCAACCAGATTTTTCTTTTAATAGTGATGGAATTCTTACCTTTCGAGGCAGAGTTTGTATTCCAGTTGATCCTGAGATAAAGAAGAAAGTTCTTGAAGAGGCTCACAAAGCCAAGTATACTATTCATCCTGGAAGTACTAAAATGTACCAAGACTTGAAGAAACATTTCTGGTGGAATAATATGAAAAGAGAAATTGCTGAGTATGTTTCCAAATGTTTGACTTGTCAACAAGTAAAAGTGGAACATCAACGTCCATCAGGTTTGTTGCAACCATTAGAAATTCCAGAGTGGAAATGGGAGCATATTACTATGGATTTTGTGACTGGTTTGCCACGTACCAGACGAGGCCATGATGCTGTTTGGGTTATAGTGGACAGGTTGACTAAATCAGCTCACTTCTTGTCTGTTTCCATGGGATATTCATTGTCTCAGTTGGCATCTTTGTATGTTCAGGAGATAGTCCGACTGCATGGGGTTCCTGTGAGTATTGTATCTGACAGAGATCCTCGTTTTACTTCCCGATTCTGGCAGGCTCTTCAGGGTGCTATGGGTACTAAATTGAATTTCAGTACAGCTTTTCATCCTCAATCTGATGGGCAATCTGAGAGACTTATACAGATTCTTGAGGATATGTTACGTTCTTGTGTTATTGATTTCAAAGGCAGTTGGGATACTCATCTTCCTTTGGCTGAGTTTGCTTATAATAACAGTTTTCAGTCTAGCATTGAAATGGCTCCATATGAGGCTCTTTATGGCAGAAAATGTCGATCTTCTATATGTTGGGATGAAGTGGGAGAAGCTAGACTATTGGGTCCTGAAATGGTTCAACAGTCAGTTGAAAGTGTGAAACTCATTCGAGATATTTTGCGCACAGCTCAGAGTAGACAAAAGAGTTATGCAGATCATCGTAGAAGGGATCTTGAATTTCAGGTAGGTGACTTTATATTCTTGAAGGTCTCTCCTCGTAGAGGTATAAATATATTTGGGAAGAAAGGAAAGTTATCTCCTCGTTATATCGGTCCATTTGAAATTCTTGAAAGAGTTGGGAAGTTGGCTTATAAAGTGGCTTTACCTCCTTCTTTATCTGGTATTCATGATGTGTTCCATGTATCTATGCTTCGCAAGTATATGGCAGATGAATCACATGTTCTTGAGTATGAGGCTATTCCATTTCAGCCCGATTTGTCTTATGATGAACAACCTGTTGAAATTCTTGACTGGAAAGAGCAAGTATTGCGTACCAAAATGATTCCTATTGTGAAGGTCCTTTGGAGAAATCATGAAATTGAAGAGGCTACTTGGGAAACCGAGAAAGAGATGCGAGATAAATACCCGAGCCTATTTGAAAACTTTGGTAAGTAAAATTCGTGGGCGAATTTTCTTTAAGGTGGGGAGGATGTAACACCCATCGAATTTCTTGTTAAATATTTGACATACTTGTTAAATACTTGAACTTGCATATTATGTGCTAGTTTTATTTGGGTTAAATCTTTAATTGCTTTAAATAGTTAAGGTGGTTAAATGTCTAGTTTTGACTTTTGAGTCATTTGTGAAAATTTGACTTTAGGGGCCTTTTTGTCAAAAGTGAAACTTGAGGGGGCCTAAGTGCAATTCTTTGAAAGTTTAAAGTATATCATTTGGGTTTGCCTTCTTCTCTGAGGCAAAATTTCCCAAATCAGTACGTACACTCCCTCTGTTCTAAAACCTAGGGTTAAAAGTTTTCTCTATTCTTGACTCCTCGAGTTTAATTATCCCTCCGTTCTTGATTCTGATCCCGGATTAATATTCGTGGCGTTGAATAGAGCGTTCAAGGCCGAACAGAAATAAGTTTGGGTCAACTTGAATTTTGACTAGGTAAGTTATTAGCTCCCCCTTACTTGTAATAACATGCATAAATGTTATTCTCGATACTTGTGAATGTTAATTTTGTGTTTGGGGTGATTTTTGTGGTACTTGTAAATTTGGGACAAAGAGAGTAAAATCCTCTGTATGAAATGATGAAAGAACTTGGGAAAATATAGTTTGGAAGTGTTATGCCTTTTCTGGGTATGTTAAAATGGTAGTAAAATTTACTCCTACGTTTGGGACGGAAAATATTTCAACCTGGGAAAGAAATAAAATTTCGCATTATGGTACATTGTGCGACCGCACAAAAATCATTGGGCGACCGCACATCTTTTTGAAAGATTTTTCAAAGAAATTGACCTGCTTGTGTGCGACCGCACAGTTCATTTTGTGCGACCGCACAGTTATCTGAAAAACAAAGATTTTGTTTAAAGTTTGTATAAGTTGGAAGTAACCCTAGTTAAGGTATATAACCTTAGTATAAGATGTCCTAGCAAGTGTTGTGACACCTTAGGGGCATCAGAACTTGGTCTTAAACATGTATACTCATTGGATCAAAATGAGAACATAAGTATAAGAGTAGTATCTCTTCTTTATGTCTTGAAAGTGCTATGAACAAGCACTAATGTGTTATACTTGTTGTGAATCCAATGATTGTGCACCTTAGAGGCATTAGCATAAGGTCTTAGACTTGAACATCCTAAGAATAGGATTGGGATTTGGTAAAAGTAAATGTATAACTCTTATACTTGTTTGAATGTCCAAAGATTGGGATATAATTTGAAGTATAAGATAATAAAATCTTGTACATGGCTTGACACCAATACATAGGTATGGTAGTGAACTTGAAAGTGCTATGAACAAGCACTAATGTGTATGAGACATGTTCTTGTTGTGTATGTGCAAACATTGCATACATTTGCTTGATACAAGGTGACTTCTTGATTACTTGAAGCATGTTCCTTGTTGAGCTAGTCCACTACTTTTGGATTAGTTCTTCTCCCGTAGTTCAAGTAAATATCTACTTGTACCTTCTTGTGTGAGTTCAGCTGGTTCTCCTTGATTGTTCGAAAATGTATAGGTTCACGCTTGTCGCGAGAGCTGGGGTTTAAGTGACAATCGGGTCCCTATGTATTTCCGCCCGACCCCTTACTACCGGCCATAGTAAGGGCATAGCTTCCTTAGTTGGAGCAATGATCGTGATTGTCAAAGTAATACAAGCTACGACAACAATGGTATTCTTGGGAGGAATAAGGAAGGAAGCAATATCCTTATAACTTGCTTGATTAGCTTTATGTGCTACTTGATGAGTGGATTATCCTCTCATATACTTGTTACTTGATGATACTTGATATATGATTACTTGAGTATCTACTTGAATTACATGATAACATGTCATGTAGTTGCATCTAATAGCTTACTGAGATTTATCTCACCCTTTATTTGTTTCCCCCCCCAGGAAAGGAAGGATAGTGCGCAGTGAGGCTCGACATAGTTGGGAGCTTGCTTCGCAGGTCGTGATTATTTTGGGGCTTGTGTCCTTTTACACTTGGTGAGGACGATGTATTGGGTTGTATAACTCCTTATTTTGGGGTAGACAGTCTTGTATAGTACTCTTGATGCCAGCTTATGTGCTAGGCATATCTTCCGCTGTATGTATTTAAGTTTTGTTTTAATTTTCTTGTTGTGAGCTAGTATAGCTCCTTACTCTAGAGTATATATGTAACACCCATCCTATTTCCTGTTAAATATTTGACATACTTGTTAAATACTTGAACTTGCATATTATGTGTTAGTTTTACTTGGGTTAAAGTTTTAACTGCTTTAGAATATTAAGGTGGTTAAATGTTTAGTTTTGACTTTTGGGTCATTTGTGAAAATTGGACTTTAGGGGTCTTTTTGTTAAAAGTGAAACTTGAGGGGCCTAAGTGCAATTGTTTGAAAGTTGTAAGTATATCATCTTTGTGGGTTGCCTGGGAAAGTCATTTTCCCCAAATCAGTACGTACACTCCCTCTGTTTCATAACCTAGGTTAAAAGTTTTGCCTATTCTCGACTACTCGAGTTTAATTATCCCTCCGTTCTTGCTTCCGATCCCGGATTAATATTCGTGGCGTTGAATAGAGCGTTCCAGGCCGAACAGAAATAAGTATTGGTCAACTTGAATTTTGACTAGGTAAGTTATTAGCTCCCCCTTGCTTATAATAACATGCATAAATGTTATTCTTGGGAGGAATAAGGAAGGAAGCAATATCCTTATAACTTGCTTGATTAGCTTTATGTGCTACTTGATGAGTGGATTATCCTCTCATATACTTGTTACTTGATGATACTTGATAAATGATTACTTGAGTATCTATTTGAATTGCATGATAACATGTCATGTAGTTGCATCTAATAGCTTACTGAGATTTATCTCACCCTTTATTTGCTTCCCCCCCCCCCCAGGAAAGGAAGGATAGTGCGCAGTGAGGCTCGACATAGTTGGGAGCTTGCTTCGCAGGTAGTGATTATTTTGGAGCTTGTGTCCTTTTACACTTGGTGAGGACGATGTATGGGTTTTGTAACTCCTTATTTTCGGGTAGACAGTTCTTGTTGTCACTAGACATCTGGTATAGTACTCTTAATGCCAGCTTATGTGCTAGGCATGTTTCCGCTGTGTATGTATTAAGTTTGGTTTTGAATTTTCTTGTCTAGAATTTGTGTTGTGAGCTAGTATAGCTCCTTACTCTAGAATATATATATCATGTCAATTTGTTAATCAAATGTCATTAAGTTTCTTGTTAAGTTTCTTGTTTCCCGTTAGGCACTCCATCCAGGTTCGAGGTTCTATTAGGGGATCCCGGGACCTGGGGGCGTGTCAATATATATATCATGTCAGTTTGTTAAACAGATGTTATTACGTTTCTTGTTCCTCGTTAGGCACTCCATCCAGGTTCGAGGTTCTATTAGGGGATCCCGGGACCTGGGGGCGTGTCAGTAAAGATTCCTTGCCATTTTAAGAATGAGACTCTTACTATGGGACTTACCAAAATAGAAAGTAAAACTCTTACTTTGGAACAGATGGAGTATTTAAGAATAGTTGAATTTATGTTTAAACATGAAAACAATTAAAATGTTTAAAAAATTATTTTGAGATGGAAAAAGTAGTACTCCCTCCGTCCCAAAACACCTTGCACCATTTTGGAGATGCACGAGAATTAAGGAATGAGTATAAAAATTCAAAAGTAATGTGAGTGGGAAAGAAGTTGTGAGTAGGATAAGTTGAGTGTGATTTACAAGTGTGGTCCAAAATTAGGTGTGTGAGTATGACAAGTGGGGTAGGGAGAAAAGAAAAATAATAAAATTTGAAAATTTTAGGAAATGAGACTTACCAATGGGACACCCAAAAAAGAAATAAGTGCAAGGTGTTTTGGGACGGAGTGAGTACATTAGTATAAGTGATTATTAGTTGGTTGATTGATTGAGTTGTTGTTTTTAGAGTTTAGAAAATGTCATCATGATATGTCATAAATTAGAGGGCAAAAAGACAAGATCAATTTACTCAAGCTTTAAATGGTTCTCATAGCATTGCCCTTTTACATATAGTAAGACCGCTGAACTTCCATCTATTTCAATTGAACATTCATCTATTTTTTGTAAATTACGTGTTTCAGTTTAAGGCCCTCGTTGAAAAATTGGACTAGGGCCCCAAATTTAACAGGATCGGCCCTGAGCGTACGTGTGAGGAGATAAGGCTATGTATTAGAAGGAGACACCAGAGGTTCGGTCTTGATTTCACGAAGTGTATGAACAATTAAGTTGAAGTGAGAGAGATCAGAATAGTATGTTTTGTATAAATGCAGAATAGTTAAAAAAAAAAAAAAAAAAAAAAGGCCTTAAAAAGTGTGGTGTAAACATTGAACTTGAGAAGGATTTAAAAACATGACTTTTTATAACTTATGGAGGAACTAGTTTCCCCCAAAACATGTCGTTTTAGATCCGGTATTTTAAGGGTAAATGTTATTGAGAAAATTTTGAGGGAAACTAGTTTCTCCATAAGTTATAAAAGTCCAGTTTTTATAGGGGTTAAAGTTTAGGGCAAACTACTAAGATATGCAAAGTTTCCGATTTTTATCAAATAATGCAACCTACTAACTAGTGGCAGATATATGAAACGTACTTTACTTTCATATATCAAATAATGCAATGTACAATTTTTTTTCTAACGCCGTTAAAAATTCTAACAGAAGTATGACTTTCGTTAAAAAAAACTAACAAAACGTTTCTTTAATAATCCAAAAAATGTAAACTTTAGTTAAAAAACTAACAAAACGTTTCTTTAACAATCCTTTCAATGGGACGGTGGTGGGTATCTCATCACTTTCTCATGTTTCCTTTTCATTTTGAGTTAGTTTCGTTAAATATATAGCTGAACTCGTTAAAAATTTAATGTGTTTTGAGTATGTTGCATTATTTGATAAATGATAGTAAAGTACGTTTCATATATCTGTCACTAGTGAGTAGGTTGCATTATTTGATAATAGAGGCTTAGTACGTTGCATCAAGCACTAATTATTCCTTAAAGTTTAGGGGTTAAAGTTTAGGGTTTAGGCCTTTTAGGGTTTAAGAAGGATTTAAAAACAGGACTTTTTATAACTTATGGAGGAACTAGTTTCCCCCAAAACCAACTCAATGTTATTTTTGCATTAAAGGGGTGAATTATTTATTGAGCATGAAACATTTTTTTTTCTTTTTTTAAAAAAATATCCAATGAATAGTTACCAATCACATTTCAATTTTTTTATTTTGAAAAAAAGAAATTGATAATGTCAAACGAAGATTATTTGAATTATATTGGTTAGACGTCAGAGTTTTACAACAAGCACCAGTGGTCTAGTGGTAGAATAGTACCCTGCCACGGTACAGACCCGGGTTCGATTCCCGGCTGGTGCAATTCGAAAGCTGTGACGAGTATTTGCGCCAACTGTGACGATTTAGGGTCATCACATAAGTCTGATTAATTCAGACAAAATGAGCGCATCTGAGCTTTCTTTTTTCTCATAATAGTTTTTTAATACCTTCTCTTAATTTAATTAATTACAATTTTTTTTTGAAATCAATTACAAAGAATATTGAGAAAATGTGTTTGCACTAGTTGAAAATGTTTGATGCTGATGAATAGCTCACTTTAGAACTAAAAACAATTGTGTTAGGAACATTGTAAAAATAAGAATGTAACAATTTTTATAAACGAATGTTACATTTTACTTGTATAATAATATTGTAAAACAGTTACGTTTACTTGTATAATAGTATATGTATATGTTTTCAAATAATAAGTTACAATGGGTTCAATTTATCATGATACATGTGAAAGTATTACATTATCTATAGAAATCTGTTATAATTTCATCTATTAAAGTGTTACATTTACTTGTACAAATAATTACATTCATGTATATAAGTTGTTATTTTTCAAATGTTACATTCTCTTAAAAAAATAAAATCAAAATACTCAAAAATAAAAAAATATTCTGGAAAAACACTATTACATTTCAGTATAACAATAATTACATTTAGTTATTGTTAGTGTTACACGTATTTATAGTTAGTATTACAGTTGAAAGATGAGTAAAATGAGCTATTTTTTTTTTTGTAAAACTGGTATTACGTTTACTTATAAACAATGTTACTTTATAAGTAACACAGTGTTACATTTAGTTGTACTAAGTATTACTTTTGGCAAACGAAAAAAACAGTAAAAAAAAAACGAAAAATAAAAAAGCGATTTTTTTTTTTTTTTTTTTTTTTTTTTTGGCCAATGGGTCGTTTTGAGTGGAGCATATGTTGAGATCCTACGCTTCGCGGAGAATGTTGTACACGGGTCATGGGTCGACCCGTCTCTTCTATGAGACGGATCTAGGTGTTTTCACAAGAGAGCACCTCTTAAATGTATATCATTTCCCATTATCATTATCACTATTAATGGTTACTCATTCTATTTAATAAAAAGTACTGAGTGGTTTATTTATTCCAAGTAAACATTGCATTTCTCAATTGGGAAATAATATTATCGCAATTTATTATGATATAAGTAGTTTATTAGTAAATCCTTACAAAAAATTAAATAAATATTTTGATATTGTGAAAATCTGGTGAAAAACTTTTTTTTACACTAGCTTTAGTGTAAAACTTGTTTTTCATCTCTTATAAAAATTCTGTGTTTACATTAAAAAACAAGTTTTACACTAAAGTTAGTGTAAAACAAGTTTTTCAAAAGAGTGACTCTTTGATATTTATTATGGAGTCAATCTTATGAAAAATTTGTTTTACACTTAAGAGATGTGTAAAATCTGTTTTACTTTAAGAGATTTTGTTTCACATTTAGAGATGAAAACATGTTTTACACTAAAAAGAGTGTAAAACAAGTTTTTCTCGAGATTTTTACTTTAGGAAAAAATGCACTAAAAGTACCTGAACTATAGGGGTTGTTTGGCTTTAGTAACTTTTCTCTTTTTTGACCCATGAAAAGTACCTTAACTTTTATTTTAGTGCAGCGGAGGTACCTATTGCTAACGCCGTCCACTTTTTGCCGTTAAGTTATCATGTGCCACGCACATGACTAATTTTTTTAGGGTAAAAATGTCAAAACATAACAAGGATAGTGTGAGAACATTTTACAAAGACAAAAGGGTTTAAATAAATTTTATACTTTCAAATAACCCCCTCCCCCTCCCCTTCCCCTTCCCCTTCCCCTTCCCAGCTCTAACAATGAATCCCAACCCCAATGAATCCCAACCACTTCTACCTCTCCCCCTTTCATCCCTACCCCCATCCGAACCCCCACCCCCATCTGAACCCTTACCCCTTGCACCTCTCTTTCAATAAACACCACAAATCGAATTTCTCTCTCCCACAACTTCAAAATCATAGCCAAAACAAGTCCTCCATTATAGAACAAAGCTTGAAATTTCATCAATGGCCGCCTGAAAGAATGGTCTTAATAATCTCCTTCTCGAGCTTCGATTCCTCTTTCGCGAGTTGGGTTTTGCTACCGTCGGTCCCGTCTTCATCATCATCACCGTCGTCTTCGGAGCCAGAGACGTTGTTGATGGTTTCAAGGAGGAGGTCTTCTAGGGTTTGTTTAAGGAAGGGCGGGGCCTGGAGCGGGGATTCTGGCCGGAGTTGGAGCTTGCCAATTAGGGATTGGAGGAGGAGGTTGTTGAAATTTGGAGTGGAATTGTATGAACTCATTAGAATGGTGTTTTTAGAAAGAGAAAAAGAGGGGTTTTAGAGAGAGAAAGGTGATGAGGATGAAAATGGCGAAGGGTTTATGTTTGCAAGCATAAATCAGATATTGATGCTTTCTAAGTTCAGATCTGATTTTGATTTTTTTTTTTGGGAGGGGGGTTTGAAGGATTGTACAATCTGGGTTTGTACATTGTTAATTCTTGGACTTTTTTTGTTTTAATTCCTGATGATTTTGGTGGTGATGGTAGTTCCGACTGGTGGTGTTATTTTGATGGTGGCTGTGAATGACGGTGGGAGGGGCAGTACTGGGTGTTGGGTGTTGGTGGCGAATAGTGTGGTGGTGAACTGGTGATGATGGTGGCTGCCGTTCCTGGACATGAGCGGTGGCGGGTGGCGGTTTGGCTAGGACTGGGAAAGAGAAGGGGAAGGGGAAGGGGAAGGGTGTTAAATGAAACTAGAAAAATTACTTTTAACCCCTTTATTTTGTGAAATGATATCACACTATCCTTATTGTGTTTTGACCTTTTTGCCCTTAAGAAAGACGTCATGTGCGTGGCACATGATAACTTAACGGCAAAAAGTGGACGGCGTTAGCAATAGGTACCTCCGCTGCACAAAAAAAAGGTTAAGGTACTTTTCATGGGTCAAAAAAGAGATAAGTTACTAAATCCAAACAACCCCTATAGTTCAGGTACTTTTGGTGCATTTTTTCATTTACTTTATTATGTAACTAGTTAGTGACCCGTCGATACTCAACGGGCATAAAAACCAACTAATAAAAAATACAATTTAAATTTGTGTCTTAAATTCATAAGTAACTAATAGTAACTTATATTTTGGAAGAAATAATTACGTTACTCCTTCCGCAAAAAAAAAAAAAAAAAAAAAACAAAAAAACATGTAGTTGAAGAAGTACTTTTTTTCAGTTTTTTTGTTGTTGTATAGTTTTCAATAAAATTTTGCCACAATTCACCTAAAGTACTAGGGGTGTGCTCGGCTCGGTTTGGCTCGGTTTTAGGCCAAAACCGAGACCGAGCCGAAAGATATCGGTTTGAAGTATTTCAGCACCGGTAAGAATCGGTTTCTTAAGGGTTCGGCTTGTTCGGTGTCGGTGTCGGTTTGGTTCGGCTCCACCACCGAAATGCAATGACTGTGAGGCGGGGCGAACTTCTAAACGCCATTGTTGGAACTCGCAACAAAGAAAAATTCTAAAAATTTGTCAATGAAAAAACGCTACAGATAAAAGTAAAGGTGAATGGCTGGGGATATTGTTGCCTCCTATATGTCGTTGACCACTCACAGCTAGGTTTGAAAAAAAGGGGAAAATTAAATTGAGAAGAAAGCTAGTGTAATTCGATTTGAGAATGAGAATTGAAGAGATGAAAGGTGATAGAGTTAGGTTTTCGACTTACCAGTTAATTATCAGAAGAGAAGGTAATCGCCAGACGATGTGGTAGAGGTCGACATGCCGCGGGTAGAATCGCTTCACGCCGTCGTCGATTTAGGTTAGGGGAAACGCAAAATGACTGGGTGAAAAAAAGTAGAAGGAAGAAATTGACTATGTATATAATAGACAAAACGACACAGTTTAGTTAATGATATCAGTTCGGTTCGGTGTACTAACGGTTTTTCCAATCAGTAAACCGGAACCAGACCGAATTTTTCGGTTTTTAGAAATCCTTAAACCAAACCGGTTTTTAATGTCACGGTTCGGTTTTTTCGGTGTCGGTTTTTCGGTTTTTAACGGTGTTAACGGTTTTCTCGGTTTTTTTGCTCACCCCTATAAAGTACACTTGTTTACTATGCATACAGTGTCTTTATAATTTAAATAACTTTTGTGAAAACTTACATTCTCAATGTTCTTTTTATGAATAAGGAAGGTTAACATAGTAATTTTGAGTAATCGAAATCATCCTTAACAACATATATTTTGGAACGAAGAGTATACATCATAATATAAAATACAATACTAAATTATTTACTCTCTCCGCCCCAAAATAACTTGAACTAATTTTTTTCTGGGTGTCCCATTGATAAAGCTCACCTCTTAAAATGTCCAACTTTCATTATTTTTTTATTTACCCTATCCTCCTTGTCATACTCACACATTTAAATTGCGGATCCCACTCTCAAATCACCATAACCACTTTTACACTCACAATACTATTGAATATATGCACTGCCTCCTCGATTCCCATGCAACTCCAAACTGGTGCAAGCTGTTTTAAGACGGAGAAGGTAAATGAATCGATGAGTTTGAATTATTTCTCTACGGCTTAACCTGAAAGTACTCATCATGATTTTCTTTGTATTTGTGTTCATGCGATAACATGATATGATCAGTGTTCTAAAAAGCGCTAGGCGGCGAAATTAGTTGTTAATTTTTTTTTTATAAAAGAGAACATAGATTTAAAAAAATGTAATAGAAAATACATATAAAAACAAACATTTATTTTTGAGATGGATGAGTAATATTAAAAAATTCATGTAAAATTATGACTCTCTTTTTTTTTTTTAATTTTTTTTTTCAAATTTAATTCATATTTGAACTCAATACATAATCATCAGCAGAAGCGCCTAGGAGACAAATCCTAGGGAGAGAAAAACTTCTCTCTAACTTCTGGGAGGAGGGGGGATCGAACCCATGACCTCCAGGTTGGAAGCCATGAGCTCTGGCCACCAGGCTAAAACCTGATGGCTCAAAATTACGACTCTCTCTATCTATAAATACTTGAGAGTTACTAACTTCGTCCCAATTTATATATGAAAGTTCATTTTTCAAACACAGCACAATAGTAAGTAAGTTATATCTATCTTATAAAATTATTTTTAAAATTACAAAAAGTATTAAGAAAATTATATTGGGGATTTTAAATTTACACTTTTTGACAAAATTAAGTTAAGCTTTGAGTTAAATGTAACAATTCGAGTCTAAAAGCTCCATATGTTACTACTCTCTTCATCTCTAAATTCTCTCCATCTAAAAGCATCCATATTCAAAGAAAATACTTTGTATAATTATATGGACTAAATTACGCTTACCTAATTGTGCCTAAATTAAAATTGTGCCTAAATTAAAACAAAAAATCCGTCCTGCATTAACTTTTACATTATAACTTTTTCAATCCCGTCTATTCCAATAAGAGTTTTTTTGTGCCTAACTGCTCAAGTAATTAGCACACTGAGGAAATGAAATATGTTTAATTTCGTAGGCAGAAACCAACACTTCCTAATTTAGGATTACTTTTTTTTGTCCACTTGCACTATGAATTGTGTTTTGAATAATTATATCATTACCCCACTTGCAATGTCTACTCATTTATTTTCTTAATAAGCGTGAACAACCAAGGTATGACTATTATTCTGGGACGGATGGAGTATGAGTTATGAGCCTTAGCCACAGAGTCTACATGGATTGCGGTTGAGCTAACTCAATATATATAAATACTACATTTGTCTCATTTTAAGAGTCAAAATGTTTCTAAGTAGGTGTCCCAATTTAAGAGTCAAAATCTCAAAAAAGAAAGTTTTCAACACTTTATTCAATGAATCACACATGTCATACTCACAACAACTATCCACTAACTATTTTTTTTATCCCAGATTCTCTCTCTTACCTACTTTCTATACTCACAACACTATACTCCACTATCAATAATTTATAATTAAAACATTATTTCCTTAATTTTTGGGCCCAATTTTTTTTTCTTTCAAATGGGATGCAGTGAGTATATATATCTCTGACAAAAAACATGATCTATCTTTCATTGAAGCCTATCGTTCCATAGTAATGTCGAAGATTATCTCATTAGAATTTGCTTGTTTTATTTGTATATAAGAGGAAAACGAAACAATATTGCTATGATAAGGGTAGTTTAGTTCATGAGATTACATTCATTGGCGAAGGCACAAAGGGGCAAGCAGTGGCAATTACCCCCCCTTGAGTTTTTTTTTTTTTTTTTTTGGGTAAATTCTCAATGATAGTATTTCTTAATCTCAATTAAGCCTCGGCTTTATGAACAAATGTATTTTATACTACTCCTTCCGTCTCGGAAAGTTAGTTCATTTTTTTTCATTGTCACAACGAATGATTTTGAGCAATTAAGTTTGTTTTTATTTATCATAATGAGAATCTAAAAATTGGTATTGATACTATTTATAATAGTCTATCACAAACAAATTTTAAATTTTCATTAAAATAATTAAAAATAATTTAAATTATTGCTTAAAGTTCATTCAAAATAACATTGAATACAAAGAAACTAACTTTTTGAGACAAAAAGAGTATATTAATGTGATAGGCCAGATACCAAATGATTATTGACATGTATAATTCTGTTGATTTTAGTAATGCTTCTTTATTTGTCTTGAAAGATTAACACGTATAAATAATTTTAATGTTTCATATAGGTATAATAATATCTTTTTTTCCTTTTATAGGCGAAGATTTCCAATTATTTTCATGAATATGATAATGCTGAATGAAAAAAACTGCCGAAATTTTGTCGGGGGGCGCTGCCCCTGAACCCCCAATCATTTTTCCTTTGCTCTGAAAGTCCCCCGAACCCCCAATCATTTTTCCTTTGCTCTGAAAGTTCTTGGCCCCCCTTCCTCAAATTCCTGGCTCCGCCACTGGGAACATTTTTTATATGAAAGTTTGCAACTAAATAATTTTGGCATTTTCCAAAAAATTAATTTCTTGTGAAAGTGAAATTATTAAATTTTTGTAAAGTGAATCCCACTATTGAGCTTCATAAAAAACCGCCGTAGTGGCGGATCTAGGCCCTTTGAGGAGGGTACTTCGACCCCCCTGAACTTTGTAATCTTTACAAATTTACCTTTTACAATTTTGAAATTTTTTATATTGACCCCCTTGAAAAGAAAAAATCAAGGGTATAGATCCGTCACAGCTACGGAGAGATACAAATACATGCTTTACTTCAAATAAAGCATGTAATTCAATAAAGCATGTAATTCAAGAGCTTAGCATATTCAGTTAAGAAATGAATCATACTTAATTTATTTTCTATTCCCCATAAATAAAATTGCAAAATTGCTTGATGCCTGCCAAACATAGAAACAAAAGAAATGTTTAGCATGAAGAAGGATTATAAGAGTGTAGTTGGAGTTCCTTAGAGTGTTAAGCATCCGGGATTAAGATACCTACATTTTGCTTATGACCATTCTGAAAAGGGTAAATATAAAGTCACAAAAAAGTGCCACAACAACAACAAACTTATCGAATTAGCTACAACGATTTGATTATGTTTAATGAATACTAAATCAAATCATGAAAATCTTATCACATTTTGAAATCTACACAAATCAAACCAAAATTTGAAGGCAAGAGCTATTGCCACTACACTTTTTCATTTTCCACTACACCATTATAACTTAAACAACATTAATTGTTTATTTAGACAAAATTGCCCATGAAAAAACCTACCAACTATAAAATAGAAGAAATTGTTTATATCACCCTATAAACTTATTTTATCTCTCATAATGAAAAAGAAATACATATTATTAGTGTTTTCTCTCACATGTTCACATTTATGAAAATGTAATAAAAAAATATATCAGTAGTTGATTATAACATTTGTTTATTTTTTTGAGAGAGAATAACATTAATTTTAAAGTAAATAAATTAAAAACTAACTAAAATAATGCATAACATTGTAGAATAAAATATGAAGAACTAAAATAGTCATCTGGTAAGTTCCCCCAAATTTTCATCAGGCTTTTTTTTTTTTTTTCAAAAAAAAGAAGTAAAAGAGCTTGCAGCTGCATTATATTTCAAGAGGCATATGATTCCAAAAGAAATCTTCATTAGCTTTTTAAAATATTTTTTTTTCTCTTTTTGTTTTAACTATACGTTCATTTCCATATTTATGAAATTGCAATGCTATGTAGCTTTTAAAAATTTCGTATGTATGAGGTATTTTCATTTCAAATATACTTCTCAAAATGCTTATGAAAAACTTGTTTTACACTTAAGAGATGTGTAAAACCTGTTTTACTTTAAGAGATTTTGTTTCACATTTAGGGATGAAAACATGTTTTACACTAAAAAGAGTGTAAAACAAGTTTTTCTCGAGATTTTTACTTTATTATGTAATGTATGAAGTATAATGTGCATGTATAATGTGCATGTGACACAAATGTTTGTACTACACGTCAAGCTCCTCACCAGTTTCACCACATACAACTAATTAGAAACAAATACCATTAATAAAAATTCAACTAATGACTTAATAGCATAATGACAATGTTACGCAACTAACTATAACTTCTAAATTGATTAATTAGGTGCAAAACTCATAACCTGATACTCGTGCATATATGAAAGTCTAATTATTCAATATTTATACTTTCAGACATTTTTTTTTGAGATAATTATACATAGCACTAAAACTACTTACTTGTCTCAAAATAAATTAATTTTTTTTATTAAAATAAAATAAAAAAATATTTAAAATAGAAGTAGTATTAAATTTGAAAAATTCATGGATGAAGGAATCGGAGACCAACAAGTTAATTTCTTCAATATAATATTATATAGTAATGGTGAAATTATAGAAAAAAAATAGTTTTTCTTAATAATTAGGAAAAACAGGTTTTTAAAAAATGCGATGTCGTTTTTGTAAAACATGCAGTATTGCAGTGACATTTATGTAAATAACTGACACACTTTTTCAAACACGCAGTAGCAATTATGTAAATAACTGGAACTTATTAACACAACACTTCTACCCCAGACACTCTTTAACACTATAGTTGGGACTCTTTAAAACATGGACTGACACTATTTAACACATACACTCAATATAATACATGAACTAATATTTTTAAGTACTACAATCGACACTCTCAAACACTACAACTGAAACTCGTAAACACTAAAACTGACACTCTTTAAACACATGAACATGCACTCATAAACACTACAACTGACACTCGTAAACACTACAACATGTACCATTAAATGCTATCACTGACACTCTTTAAATGCATGAACTAACACTTAAAACACAAGAACTTGCACTCGTAAACATTACAATCGGCACTTGTAAAAAATAAAACCAACACTCTTAAATACTATAACTTGTACTCTTATAATAGACCGACTCGCAATTAATAACACATGAACTGAACACTACAATTGGCACTCCTAAACAATATAACTGCCACTTTTAAACACTAGCATTGATGTTAGGAGATTGAGAGATATACTCAATCTCCAAATCACATAAAGAATATTTACTTACATAGTCAACTTAGAATTGTTACCTAAGTTAGGAGGATGATAATTAGAATAAGATTGTTATTAGAATTATGTGATCTCTTAGAATCCTTATGGAATTAGGACTCATATGTTTTGGGTATAAATATGAGTCCCCTAGCTTTGTAAACTTTGAGACGGAATAACACAAAATATTATTTTACTCCTCTCCACATTTTATCATGGTATCAGAGCCTCTGGTTAGGGGGCCTGATTCTTTGAGAAAATATTATCACGATTATTATGATGATCAATTCCGCCCAACCAGTTGATCGAACAACTTGGCAGACAACCGGCCAAACAACCGGCCGAACATACCCCTTCTCAACAAACTCCTCCATGAAAATCTTTGAATGCTGGTGAATCGACAGTGGTTAGGATCAGGATTTGTCTCTAAACCGATGCATCAAAGACCGATTACAAAGGTTGGCTTCTTTTATAAAAAAAAGAAAAAAAAAAGAATGTTTTTTTTCTCCTCAAATATTCCGGCCACCACCATAGTGATGGTCCGGCCACCACAAAACCATATTAACATCACTTCCATCTTTTGATTGAGTGTCGTTCACTATAAAAACGATGATTAAGTGGTAGTCCACTCTAAAAACGTGATTAAGTGTCGTTCACTCTAAAAACTAATATTGAAGAAAAAGAAGTGCAACATGTCGGCGTTGCGAGAAAAGCAACATGTCGGCGTTGCGAGAAAACAACATATCGGCGTTGCAAGTAGAGAAACATGTCGAAGAAGGAAAGAAACTGGCTTTGCCAAAGTGCAACTTGTCAGAAGAAGATGAAGATCTTGTTGTCAACATGCAGCTAGAGTGGTCAGAATGGTCCAAATTAAACAAACGCAACAACTAGCAAGAGAAAGATGTGCGGCCAGATGTGTTGTCTGATGTCGTCACACCTGTCTCAACAACTATCGGAACATTAATTGCGTGTGTTTTTGAAGATTTTTTTTTTAGTTACTTTTTGCAAGTTGAAAATCTACTTTGTAGATGTTTCAACTTGAGGGGGGGGGGGGTGCTAGGAGATTGAGAGATATACTCAATCTCCAAATCACATAAAAAATATTTACTTACCTAGTCAACTTAGAATTGTTACCTAAGTTAGGAGAATGTATAATTAGAATAAGATTGTTATTAGAATTAGGTGATCTCTTAGAATCCTTATGGAATTAGGACTCATATGTTTTGGGTATAAATATGAGTCCCCTAGCTTTGTAAACTTTGAGATGGAATAACACAAAATATTATTTTACTCCTCTCCATATTTTATCAATTGACACCGTGCTAAGTTTCATTGTTACAAAAATGACACCGTGCACGAAGTTTCACTTATTTATAAAAATGCCACCGCGTGTTATAAAAACCCGTTTTTTCTAAGTGTTAAAGAAAAGCTAGTTTTTGCTAAGATCTACTCTATAAAGTGTGACCTAATTTCCTTGAAAAATTGAACTAAATCGGGTGGTTTTGTAGAATTAAGTTCGGGTCAACAATTTGGTGGTTCAGTTGTGCAATTTACCTAGAACACAAATCCAGAATTAGATACGTGAGGCCATCCGGGGTGAGATATGTTGAGACTGGGTACACATGAGAAAAGGGCTTAGGTATATCACAAGATTCATTTTTGAAGTGAGTTTGGTGTAGTTGAAAGTTACAACAGTCAGATCTTAATTGGTTTATTAGTTTACAAAAGGTGCTATTTCCGTCACAAAAATGAATATTCCAAATTGAAAACAAAGCAAAATTTGCTATTCATCAATCAAAAGCTATAATTCTTTTCTTTATTTCATTTCAACCCAATATAACCACACATAGATTGTTGATTATACGTTAAATCTGAACTGTTGTCCAATTGGACCTCAAACTACTGTAATGAAAATTCACTGTAGCATATCGCCTACAATCCCAATTCGTCCACACAGTTCTGCTCATTATGTGTGTGTGACTAAAATCAATTTTAAAATTTGTAGGTCAACTAAAAAATATCTCGTCTGTTAAATATAAAAATAAAGGGATGGTACAATTTATCTTAGCAAACGAGTAAACTACCAAAATGACCTGCGTACTAACAACTTTTTACATATTTAGCCGCGTACTAACGAAACAACCAATCCAACATGCGTACTATATATAAAATAACCAAAATAACCAAAATCGTTAAAAAAGTTAATGAAAGTTTATGAGCGTTAGTTTTTTAACATATATTACTATCAAAATTTTCAAAATGGCCCATAACCTAACAAAACCGTAACTTGCTAAATTAAGTGCTAACATGACCCATTTACCCTTATTAATATTTACATCAACTTTAAATATAAATTTACAAATTAAACCTCTCCACAAATATTCCCATCTTCTTTAACCTACCTGCCGCCCCTTCTCTTCTTCATCCATCTTTTCCCTCTCTCTGTTTCATTCATCTCCACCGTCGCCGGCAAGCCCACCATCGGCGCCTTCCCACTTCCCTCTCAATCTAGTCTCCTTCTCCACAAGAAGTTTGAGCCTGGCTCGCAACAACAACGCTCATCCTCTGTTCTAGATCTGATTTGCTTGGTCCATTCATCTATGACATGGTAAAGGTTTATAAATGCAGAGTCATCAGAATCACTGTGAGGGACACCCGTCGATACTTGTAAGCGCTACAGTGAAGATGAAATCCCTTTTACTTTTACTGCCTTCCTCTCAATTCCATTTCTTGAAAAAAAAAAACCTCTATTTCGTATTCAAGATACAGGGACGACGACGTTGAAATCGATTCCAAATTTGGCGCGATGATGTCGAGAAATTGAATTGGTTGTTCCCAGATCTATCAAAAAGGGCATGGTACACATTCCCGATCTCAGATCTGAGATTTTGAACTCTTTTTTTTTTTTTTTTTTTTTTTTATATTCTTTGTTGATTTTAATATAGATCTAATTTGGATTTTGATATTC
The DNA here is from genome assembly GCA_026119855.1 of Campanula takesimana. Classification (NCBI taxonomy): domain Eukaryota; kingdom Viridiplantae; phylum Streptophyta; class Magnoliopsida; order Asterales; family Campanulaceae; genus Campanula; species Campanula takesimana. The sequence goes on from JAOWBW010000673.1 coordinate 401,810, forward strand.
TTTGTCAAAGAAGATGGTCTTGGTTGTGGGCAATGGTTGGGTTGGTGGTGGTAATGGGAGTGGGCGGTGGGGGTGATAGCAAGGTGGCGGTGACGGCGGTGGTGGCAATGTTGTACGCTGGTAGTGACTAGTGAATCAACACAGAAGAAAGTAAAAGGAAATTAATAAAAGAAAAAAAATATTTTTGTTATTCTCTCCGTCCAAAAAATGATCTTCACGTTTGACTATTCAAACTTTTTAATGATATGAATACTTGTTTCACTAGTCATGTTGTGTTTATGCACTTTTAAGCCTAAATTATAGAAATTGGAAGATTTTTTTGGGACAATGAGGAATGGCAAATGAGAAGTTCATTTTAGGACGGAGGGAGTATATAAGTACGTATTTCTTAGTTCATATTTGAGTTTGCTAATGGTGGTGGGTTATGTTTTGGGTTTGAATGGTGGTGTTGATGGTGGTGATACCTAGACTGGGTGAAGATCGATGATGGTGATGAACATGGTTGGTGGTGAGTAATGTTTTGTTTCAAAATTACACTTTGACCCTTGATTAGATTGAACTTTTTAAAACCATAAATATCAAAAAAATAATAATAAAAAAATGATAGAAATATTAATAAGGGTAAATGGGTCATGTTAGCACTTAATTTAGCAAGCTACGGTTTTGTTAGGGTATGGGCCATTTTGAAAATTTTGATAGCAATATCTGTTAAAAAATTAACGCTCATAAACTTTTATTAACTTTTTTAACGGTTTTGGTTATTTTGGTTATTTTGTATATAGCACGCATGTTTTTCATTAGTACGCAGCTAAATATGTAAAAAGTTGTTAGTACGCATGTCATTTTGGTAGTTTACTCCTTAGCAAACGAAAGCGGAATTCACACCCGACCCTACCCGACCCAACCCAACCCGACCCAACCGAGTAAATTCATCCGTTTCTATGTATTAAGAGGAACATATCTGTGAATAGGTTTCCAGTGACACAAAGCAGGACACGACGACAGAGGCAATAAATAAAGACGGAACTCGCTTCATAGTCCCTACTCAACTCACTGCCAACTTTTCCAACTGACAAAAAATTGGGGAATTTCACAGAGAGAGAGGGCTGTTCCTTCAATTCGTCGGAAATGGCAGTCGGCGTTCTCGCTTTACAGGGCTCCTTCAACGAACACATCGCCGGTTCTCTCTCTCTTCTCTCCTCTCCTCTCTCTGTCTCTCTCTCTATATACACATTTCAGATATATGCATGCATTCATGTTTTCTTAGTTTATCACTTGTAATTAGACAGAATTGAATTGAATTTATTTGATTTGATTTGATTCAACTTTTGTGATTTTATCTATGTGTGAAGCGCTGAGAAGACTTGGAGTGAAGGGAATTGAGATACGGAAACCCGAACAGCTCCTGAATGTCACCTCTCTCATCATCCCTGGTGGCGAGAGCACCACCATGGCCAAGCTCGCCGAATTTCACAATCTCGTCTCTCTCTCTCTCCGTCTCTCTTCTATTTTATTTGTTACTGAATTTTGCTAAAATTTAATTGCATGCCCTTTTTTAATTTACCAATGGAGAATTTATTTAATTGATGAAAAAGAGTTTGATATGAAATTAAATGTAGCAATCTGTTTAATTCGATTGTTCTCGTTATTGGTGCTGAGGAATATGTCAAATGAACAGAATAGAAATCTGTTTTTTTTTTAATAGAGTAAATTGGTTCTTGTTGTTGTTGCAGTTTCCTGCTCTACGCGAGTTTGTCAAATTGGGGAAGCCAGTTTGGGGGACATGTGCTGGTCTTATCTTCTTGGCTGACAAAGCAACTGGTTCGACTTTCATCCTTTCTGTATAGATTTTCTTTCGTTTATGTAACTGCATTTTCAATTGTTATTCCCTTTCATTCAGATGGTCATGACTTGGAAATGGTGAATTTGGAAAGTTGTGCAGCAATTTCTTTGTTTCACCTTTTTTTTTGTTTTTTTTGTTTTTTTTTTTTTTTTTGGGGGGGGGGGGGTTGTGCATGCTTAATTATTATAAATGAGACTCTTTGAATGAAATATTTCAAGTAGGAATATATAAGCCTTTGTGTGGAATGCATGGAACCTAGGGGAGGGGTTGCATGCTTCATTGCTTCATTATTTAAGTGAGATTCTTTGAAGGGAATATCCCAAATAGGATAAATAAGCCTTTGAGGGGGAATGTATGGAACCTGGAGGGGGTGGGGAGAACAAAGTTTCTTATTCTTTTATGTAACTGCATTTTCAACTCGTTATTCCGTTTCCCTCAGACGATCCTTACTTGGTAAGGGTGAATTTTGAAAGTTGGATATCACTTCCTTTGTTTTGCCTTTTATGGGCAAACTTTCTTATTTTATACAAAAGGGGTAAAGCTATAATATCATTGAAATTGAATGCTTAAGTATTCAAACGAGATTCTTTGAATGGAATACTCCAAATAGGAATGTTTGAGTATTTAAGTGGCATGCATGGAACACAGGGTAGGTGGTGTGGGGATAACAAAGTTTCTTATATTCGAGTCTAAAGATAGATGATTTTTCTAGTACCAAAAAAGACTAATACTATCTTCATTAACTTGGAATGGGCCACAACTGTTGCAGGAACAAAGACAGGGGGACAGGAGTTGATTGGGGGACTTAATTGTACTGTGCATCGCAACTTCTTTGGCAGTCAGGTAATGTTTTGTACACTTGCAATGATTATTTGATTTCATAGTACGACTCGTAGCATTTTACTAGCACTAGTGTCATGAGCTCAGGATGAGGGCACATATTGCCACATTTTCCTTACGTACGAAGTCAATGGGCAGGTAACGACATTTAGATCATGCATATACATTTAAAGTTCCTTCTTGATTTGATGACTTAATGTTTCACGTGTTCATTTTGTTGGTTGCTACATTTGATTTACAGAACACTTTGTCGTTTAGTCAGGTTATTCTATCAAACCATATTAGGAAAAATAATCAATCTACACATTATACAGAATGATGCGAGTTCTTGGTTCACTATGCCATAATTCTATTTCAATCCTCATACTTGTCCTCTACGTAACATGACCTCAAGCTTTTTTTCCCGCTATATATGTATGCTTAACCCTCTGTGAAAAGTAATATCCAAAGCCACTGTTTTTATGCTTACGAACATATGTCTATTACTGATATGTTTGGTAACTTTGAATGCATAGTCTCACATTCATAAGATATTGTTACACAGATTCAAAGTTTTGAGGCGGAGCTTTCAATTCCAGAGATTGTGGCTAAAGAAGGTGGTCCTCCAACCTTTCGTGGTGTTTTTATCAGAGCTCCTGCTATCCTAGAAGTAGGACCTGAAGTTGAAGTGTTAGCTGATATATCTGTATCAGAAAAAACTGCTGATGATAATACAGCTCCTGAAAACAACGAGGTATAATTCCAGCACATCTTTTTATTCTCGTATTTCCAGCAATTTTGAGTTGCGAAATTGGTTCAGGGCCTGTTACATAACATGAACTTGTACATAGCGATCAAGGGCTGTCTGTGGTCATTCCATTTAGGTTATGTGCTGTGGGATTTAGAATGAGTGAACTTCACTAGTCTGTAGTAAGGGCATAATCTACAGTTATGGCATATCTTTATATACTCCCTCCGTTCCAAAATGATCTTCCTACTTTTTTTTTGTCATTACTAGAATGAATAACTATATGTTGATATAAGTGTACAAATGAAAATTTAGAACTTGTAAATGACACTATCAACAATACTATCAATAACAAATTTTAAATTAATATTAGGATAATTAAATAATCTGAAAATAATTTCTCAAAGTTCACTCGTAGTAACGACAAAAAAAAGTGGGAAGAAGATCATTTTGGGACGGAGGGAGTATATAAAACGAAAGACCCCCTTGACTGATAATCACTATGTTGGGCTTCTCACAATTAACCTAATTCATTTAGTCACCTTTTATAGAAATGTAGAAACATCTGAGTGGAATAAGCTTTCTCAAGAGTGAGTAGTGCATGACATTGGGTCACTACATTCTTAAAGCAGCTTATAAGACCTAAATCTTGGAGTATTGAGAACTATATCGTACTTGGTAATTAGAATTGATTATGGCTTATGACAATTAATGATAATACTCGGATTTTTCTCCTATTTATGGTAATATTCTGTTATGTATAGCTGTCATGTCCCTCTCCAAAATCAACATGGGTTTGCAAGGAGTTCTATACAAGCTTCTGTTAAACTACTCATGGCTTGCTTCTTGTGCCATTGTTGTTTGGAAAACTTGCAATCTCCACTATAAATGGTCTCAGTGAAAGTGTCACACTAAATAAAACACCAAAAATATGTGAGATATGGAGAGCAAAAATAATTAGCCATTAGTTACCAAACGAATTCAGTCTGTATATAAAATCAGGAACGATTTTTTACGTATGAAGCCATAGATACTTTATTGGCTCATATGAGCAAGCAACAAATCAATCAAAGACACAGAGAACAAATATACTCCCTCCGTCCCGCTCGAATTAGGATTCTTGATCAAGTAATTTATACTTTGGCCAACAATTTGATTTTTTTTTAATTATTTTAATGAAAATTTAAAAATAGTTATTTAGTTTATTATTAATTGTGATACAATAACAATTTTTAAATTTTTATTAGCATCATTATTTTTCTTCAAATTATTGGTCAAAGTATAAATTGCTTGACCAAGAATCCTAATTCGAGCGGGACAGAGGGAGTATGTTGATAAGGATAACGCTCTTGTTTTTGTTGCTCTTACAAGTATAATCTCTTTGTCTTGATTAGTCTAAATAGTTCTCGCTCTGCGCTTTTTCTTTCAGAGTTTGGATGTGATTTTACTACATCATTGACTTCTTTCTTCCCTTTATTTCCTTGTTCAATTTGGTCAAATTTGACAATCATTTACGGAAAGACCAGTATAATACTTTAGATCTGGATGGATTGTGGACACTGAAAGAAGATAATTTTCGTAGAGAATTTGATACCTTGTTCATTTTTTTTTTTTTTTTTTTTTTTTTTTAGTATTAGCACATCAGTTAATGTCTCGAATTCGTGGTAAAAATCGTGCTCAACTGCTGTGTTATTTTATACTTTTGGTTGTCGTCGTGTTTCAACGTGTTCTTTTTATGCTTACTATTCTCAGTTATTTAATGCATGCTCCTCATTATGCTTTATAGTTATGTCAATTATACTTTTATTTTTGGTTGTGTTCACCATGATGTTATTTATGCTTACTTGTTTCTTATGGAGTATTAGTTCTCTTAGACCTGACATGATAAATGCATTGTGATTTGAAATATGAATGCTTGTATCCACTTATGTTGCATAAGGATTGTTCTCCCGTCATTCTTATTTGTAGCTGTATGTCCATCTGTTATGTTTATTTGGTTGTGTAAATGGGAATTTCGTGACAATTGATATTATTGCTGTGCTGTGGAGGTCAGATAAAAACTTGAGAAATATCTAGAATGCTATGTTTGGTTCATGGTTTCGATGAGGGAAGAAAAGGAAAATAGAGTACTCCCTCTGTCCCAGAATAATCTTCTCATTTGCCTTTTTCCATTGTCCCAAAAAGTTGTTCTCATTTCTACAATTTTGGCTTAAATGTCCATAAACACAACATGGCTAGTGAAGCAAGTTTTCATATCCTTCAGAAGTTAGAATAGTCAAATGAGAAGATCATTTTGGGACGGAGGGAGTATCATTTTTTTGAGACCAAAATGGCAGGAGTATAAACTATAATGAATGTTTAATTATAAATTTTCCTTATCATTTTCTTTCCCTCTGAGAATTCAAGAACCGAAGACACTTGCCGGAAAAACATTAAGTGTAAAAAGAACATGCTTTATAAATGTGCAACATTAACGTTAAGATCATGGTTCTCATTATGTGTAGTAATGTAATGTTCCACCACATTTTCATGCTCCAGGAGAACGCAGGATCCGAAAAGAAAGTGATTGTGGCCGTCAAGCAGGGGAACTTGCTAGCTACTGCTTTTCACCCGGAACTCACTATCGACACTCGATGGTATCAACATATTTTTCTGCTAAAACTAATCTCATATTCTAAAATGTTCCAGATCCAGAAACTTAAGTTTGTTCCTTGTTTTTCAGGCATAGCTACTTCTTGAAGATGGCAAGCAATGGTGAAGTTGAGGCCTCAAGCAGCAGCATAGGCACCACATCTGGAGATCATGGGTACTTTTACAAGCAACCCAAAACTGATCTTCCTGTATTCCAATAGTAGAAATAAGACCTCAACTAATATCTAAAAAAGAAAATAGTAGGGTACATCAAATCCCAATCTCTCTGGAAATGTGACTGGCAGTTTTGGACAGGTCTCACTGCTATTTGGCAGGTGATATAAATGGGATTGAATTTAAGATCTTGTTTTTCTTGACTCATTTTGGTACCGTCCCCTTCATACTGTCTTGCTTGTTTCTTTTACGTTTCTCTGCTTTTAAAATTACTAGGAGGGGTTGATTAGATTTACTGATTAGCATTCAAAAGACATCATGTTATAATTCTCGCTCAGTTAGAGAAGTTCTTGTTCACACATGGGGATGAAATGTTATGGGCTGATCACGTAATTTCTTCCCATGCCGCCCCTTCAATACTTAGCTTGAGTAGAATCTCAAATTCCAGTTATGATGCTGTTAAAATATAAGCCTTTGGAAATCAGGAGATGGCAAGGTTGACATTCGACTGCATAGAGTCAGAATTCCAACCGTTGGGATTCACTATAATCAGGAGATGGCAAGGTTGACATTCGACTGCATAGAGTCAGAATTCCAACTGTTGGGATTCACTATCAAGGGTATGATGGTTGTTTGACCTCATCACTCCTACCTGTAAGGGACTGTCTGATTTACTTGGGCTTAATCTTGGCCTTTGATGCAGTTGAAGTTCTATGATATCCAATTGCTTCCGTCCCACTTCCGATTGCGGCCTATGTACGTAATGATTTGTCCATATCAGGTTCTTAGACCCGCGTATATAATGGCGCTAGAAAACAGCATAATTGTTGGGTTATCAAGCTTTTATGATGCATGTCCATGTGATATCTTTTCTGGGTTTTCTCAATTCTCCAGTTGACCTGCTTACTTTATTGGATTAAATGCAGAAAAGCTTGATATGTTTTGGTCAATGTGTGGATGACTCCTTGTAGTAGTACAATATTAAGTATATAACCCCTCATGTTTGATGAGGAGTTGCAACTGTTAACTTTTTCCCGTTAAAGTTGCAATTTGGTGTACCAAGGGGATCGACCGCACACATTGACCAAACCATAAGGGGGCTATTTTGCATTTGGCTTTGGACATTCAATTAGGGAAACGTGACAATCTTTTCGCCTTGAAGTGTTAGAAGGTTAGCCACTGTGAAAGGGAAGGGGGTCACTTGACCCCCCTTAATTTTGAAAAATGTATTTTTAGCGCCTTTAAAAATTATTAGGGGTGCATGCATGATGCTCCCTATGCAAGTTTGAGATGCAAGCAAGTCAACGGCTTTCCCATAAAATTATAACACTAATTTTCATAGAGGGGAAAGACTTGTTGATCCCTCCCAAGTCTAAGCCCTAAGGAACCTCTGTCATTGACCAAAGAACTTTTCCTATTTGAAATTTAAAGTTCCTAAAACATTTCTTTTGAAATAAACAACCAAAAAAAGCCCTTTCAATTTGTACTTCTTCACTAATACACTCCAAATAATACTCCCTCCGCCCCGGAATAAATTTATTACTTTTCATTTTCGTTTGTCCCAAATAAATGTCGTGTTACTAAAAATAGGATATGAAGTTTGGTGATCTTCTTATACTACCTATTCTAATAGGCACAAGCACTGTAATGCCATATAGGAAGTGTCACTCTACTCATATGAATGTATTGGGGGTAATCAAGAAAACAAAATTAAAAGTTTAAAACATTGACTTGTCAACTATGACAATTTTTTCCGGGAAGGAGGGAGTAACATTTTCAAGTTCCTACAACTTTTCTTTTGAAATAAACAACGAAAAAAAGACCTTTAAAATTGTACAAAATCACTAATACACTCCAAGTAATCACAAGCCACCCAGAATAAAGTCAACTCCTAAAGCCCAAAGATGACTTTGGAAGAACATAAAGTAGTTCTTCTCATTAACTGTTTGCTTAATAGAAGAAGTAATTCACAGTGAATTATGCCTCACTCTATGGCTCTATATTGTTCACATTACCACCCTACCCCTACCACAGCCCCATCATATAAAGACCTTTGCCATGTCCATATTGTGAATATCCTTCCTTCTCTTGTTAACAAGAAAAAAAAAAAAAAAAAAACTAGCTACAAATACCTAATTTGTATAGTAGAGATGGATCGGAGAACGTCGTTCTTTGTGGTGGCGTTACTTCTTGTGTTCATCTCTATGGACGCCGCCTTTGCTGACGACAAACCTAAGACGCCCGTCGACAGTAAAAAAGATGCCAACAAGGACAAACCTCAGATGCCAGTCGACAGTAACAAAGATGCCAGCAAGGACAAACCCCAGACGCCTGCTGACAGTAACAAAGATGTCAGTAAGGACAAACCTCAGACGCCTGTCGACAGTAACGAAGATGCAAAGAAGGACGTCAAACCTAAGAAGCCTACCGACAAAGACACAAATGCCAAAGATGACAAGAAAGAGAAAGACGACAAAAAAGACAAACCTAAGAAACCTGCTAAAACTGAAGCTGAGAAGTACCATAAATTGTCAAAACTACCGTCAGGCCAGGAAAGAGTCTTTTGCAAAGCTATAGGGAGTTGTTACAACGAAACCCTCGTCTGCCCACCGGAGTGCCATTCGAGGAAGCCCAAGAAGAACAAGAACAAGAAGCAGAAGGCATGCTTCATTGACTGTGGTAGCAAATGCGAAGCCACCTGCAAATGTAGGCCGACTCAAAACACTTTACTTTTCCGAGTTACTGTACTTAACAATCTTTAACTTAAATCTTGAATTCTAATAAAATCCAACATTAATTTGCAGGGAGAAAGCCAAAGTGTAGTGGGTACGGATCCTTATGCTACGATCCTAGGTTTGTTGGTGGTGATGGAGTTATGTTCTACTTCCATGGTGCAAAAGGCGGTAACTTTGCTGTTGTCTCGGATGAAAACCTTCATATCAATGCCCACCTCATAGGAAGCCGGCCTCAAGGTAGGACCCGCGACTACACGTGGGTCCAAGCACTCTCGGTCATGTTCGACACACACACTCTTGTCCTTGCAGCCAAGAGAGTATCACATTGGGATGAAAGTGTTGATGCTCTAACTGTAAGGTGGGATGGTGAAGACATAACGATCCCAACTAACGGAGAAGCCGAGTGGAGGGTTATGACTGAAGAGAGAGAAGTGGTAGTAGAAAGAACTGACGATACTAACACCGTTAAACTAACGGTAACGGGATTGGTGGAAATGGATGTGAGGGTGACACCGATAGGAGAAGAAGAGAACAGAGTGCATAATTACCAGTTACCCCCTGGTGATGCTTTTGCTCATCTGGAAACACAGTTCAAGTTCACTAACCCGTCGGATCTTATCGAGGGTGTTTTGGGAAAAACGTACCAGCCTGGGTATGTTAGCCCGGTTAATAGAAGCGTGAGGATGCCGATGATGGGTGGGGAAGAGAAGTATCAGACTCCATCACTGTATTCTCCTGTGTGCAGTGTTTGCAGGTTTCAAAGGCAATCTGAGGTTCCTGCAACTGGGTTGTCAAAGTATTGATAATTAACATAAGAAATTTCTACTTAGCATCTTTATATGCTAGTTGGGACTTTATTATTTTGATGTAACTGCATGAAATAAGGGCTATGAAGTTTGCCCATTGATCTTTATTACTGATTATATTATATGTGTATCATTTCTTTTTCTTTTTCTTTTTCTGTTGGATTTATTGCATGAAAATCAGGTAAATGAGTAAGGTAAATGCACATTTTAAGCTTTGTCAAAGATGTTTCCATTTGCCAAAGACGTAAAAATATGCGTCCATCCCATACCTCGGTCTCATAAAGATGTTTCCATTTGCCACTTTGTCATAAAAACATAATTCCCATTGAGCAAAATCACAAGTTGGCTCTTGCAGATGGATATCCTGCGTGTTATCGTCGCCTCATAGGTCGCTTGTTCTACTTGACTATCACTCATCCGGAGCTTAGTTATGAAGTCCATACGCTTTCTCAGTTTATGCAGTCGCCTAACCAAGTTCACTATGAGGCTGTGCTTCGTGTTTTGCCTTATATCAAGAACAAACCTGGTCGTGGCATTTTATTGCGTTCTGACTCCGACCTTCAACTCTATGCTTATTGTGATTCAGATTGGGCAAGTTGCCCGATTACGCGTCGATCGCTAACAAGTTATTCTATTATGCTTGGGTCTTCCCCTATATGTTGGAAAACTAAGAAGCAACACACAATTTCTCGTTCATCAGCAAAAGCCAAGTATAGGTCTATTGGCTTCAGACCTTCTACGGTTGAAATCATTTTTAGCGTCCCTTGGTGTGTTCCATTATCAACCTATGCGGCTATTTTGTGATAATCAAGCAGCAATTCATATTTCCTCTAACCCAGTTTTCTATGAAAGGACTAAGCATATAGAGATCGATTGTCATTTCATTCGTGAGCACCTATTGGCTAAAACAATATTTACAGCTCACGTTCGTTCCATTCTTCAACTTGCTGACATTTTCACTAAAGCCTTGGGACAAAAGAAGTTTGAATTATTAGTGTCCAAGTTGGGCATTTGTTCCTTGCATGCTCCAACTTGAACAATTGAACTACTAAACAACTTTAGAGAATGGAAGGTATTTTCACTACCTAATCCCTAACCCTACGAAACAAAACAACCCGACCCAAGGCAGATTGTACTGGCACGATCGTGCAAAATCCTTGCACGAATACACCATCTTCTTATTCTCTTCGCACGGTCATGTCCCGTGCCAAAGTCGTTTCCTTCAATTCAATGTTTAGCATTGTTTTGCACGGTTGTGCGTTATACCTGGCACGCCCTTGCCAAACCCCCCAAACTCTAGATCGGCTTTGATTCTAGTCTCATGCTTTAATAAGACGTCTCCGATTGAAAGACACCGAGACCCAACATATACCATTCTAAAACTTGTTATTGATATAATTATGAATACTATCAATAACAAAATTTTCTAAAATTTGTTATTGATACCATTTTAAATACTATCGATAACAAGTTTTAGATTTTCATTAGGATAATTAAAACTATTTTAATTCATCGCCTAAAATTAACAACTTAAAAAAATGTGACTAACTTTCAGAAAAGAACCGGTATCATTTCACTCATAAGGTTTGAAATAAGCCAATTTTCGCTCTAACTAGGCAATAAGAAAGATTATAACCACTGCAACAACATAATGATCCCACATTTCTAAGTTGTTGTTGTTGTTGTTTTTTTTTCAAGAGGGACCTGACAACTGACAAGTATAGGCAACTACAACATGATCACTGAATGTTCTGGCAGGCTTCTTTCTTAAGGTTGTGGCAATGTCCAATTATACAAACTACTATATGCTTGCTTGATAAAAAGCAAAGCAATCATGCATATGTTTGATATCTCTCTAGCTCCTCTGTTTTTCCTTCATTTTCAAGCAAATTACCACCTCCAAACACTAACATATCTATAGTTTTTTTCTAAATCGAAATCGAGTTGGATAACAATTGGATTGACGATCAATTTTTATCTTTTGGTTTATAAATCTATATTGTCCACATTTTGTGAGCGCACTTTAAAATTACTATTTAAATTTTAACTGTTTGCTGTTTGGTTATTTCTTTATGATTTTAGACCGTCCAAGTTCAGTCTCCGGTCCATATCTTCCTTCATAAATCTAAACCGTTCAATACAAAATTTGGTGATTGTACCTCAAGCCCTCTTTATTCTCTCTCTTGATTAAGAAAGTTAAGATGTTAATTACCTTTTCTAACTAGAATTGCAACCTCTCACCAACTTAGAAGTTGCAATAGTACTATAATTCATAAGTTGTTACATTGCTTTTCAATCTCCTAAAATATATTATGTCCCTCACACCTAATTGACCAATTCTCTCCCATATAAAACCCTCCTCTCTCTCTCCCTCCCTCACCTCATCTACAAACCCTCTCCATCTTGTATATTTTCATATCAACCCTCCATATTCAAGAAACACAAATCCCACCCTAAAAAATATGATGACTAAAATTCTTATCACTCTAGCCCTCCTCATTTTCACCACCTCGACCACCACCACCACCACCCTAGCTCAAACCACCACGGCACCGGCTCCGGCACCACCCGGCCCCACCAACATCTCGAAAATCTTGGAAAAAGCCGGCCAATTCACGACACTTCTCCGGCTAATGAGCATAACCCAAGTGGGTGATCAAATCAATACCCAACTCAACAACTCAAACCAAGGCTTAACGGTGTTTGCACCCACCGACAATGCCTTCACCAGCCTTAAAGCCGGAACCCTAAACTCCCTCTCCGACCAACAAAAAGTCCAGCTTGTTCAGTTCCACGTGGTCCCTTCTTTCCTCTCCACTTCACAGTTTCAAACCGTTAGTAACCCGTTAAGAACACAAGCTGGGAACAGTAACGGCGGTCAGTTTCCGTTAAACATAACGACCGCCGGTAACCAAGTCAATATATCAACCGGCATTGTGGACGCCACCGTGGCTAATACTATTTACACTGATGGGTCACTCGCTGTGTATCAGGTGGATAAGGTGTTGTTGCCGTTGAGCATATTTGCTCCGCCGGCGCCGGCTCCGGCGCCGACGAAGGCCCAGGCAAAGAAGAAGTCCTCGGCGGCGGATGGTCCTAGCTCCGATGACGACGGCACTTCCGCTGATGCCTCCGCGGCTGTTGGTATGAGTGGGACCGTGCATGGGTTAGTGGTGGGGTCCATAGTTGCTTTGTTTGCAGGATTTTATTTGTGACGATGATGGACGGTGATGATTATGCCAGATCAGCAATTGTGGGGTCATGATTTTTATCTGCGGAAGTGATTTTTTTTACTGAGTTGGGTTTAAGGGGACGCCTGAAGGGTAGTGATTATGTGCGAATGGGTGTTTTTCGAATAATTGCAACCGCTGTAAAACTTATTTTTACACTTGATTCATTTTATCAGATCCAGCTGTGTAAAAGAATGAAATTGTAATTTTGAATTTTGCTTATAAATATTGAATTTTCTATTTCGTTTTAGTACTTTTTAACTAGGATCACGGGATATTTTAAAACTAATTTGCCCCCTTTTTTTAAAATGTCCATTATTTTTTTTTCTTTTATAATTTAAATAATAAATTTACTTTATTATCACTTATATTTATTACATAGTGTTCTTTTAGTTATTTTAATGCATGATAGTTCATCCATTTGAAAATATGTTAGATACAATAGATATTATAGTTTTCTCTAAATCTTAGTAATTAACTGCAACTATTTTACATACTCTATTAAATTAACAAATTCAACATACTTGATGTCCTAAAGTGTTCTAAAAGACGCCCGTCTAGGCCGCCTAGGCACTCATGAAACGCCTAGGTCCCGTCTAGAATATTATAGTTATTTCTGAATTCTCGGCCCCACCTAAGCGTCCCTGCGGCGCTTAGGAGCCGCCTAGCGTTTTTTAGAACCTTGGTCCTAACATTGTAAGGAATTGATTCATTAGATGTAGTACCAAATTCATTGTCCAATAGCAAATTTCTTTTCCTAGAACTATTCGTCCGTTGAAGATATGGAAAATTGTATTTGTTAGTAGTAACTTTAACGTGTGTATATATATACTATATATATGAGTTTTGTTAGGATACCCTCTTCAAGGTAGCTTAACAATTGGCCCATTATTTGTGGACAAAAAAACCCCTCTTCCTATTCATTAACTAAAAATACAACGGGGGGCCTTATAGTAAACTTAATACTTGTAATTATGAAACCCACACAACCTAATTTTCTACCCTTTCCCCTCCGTTGTAAACCTTCTCCATGTATTCAACCAAGTTCTATGCTGCGATTCAGTAAAATCAACAGGATGCAACTTAGTTCAAATGTGAAGCCTAAATAAAAATTGCAGGCAATTTTCGCTCCCTCAATTTTTCACAGGTTTCCTCGGCTTTACATAAATGAAACTGTGATTTTTTTTTTCTGGTCTGATGAACAAGAGTCCAGCCACCATTTTAATAGGAATAATACTAGGGCACAAAAACGTGCTCACAAAATCCTAGGTGTAATGATGTTATTAGTGTTCTTAATTAAAGTGTGGCGGGTCCATTATCGATACAACAAATAAAATATCGCCACCTCATGTTGTGAGCAACATTTTGTAACCTTATTTTGTGCCCCTAGCATTGCTCTTTTAACAGACCCAAATCAACTCAAGTTTAAATAGTTCAAACCCCAAGCATCGGAACTCATTGAAGGGTTTTTGATTGGGCCAAGCTCCAGAAGAAACTGAAAGGATGAAGTACCTATTTTATGAGGGCAGTAATTAGAGGGATAGAGACAGAGATATATCCGAATGTGGAATTGCGATAGAGGGAAGGCCCCGGCAGCAAGTACGTGAGAGAAGAAGAGTTGGCGGCAGGTGGACTAGTGACAGAGCCGGGATTGAAGAAGAAGAAGGTGGGTCATTATGATTTGAGAATTACTATAAGGCCCCATTGTATTTTTAGTTAATGAATAGGAAGATGGGCTTTTTTGTCCACAAATAATAGGCCAATTATTAAGCTGCCCTTGAACCTTGAAGAGAGTATCCTAACAAAACCTTATATATATATATAGTCGTGCTCCTGTGAGAACCGTGAGAACTTGGATACATTAGGTTTTTACTTAATGTATTCAATGGTTCACTTGGATACATTTGATACATTACTTGGATACATTAGGTAAAAATTAATGTATCCAATTGTTCACTTGGATACATTGGATACATTACTTGGATACATTAGGTTATTACCTAATGTATCCAAGTTCTCACGGTTTTTACGATATTTAGGTTCTCATTTGAGCGCGAGCGCGCGCACACACACACACACACACATATATATTTGAATTTTGTGGCTGGTGGGCCAGGGCGGCTGAGACAAGATAAGCTTTTGTGGATGGTGGTTGCTGGAAAAGTATATCATTTTTGAATTTCGTGGCTGGTGGACCAGGGCGGCTAAGATGGGATTAGATACTTTGTTTTCTTTGTTGATGTGGGTTTTACAGATCCAAATCTAGGTCGACTGGATGTGTGAAGAAGTCATCATTGGGTTGTGTCTCTCCTTCGTTCATAGATGATGAACTTCCTTTTATATATATATATATATATATATATATTCCCTCCGTTCGTTCTAAAGACGTTGCAACATTTTGTCATTTAGGGTATTTCACAAAAGTTGCAACAATCCAAAAATGAAAGCTTTTTATTACTTTTATAATCATCCCCTCATTCTCTCTCTTCCTTCCAACCACTCATTATTCTCCACTCATTCTCTTTCCACCCCCACTAATTCTCTCTCCCTCTCTACCTTTCATTCTTAATATAATATTATATCCTTAATTTCCCAACTCCAAAGTAAATGTTTCAACTTTTCTGGAACGGAGTGAGTATATACACACACACACACACACACACACACACACATACACACACATGTATGTGCCGTGAGTGTGCCGTGTGTGTGCCGCGTGTGTGTATGGTTTAACTACCAAAATTTTATTAGGAATATTATTCTTAAACTTTGCAAGAGACATTAGTTATATGAAAGAGACTTGACTTCAAATGTGATTGGCCGAAAAGAGTTGTCGGTCCATCTTTCGAGATGCTTGTTACATCATTCTCCCTTCGTAACTTTAAAAGTTAATGATTGTTTTTTTCTCATGATATGCGCATGTCTAATAGCATGATTCTCTTTAGCATTTTCTTTTGGAAGAATTACTAAAAAAAAAAGTCATTACAATACAATAGTAGTCTATATTTTATCAAAAAATAGTGAAATATATGATATAACCATATATAATTTCTTATTATTTGAATACAAAAAATTAGAGAAAAAAATTATTTAAGGTAACACGAAAATAACTTAACTTCTGACCTAATTTTTCAATATCAGTCGTCTAACATCATTCCGTTAAGTTTTCTATATCATTTTTCGCGTGTAAATTTGGACTTTGTTTTTTATTTTATTTTTCATCATGAGATAAGCACGCTTCATAGCACGATCTTTCTTATCAATTTCTTTTGAAGGCGTACGTACAAAAATTAATATGATAACATATGCAAGAGTTTGCATATAATGCATGAAATATTGAAATACAACTATATTACCGATATAGAGCGTTGATAAATCGCTGCGTCATCTTCTTCAAATTGACTTTATTTATGTGTAGAAAACTATGAACAATGAAATTATCCTTGAATCTAAAATGAGGAGGATGCCTTTTTTTGTAGAGGTGAGAGCTTAAAAGTATTATTTGATGAATAAATGTTAAGTTTTAATAATTTTGTAAGTTTGTAGTAATATTTAAAGGTGAAGATTCTACTAACTTGTGAAACTATTGGTAATCTATAATTTATTTTAGTTCATGACCATTTTATTTAGGGAAATCAATTGATACTTAAAACTTTAAGTATTCCATCATAATTCAATGACTTTGAATAATATAGAGAAAATTACCACCTAATCCCTCATTCTAATCGAATCTACCACCTAGTCCAAGCCAATATTTTCCTTTACCACCTAGTCCATGCCAATATTTTCTTTTACCACCTAGTCCATTAGAGTTATTAAATCCCAAAACTACTCCTTATCCAAATAAAACAACCCAGCCTTCCCCTCCTCATTCAACGCACGCAGAACCACAAAGTCGTTTTCTCTCTCTACACGCGACCCCTCCCTGATCCAACTCCGGCGACCCTCCCTCCACCTCCGGCGTCCCCTTACTCTTCCTCTCTATCCAACTCCGACTAGCAGATCGAACAACTCCGTTGACCCCCTCTCTTTCAACCGTCGGCGACTCACTCCCCTCCCACCTCCGACGACGTCCTCCCCCACCTTTTTTCTGTAGATCCGGCCATCTCCCTCCCCCTCCTCCGGTGACCCCCTCCTCTTCCTCTCTGTCCAACTCCGACCAGGAGATCGAACAACTCTGTTGATTGTTCATCACGGCTTTTTAGGCTATCACATTATGACTCACAATTGTGAACTTACAATTGTGAACTTACAATTGCGATCATACAATTGCGAACTTACAATTGTGAACTTACAATTGCGATCTTACAATTGCGAACTTGTTTTTGGAACAAGTGAGAACTTGTTATTGGAACAATTTCGAACTTACAATTGTGAACTCATAATTGTGAACCTACAATTGCGATCATACAATTGCGAACTTACAATTGTGAACTTACAATTGCGATCTTACAATTGCGAACTTGTTTTTGGAACAAGTGCGAACTTGTTAATGGAACAATTGCGAACTTACAATTGCGAACTTACAATTGTGAACTTACAAGTGCGAACTTACAATTGCGATCTTATAATTGCGAACTTACAATTGCGAACTTGTTTTTGAAACAAGTGCGAACTTGTTATTGGAACAATTGCGAACTTACAATTGCGAACTTACAATTGTGAACTTATAAGTGCGATCTTACAATTACGAACTTATAATTGCGAACTTGTTTTTGGAACAAGTGCGAACTTGTTATTGGAACAATTGCGAACTTGCAATTGCGAACTTGTTCTTGGAACAAGAACAAATGTGATTTATTTTTTTTTGGAACAAATGCGAACTTCCAATTAGAACAAGAACAATTTACATTTGTTCTTGGAACAAATGCGAACTTACAACTGTGAACTTGTTCTGAAACAACTGTGAATTTGTTCTTAAACAACTGTGAATTTGTTCTTGAAAAAAATTATTTTTTTGAAAAAAAATGTGAATTTGTTGCTAAGAGATTTTAATTTGTTCTTGTAGAAAATGTGTAATTGTTTTTTAAATAAAGAATGATTGTTTTTTTTCAAAAAAATAAAATGGACAATGGAAAATGGTCGTCGGAGGTGGTCACCGGAAAATGGTAGTCGGAAAAAAGTGGCCGGTGATAGTCACCGGAAAAGGTGGCCGGAGATGGTCGCCGGAAAACGGTGGCCGGAAGTAGTCGCCGGAGGTGGTCACCGAAAAAAGACGACCGGAGGTGGTCGCTGGAAAAGGTGGCCGGAAGTGGTCGACGGAAAAGGTCGCCGGAAAATGGTGACCGGAGGTGGGCGCCGGAAAAAGATGACCGGAGGTGGTTGCCAGAAATGGTGGCCGGAAAAATCCGTCGGAAAATGGTGGCCAGAGGGGGTCGCCGGAAAAAGGTGGACGGAGGTGGTCGCCGGAAAAGGGTGGCCGGAAAAAGTCGCCGAAAAATGGTGGCCGGAGGTGGTCGCCGGAGGTGGTTGGGATGGGTGGTTAAAGGTGGTCATGGTGGTTGAAGAGAAAGTGAAATGATGGATGGAGTGGCATTAATGTAATTTTTCATTATTTTTTAAGGGCATGCGTGTCTTTTTAATAACCCTTGGACTAGGTGGTAATATTAAAAATTCCTTGGACTAGGTGGTAGTTTTGATTAGAATGAGGGACTAAATGGTAGTTACCCAATAATATATTGTCTTTAAGAATATATGAACAATTTCAATGCCTTAAGTCATCTAATAATTCATGTTCTTTAAAGACTTGTTGCATAAATAAAGTAAAATTATTTTATGATGAATCTAACATTTGATTTCAAAAGATTTATCATATTCAATTAATCATTAAAATTAGATTGCATCTTTTAAGACTTATTATACGAACATATATTTATTAGATGTTTTAATTTTTAATTTAATTTTATTTATAAATAAAAGACTTTTGATAATCCAAAATCAACTACTCATTCATCTTAATTTAAGATTTGTAACATAAAAAAGAATTAATTCATGATGAATCTAATCTTGGATTTCAAAGTCACTTCTTAATGATCTTAGTTGAAACTAAAAAGTCACGTCTTAATTTAATGCATCCATGACCTACCTAGTATAGTACTCTATATATAAGAGTATATGTTCATTTACAAAATTGGTGGATTAAATATAATGAATTTATTTTTTAGAAATATAGATGATAATAAATTTATTTTTTGTTAATGTTTTATTTAATATGTTAATAATTATTTTCATTTTCAACCCTGTGTTAAGTTTGAATTTTCATTAAGCCCCTTAAAAGAAATATTAACTTCAAATTAACCAATTCGTTAGTCATGTGCAACGCACATGATACTTAACTGACTTTTCTAACGAAAATCGTCAAAAATGCCTTAACTGGCGAGTTTTTTACACGTCAAAACCTGATCTGGCGAAAAAAATATCAGGGTTCGTTTGGAAGGGTTATATATGATTTTAGGGTCTAAATTGTCATTAACCCATTATAAAACGGTGTCACCGACTCAACAGTTTACGGTACAACACCATGGACCAAATTCAACATTTCATGTACTCTCTTTTGTCCCAAAAATCTTGTAATAATTTTCTTTTTATATGTTTTATTGGCAAGTATCTTTTTCAAAAATGTTTAAATTTTATAATTTTTTGTTCTCCCTACCCCATTGTCATACTCACATTACTTAGTTTTTGGTCCTAGTTGTAAATCTCACTCAACTTATCATACTCACAACCTCTTTTTCACTTACAATACTTTTTAAAATATACTCACTCTGTCCCATCTTATGCTTCAAAAAAAAGTGGGCACAAGAATTAAGATGAGAATTTTTATATTATATAATATAGATAGTGGGGTAGAGTGTTGTGAGTATAGAAAGTTGGTAGGAGAGAGAAAGTGGGATAGAGAATAGTTAGTGGATGGTTTGTTGTGTGTATGACATGTAGGTCCCACTAAATAAAAAACTATAAAAAACTTTCCTTTTTTAGATTTTAAAGTTTAAAATGGACATCCAAAAAGCAATTTTTTGAAGTTTAAAATGAGACGGAAGAAGTATACTCTTTCTTTAGTTCTCTTACTTTTTCAAAATAGCGCAAAATGTTTTGGGAAGAGAAGAATACGCAGAAAAAAAAAACACTTTCCACATGCATTTATCTTATCGCTTCCCCTTTCCTGTTCGCTTTTGATTTCCCAACTCTTTCTTGTCATGTCTCTTCCAACATTCACTCACACTTCACAAGATCACTTTCTCTCACCTTTTCTATATACTTCCTCCGTCTCAAACAGATCTTTACGTTTACCTATTCAAACTTTTTAAGAATAAAAAAACTTGCTCACTAGACATGTTGTGTTTATGCACATCCTAAATTTTAGAAATGAGAAGAACTTTTTGGGACAATGAAAAATAGCAAATGAGAAGATCATTTTGGGACGGAGGGAGTATAATATTCTCATCAACTCCTCAATCATGCATGGTTATCTAGTGCATAGCAAGTCAGGCAAACTGATGATCATATTACAATTGATCTCTTAATATGCCTGAAGTCTAGAAAATGATCATTCTCACATGGTCTTAATGTAGATAGTGTGTAATTGCATTCAAGTACTAGAGGCTTGAAAGTGTGGAATTTTAATGCTAGTAAGCCAACATCACCAAAATCTTCAAAGAGTATATACTGAAAAAAAATTATTATTACCTTTTCTAGCGCTAGGGCGAGTCTGATATTGCATGCCTAAATTGAGTTGAGTTGAGTTTGATATGTCTTTATTTGATGATGAAACAAAAATCCACACAACTGTACAAGACACATTTCATGTGACTACTGACCCCCACCTTGTTTTTATTATTTATATGAGCCTCAACATTGAGATTTGTATAAAGTTGAGTTGAACTGAGCTGAGCTGAGCTGGTTTCATTGACGTCCACTGAATTGGCTAAACTCCACGGCTGCACCCATTGAAGCAAACTTACGTAGCTCTTGTTGTAAAAAGGGTTTCTGTTCGTTACCTCCGACACTAAGAAAATCCCTAGTGAGGTTTTCATTCCCACTATGTTTCCTTTCCTTGGACACATTCCCTTGCATCTTCATCAACGGCTCAAGTTCCCTACTATTGTTATTATTCCCCGTAAACAATCCATCTCCACTAGTAGGACTAGAAATCGAATTCATCATTCCATTAAAGTTCTCAACTTGCCCATTTCTATTTACTCTTTGGCTCATGTTATTAGATAAAGACGCGCTCATGAGTCCAAATGCACTATTACTACTTCTCGTAGATCCCATTTGAGCCGCCTTTTGTAAAAGTGCAGTAGCGGACATATGAGCGGGTGTACCACTTACTCCAAGCTGATCCACATTATACAATGACCCAAATGCATCCCCTTTGCTATTCTCTTCTTCTTCCTTCACTATCATTCCTTGTTGCATTATTGGAAATTCCCCCTCTTGGTTTCTACTCAACCAATCCTGCATCATTTCATTCGACATTGATCCGTTATTAGAGCTCAAACCCAAGAACGGATTCGAAGAACCATTACCATGTTGAGTAGGGTTTGTAAGATTGTCAAGCCAAAGTGGTAATCTTGAATTTTGTCCATTTAGATTGAGAGGATTCCCACCACTTTCTAGGCTGCTGAATAATGCTGAAAATTGAGGGTTTTCAGATGCATTTTGGTGAAGATTACTCATAAGTGCTGAACCATTCATGAGAAGTTCATTAGAAAAGTTGAGATTTGCAGCTGGAAGTGAAGGGATTCTTGAAGTTTCTTCAGTTAAAGCATCACAAAAAGCCCTATGAGTTATAAAGCTGCCTTTCCTGTTGAATAAAAACAATATACAAATGGTCTAATCACATGATCAACATTCACTAAAATACAATCCCTTCAACACACACACCCACCCACCAAAACTGCATATTTCTTCATCAAAATAATTATATAACTAAATTATTTTTTCTTACTTTTTAAAAAAACTCTATAACTAAACTATTTTAGTAAGCATAATTATTTAAAAATTCAAGGAATTAATAATTATGTGTGACAGAAGTCACATGCAGAAACAAGAAAACCGGTTTTAACCTATTGTTTGGAATGTTTTCAGTATCCCAATAGAATTTGAAAATGAATTGATAAATAATTAAATGGGTACTTATAATTAGCTTAAAATATATATTACCTGGAACTGGAAAATAGTGTTCCACAATCACATTTGTACTCTCTAGTCCCACAAATTTTGCTATGAGCTTTCCAATCAGATTGAACTGCATACTTCTTTGAACATTTGTCACACTTCCATTTTTTCTCACCATGTTTTCTACTGAAATGTTTTTTAACACCGGTGAGGTCGCCGAGGGCTCTAGAAGGGTCATGATGAACACAGCTCTCTTCAGGGCATATATACACTTTCTTTCTTACTACTTCTAGTTTGTTTTTTTGCTTGAGTTTCCATGGCAGATTGTGGCCTCTTCTATGTAATTGCAAGTTTTGGTCTCTTTGAAACCCCTTGCTGCATACCTCGCAAACAAATCGGTTTGTTGCCAAGAGAGATTTTGGTGATAGTGCTATCACTTCTGCATCTGGATCTAATCCGAGATAATACAAATTATAAATAATCTCAAATGACCATAACTCACAATAAAAATCAAAACTTTCATGTTTCGCGATTCTGTACGGTACAGAATCGAGAAACATGATAGATTATACAGTGTTTTGTGATTTTGTGACATGCAAAATCTCAAAACACTGTTATGTAAAAGACATGGTGAAAAATTACCTGGTGTACCGGGGAGATTTCGCTTCCTTTTGGATTGATTTGAATTAGGGTAAGGGTTTGAATTAAGATTTGGTTCTTGAATGAAAGAAGAGAGGGGAGGAATAGGAGGAGGAGGAGGAGAAAACATATCACTAGACATCATAGCTGGTGCAGGTGACTTGAGGTGAAAAGAGATTGTAGGGGAAAGAGGGTTTGGTTGCTAGCTAGAAGATGTTTGAGTGGTAGCTGAAGAACACACTAACTCACAAAAAGCTGAGAGAGATATGGGGAGAGAGAGAGAGAAAGAGAGAGAGAGAGAGGGGCCAAAAAGACAAGAAACCAATGACTCAAATCTCAATTAGAGTGAGCTCTGAAGAAGGGAAAATGGGAATTTTTTTTAGTACAAAAAAACTTGCAAACATTTCAAAGAGGGAAGAAAGGTCTTCTTCCATCGCCTTTGGTTGAATCTTGGGGGAGAGAAGAGAAACATGAACTCCCTCCGTCCCATTTTAAACTTCAAAAATTTCTTTTTTGGGTGTCCTATTTTAAACTTCAAAATCCAAAAAAAGAAAGTTATTTATATTTTTTTATTTAGTGGGACCTACATCTCATACACACAACAACTATCCACTAACTATTCCTTACCCCACTTTCTCTCTCCTACCCATTTTCTATACTCACAACACTCTACCCTACTATCTATATTTTATAATATAAAGATTATCATCTTAATTCTTGTACCCACTTTTTTTTTGAAATTTAAGATGAGACGGAATGAATAATTGAATGAAAGGTACCTCAAAAGAGAATCTCTCTCTCTCTCTCACGTATGTTTATGTTTGTAAAAGACAATTGTCTCACATCTTTTTTTAAAGAGAAAAACATGGATGGGTATATAGACTTGAAAAGTTACTTCCCCAATTGGTTTTGAGGTGGAACCTCTAATACATTCCAGTCGGCCCGTTCACCTCATCTCTAATTCTAAGAATGTTGTTATACGTATATATGTATATATTCCCTATCTTACACGGCGGCTGTCTGAAACGGGTCAGCCATGGGTGGACCACTACTCTCTCTTTCATTCTCGCTCCTCACTCCTCGCTCCTTAGCCAAACCATCCTTGTTAATGGGTAAAACAAATCAATGTAATTAATTACATTTAGCCATTATTAACTAAATATTTTTTCATAATGAGTTCACTTAAAAAATAAGCTATGAAAATTTATTTGTTTTTCTAAATTGAAAACCTTGTTCATTGTTTGGGGTAGAAATTTAAACTCCATTTCCATCCTGAAAGCTTCAACCTGGCTCAGCATCCTGAACCTTCAAGTTGTCACCATAGCATCAACAAACTTACAGGTAAACATATATACTAACACGTTTCATTTGTGAGATGTTTTTTATCCTATTTTCCAGGAACACGAGCTGAGGGAGTGGAACACGATTTTAATTACACGTGACTAATTTAAAGACTCAAAGACCCAGTCAAACAATGACTCTCATCAACGGCAAAGAGATATGGCTAAACAAACTACCCGAGAATCATGGCCTTGTTAGCTAGCTTGTGATCAATCTCTCAGTATAAATAGTTTACACAGATTATGTAACACACACGCACTGCTATTTTACTTTCGAGCTATATTACTACTCTTCTGATTGTTCATCATCATTACTAATAAAATTCCATCTTTGAGGTTTTATGCCGGCGAACAAGTTGTTCAAGGGCTTTCCTCGTTAAACACCGTGTTCATTTATTCTTGAATTACTTTGCAATTTCATTTCATTGTACCCAATTTCATTTCTTTAAGTTGAATTGCAAAATTTGACCAAAACAATTTGGCGCCGTCCGTGGGAACTTTGGTCTTATAATTGTTATAAGAATTCGAGATGTCTACCGGAATGTCTTCAGCTATGACTTCAGTTGGTTTGAGATCGACGGTGGAGGCAATTCCAATCTCGCCAGGCGTGATATCTTCCACTCAAAGCATTGGTGGTGTCTCACGGCCAAATCAGATTCAAGATGGGTCATCTGCTGCCGCGAACCAGGAGATCCCTATTGACATCGCTTCCAACTTGACGGCCATGCTACGTGATGTGAGGCATCAGGTCCAATTGTAGAACGATACCTCTACAATGATGATGAATCAAGTGGCCAGGTTGCAGTGTGAGATGAGTACTCTACAAGGTAGAACACCCGCGGCGCAGCAAACCAGCTTCCCTAGCATCTTCCAGTCTGTTGCTCCAAATGTGTCATCTGACCCATTCTCTCCATACCAACCTAGAAGGCTTCCTTTTGGACGCGATGCTTACGTCAGGTACCAGCCTGACTACCAACAGCACGATTGTCAATCCTGAAACTGTTACTCCAACTTCAGCAACATTTGTGACGCCTACCTCGGTGGCAGCAGGGAGTCTTAACCTCCCAATTTGATTTCAATTATCTTAATAATTATCAATTTGTTGCTGTTAACAATGATGCAGGTAGCCTACTTAGCAGACAGATGCAGGAATTGAAGGATTTGGTAATGAGCGTACCAGGATTGACTCTCCCACACAACCAAGCTTCTCCAACTTGTTATAATGAATCTCGCTTCACTCCCGCCATAGCCAATGTGGTCATTCCAAAGAAGTTCAGTCCACCACATATGAAGCAGTATGATGGGATGACCGATCCAGCGGAGCATGTTGCACTTTATCAAGAGAAGATGGATGTAGTCCATATCCCACCTCAATACAAGGAGGCTTGCTTTTGCAGGGGTTTTGGTTCAACCCTCACAGGGGCAGCTTTGAGATAGCTCATCAACCAGCCTTTGGGTTCTATCGGATCATATGATCAACTTATCAACATGTTCACTAATCAGTTATTATGCAACAGGGTGTTCGAGAAGCTGACGAGTGGTCTTTACAGGGTGGTACAGCAACCTGATGAACTTCTTAAAAACTACCTGAGCAGGTTCAACAGGGAAGCAGTGAACATCTCCAACCTGGATACTGCAACTGCAATTGAAGCCTTCATGATGGGACTGATGGATAAAATTCCAAGTAATAAAATACCTAGCAAGCGCACTAGTTACTGTAGTAGTAACACGCTAAAGCGAGGGTCGATCCCACGAAGACTCGTTGGACAAACAAGTAAATTTAATTAGTGCAAAAAGTAACCAAGGGGGTTTTTGATTGATTTTGATTAAACTAAATTAACTACTAAATAAGGAAAATAAATTACTAAATTAAAGATCACTAAGCAAACAAAGATTTAATTCAAGATTACGAAGATTCACAGATTGGGGTTCACAACTATCTCCTCTCTATGCTATTTTATGAAAAAGACTATTAAACTTGTTCAAGAAATCGTTCACTTATTTAAGAGTTGGGACGGTCTGGTTACCGTATTGCAACCCTATTATTATCTCTATGTGAAATATTCCGTTAGGTCAACAACACACAAAAACAATTTATTAAGTTCTTAAGAACACTTGATCTTAAACTCTTTTGATTTCTGCGAAGTCCTCAATTAAATCTAATCACAAGAATATGATTCAATATCTAAATTATTCACGCTAGTGAAACAATCTAAACCAAGATGATTTAAAGACCAAAAATATCAAGTCATATTAATGAACTCTTTAAATTAATTAAGCTCTATTCTTATGAACAAGATTAATATTTGATTAAGCCCAAGTTAGCATAGAGATTTGATAGTTATTACTCCCAATCCATGAATAAAGAAATTAGCTACTCATCGACATAGCAATAAACACAAGAATATAATTAAAAATCATAAACCTGGATAAAAGCTTGATGATGAATAATCTCCCAAATCTTCTTTACAACTTGAAACTTGAATAAAACCTAAATAATGCATAAAGAAATAAAAATACTGCAGTCTAATATTTATACATAGAGAAAACTAGGGCCAAAAGTAGGAAAAATAGGGTAAAAACCCGTCTGGCAAGGAAAACCCGAAACTGTACGGAATGACCAAGCGGGCGCCTGGTAGACCCCAGGCGGGCGCCTATTTGGCCAGTAACTTTGGTTCTTCAAAACCCCCAACAAGCGGGCGCCTGGTTCTTAGGAGGGCGGGCGCCTGGTGCACTTTTCTGCTTTCTTTATTTTTTTCTTCTTTTCTCCACCTTCTTGACACGGTTGACCACGGTTGACCTTTGACTTGAACAATATTCAGTCTTTAACAAATTACAATCCACGGACTTTGCAACCACACAAAATACACTACAAAGTATCCTAAAACATTACAAATCCAACAAAGTTCCATAAATCATAAAAGACCAAAATTACATCCAATCTAAACTATATTACAACCAAAAGCTGATAAAATTAGTACGAAAATGCGGAGATAATACATGTGTAAACCGATCCATCAGGGACTCAAGAAGGACTCTCCGTATTATGATGACTTAGTCATGACGCCATGCAAGAGGCTGGATGAAATCAGAATCAGGGCCCCTAAGTTCATCAGGCTAGAAGAAGACAAGCTGCTCCAGGATAAAGCAACCAAGAAGAATGCAACTTCAGAACATTCCAGTGGCAGAACAGACACATTCCATTCTGGTGGCAAGATGGAAACATCTCATGCCAAGTCTAATAGGGGCAAACCCTACTCTAAACCTGACTCTTCTAGAATTCATGTTGTAGATGATAATGATGAGGATGATGATTCTTTAGTTTGTCCCAATTTAAGGTTCTTACTTTGCTTTATTACCTAAAATGGACTATATGACACACTTGTCATTCTCACAACAAAAACTTCCTACTCACTTTCTCTCTCATACTTTACTTTTCACACTCACAGCATTTATCTTTTCTTAATCTCCGTGCAAAGTCAAAGTATGAACATTAAATCGGGACGGAGGGAGTAATATTATTATGGGACAAAATACCTACAAAATTTGGCGCATAAATTTTGTGAAAATATGGGGAAAACGCGTTTTACGCTAAGTTAGCGTAAAACGTCTTTTTTAAAATGACGCGGTGGCATTTTTTTAGTAAACTGGAAGTTGTTCGTAAGTGTCAGTGTTAGTGTTAGAAATTGCCCGCCATTGTACACCGGCGCTTATTAACACAACCACTGGCACTTTTGATAAGTGTCAGTGGCAATGTTGATAAGTGCCAGTGTAATGACTGACATTTTATAACACTACCACTGACACTTAAGAAAAGTGTCAGTTTTATGTTTATAAACGCCAGTTTGAAATCATTGGCTTTTTGTAATATTAACACTGGACATTTACGACGCTTGCCAGTATTTACGAAAATGCCACCACTTGTTTCTAAGAATAAGCCCCGCGTCTTTGAAGAACACATTTTTCCTTTCTTTAAGGTAAAACACGTTTTTCACAATACACTCCTAAAATTTTAGGTTAAATGATTTTATTGGTGTTTTAATTAGAGTGAAGCGTGTCCATTATCAATACAACCAATAGAATATCAACACATCATTTTGTGATCAAAATTTTGTGCTTTACTTTGTGCCCTCAAAATAAAAGATAAAATTTGAGCTATCCCTAATAATAATGTTTCAGGGATGTTTTGCGCAAGGTTTATTTTTCACGGTCAATTGCAATTTTTAGTTTCAGTGAACGTGTATCAATCTAGTTTCTCAATTTTACCATTTGCTTTAAATTGATGATAAAATTAAAAGGGTTAGTTCTTTTTTTTTTTTATGGACTCTCAGTCTGTTGGAACATTTCTATTCCATTAATGCCAAACACTCAAATCCGGGAGAAGTTTGAGAAGGGATAGAGGCGGAAGCGCATTACCTGTTGAATCCATTTTGATGTTCCTTAGAGAGGATGAAGAAGAAGAAGGTAGGGGACGGAGTTCTTCTAAATGATAGTGCCCTCTCTAGTTCTACTGGTACTTGATGAAGAGAAAATAATGAGAGTATAATGAATTTGTGTTGTGTCTTAAGGGCTGATGGAAGGCCCTATATATACAAGACAAAGAGGCACTTCATTTAGGAACTACACCCTTTTACATAAGTAGTGCGTAATTACCATTTTCCCATCATAAATAGGTAATATTACACTTCAGGAATTCTACACATATATTATATTACTACACTTTATATTAACATTATATTATAACTTTATACATGGAATTAATAATCACATGTTATGCAATCCATGTTCTAACAATCTCCCACTTGGATTGCATAACTATGTGTCTTCCTTAAATCATAAGTATAATACAAATGACAACCCTTATGTGCACCTTGTTGTCATTCATAACAATCTCGTCTATTAGTCATACAAGTATAAGGACTAAAAGAGTAGCCGTTGTAATTGATTCGCAACTAAACTCACAATAATCACATATACATATCCAACTAAATGACATAGATTAAGTGTAGATGTGTAGCATGGAAAATGATGAATATATACATATTCTTCCAACTAGTCCTACTTAATCAAATGAGATCAAAACTTTAAATAATCGAACAATTAATAAGAGTACAACATAAACTCCCACTATATTAAATGTTATCAAAAGTTGTTACACCCATATGAGCAATATGCTCGTGAAACACTAAAGGTAATAACGCTTTAGTAAACGGATCCGCTAGCATGGAATTTGTTCCTATAAGTTGTATTTCAATTTGTTCATTTTATACTCTTTCTCTTACAACAAAAAATTTAATATCTATATGCTTAGATTTGGATGAACTCTTAATGTTGTTAGAGTACAAGACTGCCGCCCCGATTGTCACAATATATCTTAAGTGGTCTTTCAACACTATTGACAATTCGCAGTCCCTTAATAAATTTACGCAGCCATATAGCAAAATCGGAATTGGACTACATAATGATCTCAATATGATCCGATTTTAAATATATAAGAATGTAGTCCGTAGTGTTTTGTAGGTATCTTATCACTCTTTTGGCTACAACATGATGTTCTCTCCCCGGATTGCTTTGTTATCTACCAAGCATCCCAACAATAAATGCAAAGTCTAGACGAGTACATACTTGTGCATACATTAAGCTTCCTACTGCTGATGCATAAGGGATATTTTCCATAAACTTGGATTCTATATTATTTTTAGGACATTATTTGAGACTAAACTTGTCTCCCTTAGAAACAGGGGTGTCATGTGGCTTACAGTTTTGCATGCTAAACCTTTGTAATACCTTTTCTATATAGGCCTTTTGTGATAATCCTAAAATACCTTGTGAACGATCACGGTGAATTTAGATTCCTAATACAAAAGATGCTTCACCAAGATCTTTCATTTCAAATTTGTTTGAAAGAAATTTCTTAGCCTGCTTAAGAAAGTTTATATCATTACTAGTAAGCAAAATATCATCTACATATAAGACCAAAATATAAATTTACCCCCACTAAACTAATGGTATACACAATCTCCACCAAGATTCGTTTCAAAACCAATTGAAAGAATAACTTGATTGAATTTTAAATACCATTGACGTGAAGCTTGCTTGAGACCATAAATGGATTTCTTAAGTTTACAAACTAATTGATTAGTTTGATCTAAATCAGTCACCATTTCTGGTTTCTTCATATAGATAGTTTCCTCAATGTCTCCATTGAGAAAAGTGGTCTTTACATCCATTTGATGAAGCTCAAGATCATAATGTGCTACAAGTGTCATAATGATCTTAAAAGAGTTTTTAGATGATACCGGAGAAAAAGTTTCTTTGTAATCAATACCCTCCTTTTGAGTAAATTCCTTAGCAACAAGACGAGCCTTATATCTTTCTACATTAGCTTGTGAATCCTTTTTGGTCTTAAAGACCCATTTACACCCAATAGGTTTCACATCTTTAAGTAATGGAACAAGATCCCAAACGCCATTGTCTTTCATGGATTTTAACTCTTCATTTATGGCATTGATCCACTTATGAGAATTAGGAATATTAATGGCTTCATGGAAGGTGAGTGACTCATCTTCCACTAAGCCTAAGTGTTCCTCATTCTCGGCAAGATACACTCAATAATCATTTGGAATTGCATTCCTTTTTACTCTATTGGATCTCCTTAAGGGAACTAGTTCTTCTTGATTTAGAGGTTGTTGAATTTGATCCTCATTATCAACATTTTCATGTTGTTCAATATTTATTGGGGAGTCATTGTTTTGAATTGTATGTTCCTCTTGAATTTCAGGTATAAATACTTGATTTCCAATGGGAATTATAGGAAGAGGTATAGAAATAGATTCCTCTTCTTCTTCAAATTCAAAACTATTCCTAATTTCCCCTCTAAATTCAACATCCTCAAAGAACCTACCATTTCCCATTTCAAAAAAGGTTATAGTTTTCGGGTTGCAAAATTTATATCCCCTAGATCTCTCGGCATACCCTAAAAAATAACTACTAACAGTCTTAGCGTCCAGTTTGCCTTCATTAGGCCTAGCTTCTGCTGGACAACCCTATACATGAAGATGATTTAAGGACGGTTTCTTATTCGTCCATAATTCATAAGGAGTTTTATTAGCAGCTTTTGAGGGAGCTCTATTGAGAATGTAAGTAGCGGTTTTTAATGCATCGCCCCATAGTGAGTGTTATAAGAAAGTATAAGAAATCATACTTCTTACCATATCCTTAAGGTTTCTATTACGTCTCTCAGCTACACTATTCATGCTAGGTGTACCCGGCATGGTGTAGTGAGGGACAATCCCACACTCCTCAAGATAGCGAGCAAAAGGACCCGAACGTTGTTTACCCGAACCGTCATTCCGACCATGGTATTCACCACCACGATCGGACCTAACGTTCTTAATAGTCTTTCCAAGTTGATTTTCAACTTCGGCTTTATAAGACTTGAAAACATCCAAAGATTGAGACTTTTCATGAAGCAAATAAATGTATCCATAACAAGAGTAATAGTCTATGAACGTAATGAAATATTGTTGACCATTCCAGAAGGGGTAGTGAATGGTCCACAAATATCTGTATGAATTAGTTCTAAGATGCTTGATGCTCTCAAGGATCCTTTTCCTTTACTGTTTATAAATTTTCCTTTAAGGCATTCAATGCAAAAGTTTTTATCTGAAGTATCAAGTTTGTTTAAGATTCCCTCCGAAACAAGCTTATCAATTCTCCTTTTGGAGATATAACCCAAACGCCTATGCCATAGAGTATAAGAATTTTCACTTGATAACTTTCGCTTAGTACCTTTGGTTTCATTAATATGAGACTCATTCATTGTTTTAATTGTGTCAAGCAAATAAAGATTATCATTTATTGATAAAGTACTACTACCGACAATTTTGGAATTAAAATAAAGATCACATTTATTATTGTCAAACGAACAAGAATAACCTTCCTTGTCCATAACTGTGATAGATATTAAATTCCTTCTAAAGGACGGTACAATAAATGTATTATTTAATACAAAATAATAACCAGTACTTAACAATAGTCTAAAAGTCCCTAGGTCCAAGAATAACCTCATATAGATGTATCTCTCATCTTCACTAGGTCTTCGGTAATTCAGGCAACCCTGCATAGACATACTAATGTGAGTTGTTGCACCAGAATCCAACTATCATGTATATGTAGGAATTGAAACCAAATTAGCCTCACTACAAACAAGACCAAATGACATACCTTTCTTAGCACGCCAAGCGTGATACTTAGGGCAGCCGCTCTTCATTTAAGTAAGGTCCTTGCAAAAGAAGCACTTCTTAACCTTTTGATCATCAGATGATCCCTTATGCTTCTTATTTGCAACCGTAATTTCCTTCCCTCTTCTTTTTGTCCCATGAGAAGAGGTAGATGCTAAATGAGTACTTTTGGGTTTGGATTGTTTCAACCTATCCTCTTCTTGTATCACATGTGAAATAAGTTCATTAATATTCCACTTGTCCTTTTGACAATTATAGGTCACCTCAAAGTGACAAAATTGAGGAGGAAGAGATATCAAAACTAAGTGCACGAGTAAATCTTCCGACATCTCTAACTTAAGTGCCCTTAGTTTTGTCGAGAGATGAATCATTTCCAAAATGTACTCTCTTAAATTTCCACTACCCTTGTACCTCATGGAAACAAGCTTCCTCAAGGAAGCACTTGTTTTCGACTTTTCGCTTTTTGTAAAGCGGTCCTCGAGGGTATCGAGAAAGGTTTTAGCATCAACGTCCTCGGAGACACTGTTCAAGAATGTCTCCGGGACGACATTTTTCATGATCATTAGGCTCACGTGGTTAGAATGTTTCCACTTCTCAACACTTAAGCGATCTTCTTGAGTGCTTTTATCACTGAGAGGAGCGGGAATCGGTTCCCTTAATGAGAGATCAATGTCCATATAGCCCAAGATCATAGTTATTTTATTTTTCCAAGTTTTAAAATTTGTCCCATTAAGAATCGGTATGCTACTCATAGCAGCAGTTATGGATGAAGCATTTAATAAATCTATTGGAAGAATGAAATACAAAACATGTATAAGTAACTACATAATGAATAAATGATTAATTATATCAATGAAATCCATCTATAAGATAATCAACATGACATCAAAAATAATCTTTGGATTGCGAGTTGATTCATAAATGATTACCTTTAGGTAACCAATAAGTTGAACAATGTCTTAATTAAATGTTTAATCTTCCTTTTAGCCGATTTAAGTACATAACAAAACAACTTAATGTCTATTTTATTTGTTACCAAATGAATGCATAAATTTTGTCAAATAACAAGATCTTCTTTGGAAAATTCATGTTATTCACATATTAATGTATACATTCAACACTTTAATAATTTTGGATTTAAATAACGTAAATCACTTTGGTGACAATATTATTTAAAAAACTGTATAAAATTGTTAAGCATATAATTAATCACAAAATTAAGGCTTGAAAATGTATGTTTTTGCTCAAAAAAAATGAAGAAAAATATTTGTTTGTACAAAATTCTTGAAATATATGAAATCTGGAAATAGTGCGTGCTCGGCCGAGCATAGGGCATGACTCGGCCGAGCACAATTTCCAGCG
The DNA here is from genome assembly GCA_026119855.1 of Campanula takesimana. Taxonomy (NCBI): domain Eukaryota; kingdom Viridiplantae; phylum Streptophyta; class Magnoliopsida; order Asterales; family Campanulaceae; genus Campanula; species Campanula takesimana. Next base: position 435,500 of record JAOWBW010000673.1, read on the forward strand.
ACCCAAATTTTTTTGTCACACTTTGTGCTCGGCCGAGTACCTCCCTTGACTCGGCCGAGCAAGCCTTTTCCAGAAACTTTGTAATCCGATGCTACAATGCTCGGCCGAGTCAAGGGTGGTGCTCGGCCGAGCAGTGCTTTTCCCAAATGCACTGATTCATGAAATATTATAGTGCTCGGCCGAGCAAGGCTTTTTCAGCAATTATTTATTTTGACACAAAAGTGTTTGACCAAGCAAGTAGATCCGCATGGTCCGTGCATAATACAATGTACATGTAACGCCCCGGGATACGAGGTTCTATATGTAACCACGATCTCGGCTGCACTACGACTAGAAAACAGATAAACAAAGGACCACTGACACTTACTTTTTACTTACGAAGTTCAAAACGTACAATTAGACTATCTTAGTCTTGAAACCATTTACAATAGTGACAACTTGCCACTACACTATAACCAAAACCAAGTGCTAGGATTTTACCACATTCCCAAAAACTGCTCAGCACATACGCTGGCACCCATTAACAAGTATACATTCATCTAATTACAATTCTACCCCAAAAGAATGGATTTACATAATCCAATACCAACCAACGTCCTCACCACATTTACCTTAATTACAAAAAGGTGCACCACCAAGATCACTTGCTAACCCGGCCTCACTGCGCGGTACTATCGCTTGCCTTCTTGCGATCTAAGAAAAACAAATTGAAAAGGAACGGGGTGAGATAAATTCTCAGTAAGTTACTACTTTAACTATATGATATGCATACATATAAGTATGAGACAAGAAATAACATCACGTATCACGTAACATCAAATGGCATACAATGCGAGTAGTTATACCAACCCATTATGCAACACGTATAGCGGAAGCACACATTACAAGGGATATTTCTTGCACCTTATTCCTCCAACTCATTAATTTACCATAACTGACGATGTTGTTGCAGTCGTTGAAATCAGCTCTCGTATTTGATGTAGCTTCACCATATTGATGGAGACCTGTTACCCAGTATCCCAACCCAAGAACAAATAATAGCTATCTAACTATTGTGCATGATCGCTCTAATAATTAGGGAAGCAAGACCCTTACTTTGGCCAAAAGTAAGAGCAACGGCCACAGATGCATAGGCCTACGTTTATTGCTTAGCCCCAGCTCTCACAATATGCGCAAACCTATACACCCCCGACAAGTAAACCAGCTGGACTCACATAAACTTCACACAAGAAATATTTACTTGATTTGAATTAATGGGAAACAAATCTCAAATTGGAACTAATCCAAAAGTAGTGGACTAGCCCCCTTTTTTTTATAATTTAGCATATAATCATTCACTTACACAAGTACGCATTTAGCACATTCAGTGTCTAAAAGAATATCAACACCATCATACAATTAGTGAGCTATTTCAATCACAATTAAGACCCGTACTCTTAGGCACGTACTAGACTAATACACATTAGTTATACCCCTTAATGACCAATCTTCGGAGCTACCTTGCTTACAACAAGTCTATCTAGCTATTTGAGGGAAACCCTTACGATCTAGACCAAGTCGGAACCTAAACACATTGATTCTAGGTGATTCTAGGATTCATTAGTTCTCAGGACACTGTGCGGTCGCCCGAAATGATATGTGCGGTCGCACACTTTGGGTAATTTCCAAGAACAAAACCTTTCAGAAGATTGTGCGGTCGCACACCCAAACTGGGCGCCGCACAACTCCATCGAACTACCTGGAATTTACTCCTTCCATCCTAACACTCAAACCCAACATTTTTGAATCAACCTAGTTTCAATTCAAGAACCCAGCACATACATAGAAGTGATATCAAAGTTACAAATGGTACTTGTAGTACCAATACTACTCCTTCAACTCGGATTTCACCTGCAATACCCGATATTTAGCAAATATACCAATAATCACAAGAAAGGGGAAGTAGTGACTTACTCTCTCCGGAATCAAATTCGATGAAAAATGATAAGAAAAATACAGGGACGATCTACTCAAAGCCCTGATCATTTTTATGTAATTAGTTTCTACAATAGGGAAATAATTAAGAGGAAGGAAAATCAAATGAGATCAAACTCTTACCTTGACTTCTTTGCAACCAAAGAAAGTAGAAGAAATTAGGAAAGTGTGTGTGTCGTGTGCCTGAGAAAGAAAGAGATAATATCTCCAAAAATTCAACTTTCCCAACTTAACCAATTAACCCTTCAAGTTCCATATTATTCATTCTAACCCCTTAACTTTAGGTTAAGTTTTCTAACTTTTCACATATTATTATTATTATCTATCCATTTAGATAACAAAACGAACACACAATAAATCACAGAATAAATTATAAAATATGATATATTCATATAAAATGCAATTTATTTAAATGCCATTGGGTGAGGCGTTACAGTACAACCATGTTTAAAGGGATAATCTTGCATAAACTAAATTGGCCAAGCAAGTAGTTCCGCACACTCTGCGCATTAAACAACGCACGGCTATGCCAATGGGATAATCTTGCATAAACCATTGTGTCTTTTGAGGAAAAACTTCAATCCTTTCCAGAATTTTTCATAAGATGATGATCATTAATACTCTATTAATGAATTAGAGCCTTTAAATAACATCAAAACGAAGTGATTCAACAAAAATTCATGAATCAAAATAAAGCGTTGAAGCTTTCAAAACTCAAACTTAGTCCAGATTTTGAGCGGGCTCTGATGCCAATTGTTGGAACATTTTTATTCCATTAATGCCAAACACTCAAATCCGGGAGAAGTTTGAGAAGGGATAGAGGCGGAAGCGTATTACCTGTTGAATCCATTTTGATGTTCCTTAGGGAAGATGAAGAAGAAGAAAGTAGGGGACGGAGTTATTCTAAATGATAGTGCCATCTCTAGTTCTTCTAGTACTTGATGAAGAGAATATAATGAGAGTATAATGAATTTTTGTTGTGTCTTAAGGGCTGATGGAAGGCCCTATATATACAAGATAAAGAGGCACTTCATTTAGGGACTACACCCTTTCACATAAGTAGTGCGTAATTACCATTTTGCCCATCATAAATAGGTAATATTACACTTCAGGAATTCTACACATATACTATATTACTACACTTTATATTAACATTATATTATGACTTTATAAATGGAATTAATAATCACATGTTATGCAATCCATGTTGTAACACATTCAAGTCAAAAACCCCTCCCTCCTTCGAAAACACCTTCGAGTATTGATTCATTGAATAGAAAGACTCTTGAGGAATTACTAAAAATTCAAACATTGGTACTTCACAATTTCTGATCACTGATGGATAATGGAAGAAGAATACAAGATGGGTCGGTGTAGGATGGGAGCTTTGGACCCAAGAAACGAACCTCTAGCATTAGAAAGCATTTCTCGTAAGATTGTCACCCCCCTTAGACCGAATTTCTCACTATTTAGAAAATCAAAAAATGTTGGATATTATGCCATAGGCCCTTGAGAAAGGCCTATGCGTTATATCATAGCTTCATTGTTATAGAGATAACAAACGCGATTATTATATCTTTTGCATGTTTATTATAATAATCATTGTCCCTAGCACTTATGAAAGGCTAGCATGAGTTTAATGGATAATCATATGATGATTATAGCGCATAGGATGCGGACTAAACTTGTGGGTACATGTTGGAGAACAAGTATTGGATAGACCCGTTATGAGATTTATGTCATGGTCAAATGTCATAATTAAATCTCATAATAGTTATATCATTTATCCTTAGACCTGAGATTATCATAGTCTTCCCCATGATGAACATTATGTTTGACGTACTCAAACGCTACCCCTAACCGAGTGGTTATAAAGGCTACGATTGGCATCTAATGGTGATTTGTGAAATCACAAACAATTGTTTTAGAAACAATAAATTATAGAGACGTAGGATTATTTATTTGATGATTCATGATCATCGATATACAATAATCAAAGAGCAAAATAATTCCGACGAAGAAATCGTTTCTTCATCAAGCCTTGGTTCTAGCAATCCAGATCAAGAAGGTGTTCTTGATATCCGTTTTACGTGTGGATACCGATAGAGGGTGTTTCCTTTAGCACCTTAAAGTCCGTGTTCATGGATGCGATCTTCAAGGGTTAGTTTCTTTCATCTTGTATTTAATTTAATCAACATGCACCGATCCGGGCTTATGGGTGTTTGATTTATATGTTTAATTCCGTTGCGCATGATGCATCAAAACCCAACAGTGGTATCAGAGCCCCGTTCGTTGTTGATTACTTTAGTATATCATGTTGAAATTGTTTAATTCGATTATATGATATCTACATGATAATAAGATGAATGTGTGATTTGAATTTTATATATGAGATATGAAATCTATGAGCATGTTTATATGGGGATTATTTGATTGTAATATTAATAGGATTCATATGTATAATCGCATGTTTAGATTATCATGTTATAATTGGATTATTTTATTGATGATCTTGAACTAATTTGTATGAGGAATAAATTGTTTATTGATTATATGAATTAGATGGGTTAAAAATTCGTAATCTGTATTTTGTGTTTTCTGTAATCTGATTATGAATGAACATGATATTGGGATTTGTCGAATTTATGAAATTCTGGAAATCTGGGAATCTGACCATGGGCACCGTACGTCTGAATAGAAGCCATACGCCTCTTTTACAGCCGTACGACTGACTTGGTTTTCCTGGATAGTTTTGTTTTGTTTTCTGGATTTTCTGATTGTTCTGTAAATCGTTTGCAGAATTCGAATCAGGAACTGAATCAGGTTTCAGACGGCTGGTTTTCAAAACCGTGTTTCCTGAAATATGATTTAATCTAGAAAATTGCAGAAATCAGAGTTCTAAAGAGTTTAGAATTGCTGTAGTCTATGAAATTGTTGAGACACTGAATGATCCTGAAACAAGTTATTTTCTATACGGAATTGTGGATGCCTTTTGGCTTAGTATCGGCCGTATACAAAGGTTACTTGGTTTCTTGATCTTAGTACGGGATTGTGGATGCCTTTTGGCTTAGTTTCGACTGTACGTTTTGTGCTCTCAATATATAGATGTTCTGCGGAAACGAAGTTTCAGAATTTAACCCTATGAGAAAAGTGCAAATTGTTTGCAAGAGAAGGAAACTAAATATGGATTAATTCATTGCATGGACCAATGGCAGGCTTACGCCTTGTTTCTGGGAATGGGATGAAATATCCAATCTGTAAATTGTTTACAGATAATTTAGATTCCGTCCCCAAAATGTTGCTTCATAATTAAATCACAAGATTTTGCTTCAGTTAATTAATTTGATTAGTTAACATACATTATGCAAAGACTATATTATATTATGTTTGACATAATTAAATATATGATGCATGTCTCTAAGCAAATAAACCTTCTTAAAACTTAAGTCAAGTGCCAATCCATGATTAAAACACTTGTGAGTACATGGGTAGTTTTATGTGGATTACGACCTAGCGTAGGCGAATTAATTCTATTCATCTATGAGCAAGATGAGTGAATCAGAGTTTCCTATACGTTTAAAATGGTTTGACTTAATTGGGCTATCAAAACAGTTTTGGGCCTAAGGCACAGATGAGATTAAAACATGTTTGACATAAGATGTCTAACAATCTCATAAAAGATCTAAGAGTCACATATGATGTGATTGATAAGGAGTTATCTACCTAAACAACTTGATTTTGAGCAGTCGTGCCCTAGCTGACTCAAAGTTGGGTGAAATACGGATCTTAGCCCACTTAAATTATATTATACAATTGTTGTATTTGAAGGTGTATAATTTAGTGGGAGTATTTATGAAATACTTTAAATGTCTCTAAATGATAATGGTATGAAATATATGTGTATATTTATTTGCATATTTTGTAGAATGTCTTAAACTATAATCATGTATAATTACTGCGATTGACCCCACTTAAAGAGAATAAGATTAACTTCCTTGACCTGGTCATGATCTTGAGAATTGTTCTAAAGCAAGAACGGAAGTTATGAATTCTTAATAAATCCTATTCCTAAGAAACATAATGCCTTAAGGATGGACAAAGACATTGATTAGAAACATGTGGATGATTCTATAGATGTCAATTGTTTTAAGACTTGCTACCAAATGTTTAGAACTTTAGAAGTATCTAAAACATATGGATGCTTATTTGATAAACAATTACGTAGGAAGCGTTCCTACAAGCAAGAAAGGCAAGTAAAGTTTTAGACTGATTAGAGCCTAACATTCATGCGATGAATGAAAGGTATATTAATAAGCTCTCGTGTTTCGAACATGGAGAGACATATTAATTACCTTATATGGCTTGATAATCAAGTTAGTTTGGAACTAACAATGAATTTGATATTAATTCATAAGCAACATTTGATGTTTAAAATGCTAAGTCTTAATATCAAATGGAAACCTTACTCTAAAGGTTAATAAGGACTAGGATTTAAGATAAAGGCAAGACAAGAGCTGTCAAGCCTAACAGGAAATATTTATGGCAAAACTTAAAATCCAAAGAAAGTAATTTCTACCTTGGCAATAGGATTGACCGTTGGGGAAATTATAATTTGAATTAAAAGATCAAAAGGAAGGGTAGTTGGACTACCACTTCAAGTATTTATGTTAAAATTCTACTTAAGGAAGGTAAAGATTAACCTATGTGGAAATAATGATACAATGGTTGCAACATTAATCATAGGAACTCGCGAAGTAATTTTACCTAGTAAGTTCATATTTGTATTGAACAAATGGTGCTATGTTCTTATTTTAATTAGAAATATTATTTTGGTTTCTTCATTAGAAGATTATGAATATTTCTTATTTCGAATAAGAAAGTGTTCCATTAAATATGATTTGCTTTATTGTATTGCTAATCATATAAATGGGACTTTATATCCGTATCATGGAAGAATAAAATAATGAGTGTAACGTAAATAATGGAAATCCGAATCTAAGGATGCAAGCGTTACATTCTGAAAGCATTGATGTCTATATCAATAATAAGAAACACATATCTAAAATTTCATGGGACGGACTTTTAAATTCACATGATTTCGAATCATGTGATATATGTGAATCTTAAAATTGATCAAGACACCTCTTACTAATAGTAGTGAAAGAAAGTACCTTTTGGATTAATACATATTGATGTATGTAGTTCATTAAAGTAACAATGCTAGAAAAGATTTCAGTATCTCATGGCAAAAGTATTAATGTACTCTGATCTGATCAAAGTAATGAATATTTGAACCATGGACTTTACGAGAATCCTGCAGAAGGTCTGCAGAATAAGAAAAACAGAATCTGGAAACAACAACCGTACGGCTGCTAATTAGGCGTATGCCTAAGTATGAGCCGTACGGCTTCTGTTAACAGAAGTTTGCATATTGTCTGCAAACTGCTGTTTTTTGCCGCATGATAAGTCAAAGATGATATTTAATTAACCCTCTGGATTATGTGCTGGAAACAGCTGCGCTTACACTAAATTGAAATTCATCTAAGGAGGTTCGACTGATGCAATATGAGATATGGAATGAAAGAAAACTTGGTTTGTCTTTCATAAAGATTTGTGACGTGATACTTCTGTGAAAAGTGTTGTCTTGAACAAAATCACAACCAAATCTAATTAATGTATTTTCAATGGGATATCTGAAAGATATTAATTCTACACCCTTTAGAGTACAAATCGTTTGTTACTCTAAATAGCACTTTCTAGATAAATCATTTATCTCTAAAGAACTAGTGGGAGTAAAATGTATCTCGAAGAGTTCGAGACCCAGAAAATGACATGGAACCTAAGATGGAAGTTGAACAAATATTCACAAGGTGTTGTGGAAATTCGTTCAAGTATACACAAAAAATTTGCATAAATGATAGGATACTATCTATAACAAGAAATATTAATTTCTCGTAATAGAAAGTAATTGGGAAGATATCATTGCGAATGATTGACCTATTACCTATCAAGATGCAAAGTCTGCTCCGGAATTAGATCAATTACTTGGAGTCATAAAGTCTAAAAGTGCAATCCATGTATCATAATTAAGTTTCGAACTTGATTGTTCTACCATAAGGCTTAAAAACCATATAATAGAAAATGAGTTTTCTTGGAGAAAACGGACATGGATCGCAAGGTGCATATTGATAAAGCACGACTAATTGAGTAAAGTAAATTCATAATGTTGATTATGATGAAACTTTATTACCCGTATTAATGTTATTAAAATTCTAATTGTCATGACTTCATATTTCGAATATGTAATATGACAGATGGATGTCAAAACTATATTCCTTAATAGGAACTTACATTAGGATGTGGTTGATACAGCCTAAAAGTTTGATTGATCCATAAAATTCTAATAAAATATGCAAGTTGCAGAAATTCGTGAGATGGATTGAAGCAAACTAATTGGAGTGAAATTTTATTTTGATGTAGTATTCAAAGAGTTTGAATTCATAAAAGATGAGACTTGTGATTACAATAAATTTAGTGGGAGCGTGATATTATTCCAAGTCATATATATGTGGTTGACATATAATTCATTCTGAAAGAGTTTCTAAATGAAAGACTTGGATAAAGCCACCTATATCATTAGAATTTAGATTTATGGAGATAAATCTAAAACGTTGTTTGGTTAAAGTCAAAGTACTAATAAAGACAAGATAGTGAAAAGTTTACTATGCAAGACTCTTGGAGAAGTTACTTGTGGAAGTCTAATGGCATTGATTTTTTTTTTTTGCAAGATTTAGTCTTAATGGAAGACTAATGAGCAAGAGTACATGATTTGGATTCCATATGCTTCGGCAATTGGATCTATCATGTAAGCCATATTAATGTACTAAGACCGGATGTCTCATATACTTGGAGTATGATGAGATAATACCAATCGGATCCTAGTGAAAGTCACTATTTAAGAAACACTCTTATGTTCTCTAAAAGAAACTAAAGGATGCGTTCTTGATCTTTGATGGAATGAAAGATGATCTTGTAATAGTTACATAGATGCATTCTTACAAACCAACAAAGATAAATATTGCAGTATAAATACATGTTTACGTCTAATAATGGTGTTAGAAGAGTTCTAAATGGACCATTACTATTCTATAAAAGGTTGAGTGTCTAGTGGCATAAGATGCAACTAGAAAATGTTAAGATTAAGATTCTAATTAGTAAACTAGAAATCGTTTCTAGTGTCACTAATTTAATGTACCTTCATTGTGTCAATAATCGTTATTACACAAGTCAAGGGACTAATATCTTATCTAAACATATACTCAGACATTTCTATTTTACTCGAGAAATCATCAAATATGGGAGATGTCAAAATATGCAAAATACCTTATGATAATAACAAGGATAATCATCCTACATAAACTCGTTTGCAATTATGATGGAGATCATAACTAAGCTCAATGGGTATTGGATACACTTTGATTGGGCCTAATGCAAGTGGGAGATTGTTGGATATTATGCCCTATGCCCTTGAGAAAGGCCTATGCGTTATATCATAACTTCATTGTTATAGAGATAACAAACCCGATTATTATATCTTTTGCATGTATATTATAATGATCATTGTCCCTAGCACTTATGAAGGGCTAGCATGAGTTTAATGGATAACCATATGATGATTATGGTGCATAGGATGCAGATTAAACTTGTGTGTACTTGTTGGAGAACAATGTACTGGATAGACCCTTTATGATATTTATGTCATGGTCAAATGTCATAATTAAATCTTATAATAGTTATATCATTTGATATCTTTAGACCTGAGATTATCATGGTCTTCCACATGATGAACATTATGTTTAACGTACTCAAACGCTACCCTTAACCGGGTGGTTATAAAGGTTACGATTGGCATAATCGGATTCTTTTAAGAAGAATGATAAGTTAAGATGAGATTTGTCCTTCTCTCAAGAGAGATATCTGCTTGGCCAATCGATGAGTGAGATTGATAATAGTGTACGGCCGTACCCAAATGAATTGAAGCGTTCAATGTTATTTGCTCATATTAATCTACTCGAGATCGAGAAAGCATTGGACAACATAAGTTGACGTGGACCATGACTTATGTCCAATATGATATCGTGTGACAAAGGGATTGTGATATGTTCTATAAGGTTACTTTGGGCTTTCAAAGTTATACTAATTGGGTAGTCATAATGGCTTGCTAGAGTCCGCTTATGGCTTACGGGTTCTGACTGGTTCGGACTCGTTGCCAACATAGTATAATCCTATTGGGTCACACACAATAGAGCGGATTGAAAAAGGCGAAAAATCTGGGAACTGAAAATCTGGCAACCGTACGGCTCAAGCAATGGCGTACGGCTCTGGTGGAGCCGTACGGACGCTAACCCCGTAACAGTCCAGTTTGTTCAGTTTTCTGGACAGAAAAGGAATCCCGATCCTAAACAGAATTAGGTCAAACCCTTATATATGATATACAGCCGGGTTTGACAGCCTCTAATGGTGATTTGTGAAATCACAAACATTTGTTTTAGAAACAATAAATTATAGAGAGGTAGGATTATTTATTTGATGATTCATGATCATCGATATACAATAATCAAAGAGCAAAATAATTCCGACGAAGAAATCGTTTCTTCATCAAGCCTTGGGTCTAGCAATCCAGATCAAGAAGGTGTTCTTGATATCCGTTCGACGTGTGGATACCGATAGAGGGTGTTTCCTTTACCACCTTAAAGTCCGTGTTCATGGATGCGATCTTCAAGGGTTAGTTTCTTTCATCTTGTATTTAATTTAATCAACATGCACGGATCCGGGCTCATGGGTGTTTGATTTATATGTTTAATTCCGCTGCGCATGATGCATCAAAACCCAACAAAAAATGGGCAGTCTACAACAACTACAAAGACATCATCATCCTCACCGATTTAACACAAGCCCGACACGACATCAAACATCCAACAAATCGGGACTTCAACCTCTAAGCTATCATTTCGGACATTAATTTTTGTCAACCAATTGTAAGGTTTAATATTATTAAAGTAGATAGGCAAGTAGTTAAATTTGCGCATGTAAATGCTAATTATGCTAGAAAAATGTACCAACACTTTATTGGCCGTGAGCCAACTTTCATAATGAAATAAGTAGGTAGTTTTTTTTATTATTATTAAAAAAAAAACCCATTTGTTACCAAAACCACCTACCCCATATCTTATTTCGGGAAAATGTGGAAGAGAAAAAAAATAAAATAAAATAAGCTCATTCGAACAAATGTCTCATATTTCATTTTTGTATGTCCCAAATAATGTTTCATTTTCATGCATTTCCTTGTTAGGAAATAGTTTTTGTCAAATTTTATCATTGTACAAGCCATGTTTAAACTATAAACTAGCAAAATATGTTGATTAATACTAGGGGCACAAAAAAGTCACTAAAACTTGCTCATAAAATCTTAGGTGTAATGATGTTATTGGTGTTTTTAACTAGAGTGTGGCGGGTCCATTATCGATGTAACCCAATAAAATATCGCCACCTCATCTTGTGCGCAAGATTTTGTGACCTTATTTTGTGCCCCTAGCATTGCTCAAATATATTTCTTAAAAATGTTGACAAGTCAAATGCGACACTTATTAGGAGGGAGGAGTATAATTTTTCCTGCTTCACGCGAGAATAATGAAATTTGTGGGTGGATGCAAGAATTCGAGAGTGATTGAGGGGCCCAATAGGTAAAAAACCCTAATATATTATTGCTGCCCTATTTTAGATATAAAAAGAAATGAGCCTAAAGACGGAACATATAAACATCAAGAATAATACTAGGAGCACAAAAACCACAAAATATTTCTCACATAATTTTAGGTGTAATAGTTTTATGGGCAAATGACAATTTAAGATCTAAAGTTTGGGGGGTGGCAAAAAGGGGTCTGATGTATCAATTTTGTCAATTTAGGGTCCAAAATTGCAAAAGTTGTGTATGTTGGGGTTTTTAACGATTCCATTAACAGAATTCAGTTAAGAAACACGTGTTTTTGAACTGCAGTTTGTTTTGATTATTTGCATGGGCATATCGTCATTTCAAACGAAAAAAATTAATAATAATTGTTTGAGATATTAAATTTTAATTACTTATATTAAAATACTCCCTCCGTCCCAGAGTACGAGTCATACTTTTTAGGGGTGATCATGGTCCGGTCTGGTCCATATTTTGACAAAAAATTGAAGAACCAGAACCGGAACCAATACTTCGGTTCTATAAAAATTTAGAACCGGAACCGAACCAATACTTGTGAGAACCAATACACTGGTTCTGGTTCTACTGGTGTGGTTTGGTCCGGTTCTACAATTTATTAATCATTTAAAGTTTATTTGTTTTCAAAGTTTCTTAACTCACAACATTGACAAGATCAAACGCAATATAAACTTAATATTAATTATAAATCAAGATTAAACCCAAATAAAAATTGAAGTACCGTCAACTTATACAATTGAAGGTCTTAATCCACAAAATATAATCACTATGGTATTAATAAGACAACTATTGATTAACAAACAAAAAGAAATATATATTGATCATCTTGGTTGTCAATCTGCTGCCATCATTCACGAACAAAGAATTGATATGAAAAATGTAAGTTGAAAAGTGAGCATAAGCATTACTAGTCTGGGACTTAGAGTTTGCCGGTTTGAAATCTTGGGTTCGGTACAATATTACAAATAGTCAATTGGATCTTTGAAAAATTATAATACAATAATAAGTATATAATTTTATTTACTATAAGATATACATATAATATAACAATAAATAGTATATGTGCACAACTGGTCCCGTCCAGTTCTAACCAGAATTAATTTTACCAAGAAACAGAACCGAACCAATATACTGGTTCTATAATATTTTGGAACCGGAATCAAATCATATGTACTGGTCTGGTCCGATTTTAGCTAGTCTGGTTCCTTTGGTCCGGTCCGGTTCTGAAATATTTTTGCTCACCCCTAATACTTTTTATTTTGGTACGTCACAGAGTAAGAGTCTATTTTTTAAAATGGAAAAGAATCTTTACTATTCATCCCACTCATTATCTCTCCTACTTTACTTTTATAATCACAACACCAGTCAACTTACTATTCTCTCCCACTCATTCTCTCTCATACTTTACTTTTACACTTACAACACTTACTTTACTTCCACCATCTCGTAATCTCCGTGCAAATGAGAGGTAAGACTCTTACTCCGGGACGGAGGGAGTAACTAATAATTAAAACTTCCTTTACTGAAAAAAAAAATCATATAAAGATTTTTTTCTATTACAAAAATAAAATATTTATTTATTTTTTGAAAAATAATGAAATCTCATTATTTTTTTGTAAAAATAAATAAACTAATGACATAATATATAAAAATAAATATATTTTGAGAAATAAAATAAAAATCTATTTTCATTTAGAACCATCATAAAATCACAAGTATAATTTTTTTTTAAAAAAAAAATTAAAAAATAATAATTCCAATTAACCCAACAAAAGAAAAAATAAAATTAATGTCTAGGTTCATCCCCCTTATTCCCCGTTCTTCTCCTCCCCCTGTTCCATACTCCCTTATTCCTTACTCCAGAGTCAGCCCTCCCTTTACCCTGGCCTCCACCCTGATGAATTTGGTGTATGCTAGGATAAACAAGAAGAGAAACTTCATGTTTATAAAATAAATAATTCTTGAACTTCTATTCTTGATTCTTAAATAAACTGATATACAAGAACCCTATTTATAATACTTATACTACCTAAAAAATAAGGAAACATGTTTTATCTAGGAAACAATATAATTTAAACTAGGAAATAGATATGCTTAATCAAAATATGATCAACCGAATATCTTGGAGATATGGGGAGATCATCATATCCTCCTACGAGATATTGGTGATCTCATACATGATCTCCTACACTCCCCCTCAAGTTGGCGCGTGAAGGATACAAGCGCCCAACTTGAAACTTAAAAAAAATAACTCAATCATTCCAACCAGAGACCTCTGTTAGCCTGCGCCTTGTCTACAAGGTGTCTCATAATCTGTGTCGCTCCTTCACGTCTTCTTACGTCCTTCAGATAGCAATTTCCCACATATTGGAACATCTTTCCACAACACGTACACTTGGGATTCTCTGTCTGCAGAACTGATTTTACACTTGACTGAACAACCGATTGCACAACTGACCCAACAACTGGTTGCACAACTTGTTGTCCGGCTACATTCCGGCTGTACTGATTTGTTTCGTTTCATGCTTTGTTCCGGTTATAGCACGCTTTAGCTTATCTGCCATAGGCGTACTCTCACTCCCAACACGTTTTGCAAGTCTCCTCAAATCTCTTGTGCCGTCTTTGCAAGCTTGACTTTATTACTAATTCCCTTATTTATGAAATCTTTCACCATCGCATTGCACCGTCTACAAACCCTTGGTTCTGAAACTCAGATTTGATCTCATTGTTGCCGTCATGGATGTGGGAAGAAGGAACAATAAAACGAAAAATAACAAAAAGGAAACTGAACAAAAAATTCGAAAACTAAGAAAATTGTGCGGAAGCGATTTAGGATCTCACAACTCTGATGCCATGATTAATTTGACATATACTAGGATGAACAAGAAGAGAAACTTCATGTTTATAAAATAAACAATTCTTGAACTTCTATTCTTGATTCTTAAATAAACTGATGTACAAGAACCTATTTACAATACTTGTACTACCTAAAAAATAAGGAAACATATTTTATCTAGGAAACAATATAATTTAAACTAGGAAATGGATATGCTTAATCAAAATATGATCAACCGAATATCTTGGAGATATAGGGAGATCATCATATCCTCCTACTAGATATTGGTGATCTCATACATGATCTCCTACACCACCCCCACATATCAACTCCCACCGTCATCGTTTTTGTTCAAAGATCTAAAAAAACTTGAACATACGCTATTCCCGGCCTGAACCAACTTGGACCAGTCAAATAAAATTTTGAAACAAACGTGGTCGGAGGAAGGGAAAGAGACGACCATGGATGTATTTGGAGTTATCGTCGGTGTAAAAGATGTGGCCGAAGTAAAAGAAAAGGGCGAAGGCGGCAATGGATAGTGGCTGACAATGGACGAGTCGGTAACGGAGGAGTAACTTGGTTGCGACGTGACTTAGTTTCTAATAGGAAGATGGTGATGATTTGTAAGAGAGTTTTTGTGGTTGCCGGATTTTATGGTGGATGGCTGCCGGATTTATGGTGGGTGCCGGAATTTATGGTAAGTGCCCAAATTATTGAGGTGGGTGCCGGAATTTAGGAGAGGCGAAAACTTATCTGAGAACACTATGACCCGTCTCATAGTAGAGACGGGTCATGGATCTGGGTTATTAGTGTGTTTTTGACCCATGACCGGCGGGATTTTTTTTTCTTTTACTCCTCTATCCCGGAATAAATGTCACATGTAGTCACCTAAGTTGAACTTTGACCAAAAAGTTATGAAAATTTGAGCATTTTCATATTATTTTGAAAATGGTTATTGATACATCAATAGAAACACTATAGATAACTATTTTTGAATTTCAATGAAGATAAATTATTTTGCATTAAAAATTGGTCAAAGTTTAACTTAGTTGACCATATGTGACATTTATTCCGGGACAAAGGGAGTAAGTTTTTATATTTTTATTTTGGTGTTTTTTCGGTTTGCCAAAAGTAATAGTAGTTACTATAACTAAATGTAACAAACGTGTTACTTATATGTAACAGTTTATATACATAAAAGTAGGGGTGTTCACGGTCCGGTCCGGTCCGGTTTTTGTCAAAATTTCATAAAACCGGGACCGAACCAACAATTCGGTTCTACAAAAATTTGGAACCAAGACCGAACCAATACGTACAAGAACCAAAACATCGGTTCCGGTTCCATTGGTCCGGTTCCGGTCCGGTTCCGCTAAAATATACATTTGTTATTAATTTTCCTTTTGTCATAACTTTAGCAAGAGATTAAGAGAAAAATTATTTAGAGAAGAAAATCTTTCTTTCACTAGATGCACATAATTGATGGGCAGAACTAAGAAATCCCAATCTGCAATCTAGAATTACATGAACTTGAACAGAACATTAACTTTCATGATATATTTATGTTCAGTAAAAAAATATACATGTATGTATGTTTCTTGATTAGCAAAAAGAAGACCAACAACAGTAGGCTTGTAATTTTTGTTAACAAACAGTAGATATTGTTATATAACTAGAAAAATACAATTTTTATATATTAGCATTTTATATAAAACTATATATGTTATATTATTGGTCCGGTCCGGTCCAAAACCGATGTTAAATTTATGAAATCCGGAACCGGACCAATTTGTCGGTTCTTAAGAAATTTAGAACCAGGACCAAACCAAAAGTATTGGTCCGGTCCGGTTTTCATTGGTTCGGTTCGGTTCCTCCGGTCCGGTCCGGTTCCGAAATTATTTTGCTCAGCCCTACATAAAAGTAATACATATATACAGAAAAGTAACAGTGTTTTTTTATGTTTTCTTCATTTGCCAAAAGTAATAATTATTATAACTAAAATTTAACGAATGTGTTACTTATATTTAACAGTGTTTATATATAATTGTAACACATATGTACAGAAAAGTAATAATTCAACCCTTTACACTTTAGAACTAAAAACACTTGTGTTACTAACATTGTAAAAATAAGAAAGTAACAATTTTTATAAATGAATGTTACATTTTACTTGTATAATAACATTGCAAAACAGTTATGTTTACTTGTATAATAGTATATCCATACGTTTTCAAATAATAAGTTACAATGAGTTCAATTTATCATGATACATGATAGGCTAAATCGCACACCTACAAATTAAACTTGGATTAGGTTCTAAAAATATGTAGCTAGGATAAGTCCAGGATCGATCCACGAAGAATGCTTATTTGTATACGTAATTGTCACTTGACAAGATTGGGGAAAAGTTTAATTATTAAATCCTAAAAGAAGAAATTAAACTAAATTGAGCTAAACCAATAATTAAGAAGTACTCCAGATTTGATTCCGTACGCACCTAATTATTCAATTATCATCGATATCTCTTTTCACTTTTTACCCTATTCACTTGATCACGAGATTTATTTCAATCTTTGTTTCTTTTTTCAGATTAGTTACTAGCAGTGGCACACTCACTAGAAAGCCTAATTAATAAATTAATCTAACTAACACAGTCTAGATCTCAATATTAATTGATTCAAGATTTAAGAAACTAAAATCAAGAATGTTTTCTATGATTATTTCACACAGATAATCATCTAATTTTACTCACTTCACAATTTACCATGGCACATGCATAAATCGTAAAGATGCTACTTATGAATTTCTACACTGGCACAGTAAATAGAAAATTCTAGCAAAAATCAATCACAAAGATAAATAGGGTGATCAAATCTACAAACCCTAGCAATAGATTTAAATTAAGCCCAAGCTAAATTATGAATAAAGATAAAATTGTGAAAAGAAAAATACATCAAATTAATAAAAATGAGTTCAAGAAATCAAACCCAAAGCTTGGATTTAGTTCCTCATCCAAAGCTTTTGAATCTCCATGGAAAAGAAAATAAAACCTAGATCTAAAATATTGTGTTGTCAAAGTCTCGAATAAAATAGTGATAGAAACTAGTTTAAATACTTAGGAGGAGTCTAAAAGAAACAATAAGAGAAAAAAAAAAAAAAAAAAAAAAACTGAGAATTCGCCCACGTGATCCGGTCTTCTGGCCGATGCGTTCTCTTCAATTTCATCCGTGCTAGGTTCTTCACACGTGCTCAGTCTGTGTGCCACACGGACTGAATTAAATTGCAAGGTCGCGCTAGGATGGAATATTTTGGGCCCGTGTGTGGAGCACGTGTGACGCGTGTTGTGATCAATTTTTCCGCTTAATGCTCCTCCAGTCCGTATGTCGTACGAGTCTGTATCTCATACGTGCTCAGCCCGTTTGCCACACGTGCTGATCTCTTTTTCTTCGCTTCCAATTGTTGACTCGCTGCTCCATATTCTTGTTGACTTTGACTTGACTCTCTTGGGATGACTTTTTACTTCATTACATTCGGATAAAATATAAAAATACTAAAATACCCACGGATTACAATTAAACCTCAACAATAAATAATTGCCCCAAAATACACAAAAACTAATCTAAATACATTAAAATCATCATATAAGCTCATAGGAAACATGGGAATTAAATGTACAAATTCCGCCACATCAATACATGTAAAAGAATTACATTATCTATAGAAATCTGTTACAATTTTATATACTAAAGTGTTACATTTACTTGTACAAATAATTACAATCATGTATATAAGTTGTTATTTTTCAAAAGTTACTTTCTTTCAAAAAATAAAATCAAAATACTAAAAAAAAAATCTGCAAAAACACTATTACATTTCAGTATAACGATAATTACATTTAATTATTGTTAGTGTTACACGTATTTATAGTTAGTATTACAGTTGAAAGATGAATAAAATGAGCTTTTTTTTTCCGTAAAACATGTGTTACGTTTACTTATAAACAATGTTACTTATAAGTAACACAATTATTACATTTAGTTATACAAATTATTACTTTTGGGAAACGAAAAAAACTGCCAAAAAAATAAAAAATAAATCAATTTTTTTTTCTGGAATATTTTTTTTGGTCATGGGTCGCTGCCACGTAGCAAATTTTGAGTGGAGCATGGGTTGGGATCCTATGCTTCGCGGAGAATGTTGTACACGGGTCATTGGTTGACACATCTCTTCTATGAGACGGATCTATGTGTTCTCACAAGAGACCACCTCTTTAGGAGAATAGATGGTAGTGGTGGGTGAACTCAACAGACATTATTTGTGATTTGACCAAATGCCCATGCAAAGATCAAAATAAACTCAGTTAAGTGCATATGCAAAGCACACGTGACTTAACTCTGGATTCTGTTAACGAAATCGTCAAAAAACCCCAACTGCACAACTTTTGCAAGTTTGGACCCTAAACTGTCATTTGCCCTAATTTTATTAGTGCTTTTAATTAGAATGTGGCAGGTGCACTATCGATGTAACCAATAAAATTTAGCAATATTTTATAACTCTATTTTGCGCCCCCAGCATTGCTCAAACGTAACAGACCCCCCAAGAAAAATACAGGCAACCAAAATGCAACCCCACCTTACACATCACAAACCCTCAAGAATTTCAGTATAAAAGAGTCTCAGTCGACAACTATATACAAGGAAAACTATTACTCCCTCCGTCTCTAAATGAGTGTCCATTTTCAAGAAATATTTTTCTCAAAATGAGTGTCTTTTTTAACATAACTTTGTCCCTAAATATTTTTTTCGAATTTTTTTCACCGGTCTCTTTATACTTGCAAAACTAAATGTTTGGAAAGGAGATTACAAGATTACATATGAATCTTTGCCACCAAATTGCACAAAAAGTAGAGATTTTCAGATGTCCCTTAAAATGAAATTTGGACACTCATTTAGGGACAGAGGTAGTAATAGAATTCAATAGTGAACTCGTTGTATACAGAAGTAACTTGTTTATCATTGATGAAGAATAGATCGCGTAGAAGATGTGCATATGAATGCTATATGCCGATAATATTCATGTTTCGAAAGGACATTTTTATAGTGGAAGAAAGAATGACCAAGAAAGCCCTCAGGTCGCAAATCCTTCATCACCAGCTGCATAATGTTTACGAACCATTTTCCCGTAATCTGCAAAAAAGGTGGTTCAGAATTGATCTACAAAGCCTAGTCAATCCAGTGTGAAGAGGAATCTTCTACAAAGAGATGAATCATAATTTAATTAATACTCCTAATGTCCGATAATACGTATTGGTGACTTGCTGCTGACTTGTCAAACTTTTTAATATACTTGGTTTACTTGTTTGTACATTGCTTATTGCTTGTATGGTAAAATCATACTAAAACTATTTTGTTACTTCGAAATGTGACACATATTTTGGAAGTGAAACACGAGTATGCGATGGAGGGAGTTAAGGGTACTCCCTCCATCCCTAACTGAATGTCCAAATTTCACTTTGAGGGACATTGGCTAAAAGGTTGAACTTTTGCATTTTTTGAACAACAACAACAATATTATGTTTGAACATCACATGAAAAACCTAAAATGTCACCATATTGCATAGCGATCAGTCTAAGTATGAACTATAACTTGTTGTATGTTAAGGAGGGATTTAGTAACTTCCCAAAAAATTAGACATTCATTTAAGGACGATATTTTTGAAATTTGGATATTCATTTCGGGATGGAGAATATTATATTGCTAACCTTCCTGGTTGCTCCATAGAAGAGCAGCAGCACTGTTGAGAGGACTTTCAACATTGGGCTCTGCAGTCAACATCATAAATCAGGCCAAAGATTTATCATTGAAATAAAAGAAAAATCACAGAATTATTGTATGCGACGCTCTCAAACCTCCTAATAAACTTTGAATAGACAAAAGAATAGTTCTGCAATCATAAGCTGATGACCATTTGTCCTGCAAAACAGCACAATCATCCGCATTATAATTATAATCTAAAATAAAAAGAAGGCCTGCTCCGAGGAGCATGCCCCTCTTTTCATGCACAAAACCGCTATGCGAGCAACCCCTTGGACCATAATACTACCCCCACCATCCCTTAATCAGGTGTGCAGAGATTTTAAGAATTTGATTTGTTCCATCTAAACAGAAAAAAGAACACATACAAAAAAGGGAACAGCTGGAGGTGGAAGGAGTAGATCAAGAATCTCTGCCACAATTGTTATGGAATAATGAAAATCTAAACTTTTACTAGTTTACTCCCTCCATCCCAAAATGAATGCCCAAATATTGTTCAAATTTACATTTGATCAGGAGTAAATTCCCTTTTTTTTTTTTCTTTTTTTTTTTTGATATTCATTTTGGTATGGACGGAGTAGTATTTATTGACTGATATCATAGGAATTGATGTTTTGGTGCATACTTAAAATGGAGAGGCTAATACCTGAAGGATGTCTAAACAAATGTTACCATACTGGTCAACATTGGGGTGGAAACACATCGTCTCAAACTTCACCTGAGGAGGCTTGAAAGGATAATCAAGGGGAAATCGCAAAGAAAGCTTATAAGATAATCCTTCATACATGGTTCCTTTGCCACCTTCAATAGTACCAATCCATGTAAAAATACTCTCCCCTTCAGGAAAGGCGGATACTCCAAGATCTCCACTCATCTGAAAGCATGAACAAGAAAGACTATCATGCACCAAATATGGTAGTGTGTAAAACTTTGATCAAACGAAAAAGTAAAAGAAAAGGATAGATTAGAGAGAAAGTTAAGTCATTGCAAAGTAGGAAAAGGTATAATGATGCATGAAAGATACTCCCTCTGTCCCAGAAAGATAGTCTCATATTGACTTTTTATGGTCAATATAAATGAACTTTGACCAAATATTGTTGTTGATCTACTCATTCTAGTGAAATTCTAAAAATTGTAATTGACAAATCATTAAATGATTTATCAATAACAATTTTTAAAATTTCATTGTGAACATTAGATTGACACCAATGCTTGGTCAAAGTTCATATATGTTGACCATAAAAAGTCAATATAGGACTATCTTTCTGGGACAGAGGGAGTACATTCTTAGAGAGTGTACATAAAGAATTTCGTTTACAGTCACATTTACCCCTCTGTCGTACCCTAATTGACCATGAGTTGAAGAGACGACAGAGTAAGCTTAGTCCTTACATAGAGAAAATATACAATGATGCAATGAAAGATATGTCCCTTGAGATTGTATATAGAGAATTTCGCTTACTGCAAATTTAACCCTTCTGTCATAATACACTAACCGATAACCATTTCATTTCTTTAAAAAAAATCTCTTTCACCTTTTCCGCTAAAATAGATAATAGAAATGTGTTTGGTAATTGTTTCATTTTTAGAAGTAGCAAAAACTCTCCTTGTTTCTGACCCATTTCCGGAAACAAAAAAAAATATTAAATTCACAAAATTGGGAAATGTTGAGCCTTGCCAGGTATTATGACACCTCTATCCACTATGCAAGCCTAATATATAAGACTGACTCAGCTGTATGCCACATTCAGCCATATGCTATGATCTGAACAAACAAGTATTTGTATCATTTACTTGCAAGTCCATGCAGTTGTAGTATAATCTTAAATGCTATTGGTATAGCGGACCTTCGCCAACCGCAACTTATGGTATCCCGAGAATATGTAGCTTTTAAGGACAAGAGTTTGTCTAGTGTCTATTTCCTTCCCTTTTGAGAAGCTTCTCATAGTATTTATTATGAAAATTACTATCTGTGGAAGATGATGAATATTTAAAAGGCAGGTACAGCTGCAGACACCAAATATAAAACAGTGCTTCTTCTATAAGTTGGTTATAGTTAAGCATTGATGTATGTTGGTCCCGGTACCTATTTTATAAAGTAATTGTGGATCCTTCTATAAGTAGGAAATTATGAATTATGATTGACAAGGGAAAACTAATTAAGCACTTGATGCAATCATGCATTCCAAGTAAAAAAGGAAGATGTCTTCAACTAACACATTACCAAAGTTCAGCATTTGTCCCAGTTACTTGGTGTTGTGTTTGGCTATAAGAATCCTTTTTCGTCATTTGTTATGTCTATTGCAAGATCATCAATCAAGAAACACTGAAACATATTCTTCTTAATAACGTTTTTCACATTAGATACGATCTTCCCCTGCTTCTATTAAGCTTAAAAATATCAGTTTTACATTTTCTAACTACCGCACTTGGTGTCAACATAGTGTGCATCCAACCATCTCATGAGTCTCTCATTCAATCTCCCAACTCTGCTACTTTTTTAGTCACTCTCTTCCACAAACAAGAAGAAATACAAATGTGAAACGCAACAAAACTCCTAAATGCTGATGAATAATTTGTCAAGCGGTAATGTGGCTGTTTCTCAATTAGTAAGCCACCATAAAGAAAATTATTCACGAGTTTAGAAATAAACATGCAGAACTTCATGTAAAATATCATGTCCTACGAGTGAGACATGAAGCTAAGCTTCAAGAATGATAACATTACAGAAGAGAACATTAGCTCAATGTCATTTACAGCTACTATATCGAAGTACAAGTAAGCTAGAAAATATTTCCATAATTGTATTTCACAGCAACAGCCGAGGAATTACAGACATACTTAAAAATAATGAAAGATTTCCACTTTTTTCCACTGAAACACTAATTTGCAGGAAACCAATTGACCATGTCATAAACGGTTTTTCATGAGGAGGATCCAAAATAATGTAGCTTGATAAGTGGCAGATTTATATCTATAACCCCAGGACTCATGACCTCAAATGCTAAAGAGACTATTTTTTTCTTCTGGTTAATGAGAAAAAAAAAATGCAAGGATATGCGTAGGGAAAAATCATAGTATACAAGAAGCATGCTGAAAACAGGATCCACTAGGCAACAGAATGAGTGGACATTTATAAGAAATTCTGTGGTTTTCTGACAAAACACTTATTCAACCACCTGAACTCACCACCTCGTCCTGAGGACACAGCCATAGAAAAAGTAATATTCACTCCATCCCCAAATGAATATCCATTCTCATTTAGGGGACAATCTGGAAGAAAAAAAAATGAGAAGGTTGAGTAGCAAAGATGCATAAATATTTTTGCTATCCTTTTTCTAAACTTTTAGTTTTCCAGGTATGGAGTAAAAAGAAAAAAATGGTTAATTTTCACTTAAGGAAATTTTTTAGAAAAAGGACATTCATTTATAGACAATCTTTTCTAGAAAATGCACTTTCATGTGGGGACGGAGGGAGTAACAATGATCATGGAACAAAAACTTGAATGTTCTGGATACAGGCCAACCACATCTACGAATCCAGTCCAAATGGACTTTCAGTGGTCAAATTCCGTATAAACTACATCCTTTTCTATTCATTTGAAACATCAATGTAATCGAAATTACCAAAATGTTAATGTTCTTGCATTAACTAAAAGCAAATTCAGACATTGCCAGAAAAGCAAGATAACAATCATAAACAGCAAGACCTAATTCAACAATTCAACAACACAATTCTCAATGATCTAGTCAAACATCATCATCACAAACAACCGATTATCAGTTAGAGAAAGAGAGAGAGAGTAGATACCATGAGAGACATGAGCTCCTTCTGCAACCTGTGAAACAAAATTAAAAAAACAGATTAAATGAAAACCGCAACTAAAATCGGATAATAAGAAAGAAAAGGGGGAAAACAGACCTCTGAGTGACGGAATTGGTGTCGACGGGAGCCGGAGAAGCCTTGACTTGCTTGGAAGGAGTAGGCGATGGCTGATGACGATCGCCGGTCGAGAGATTATCTGTTACCGCGTCGCGCCTAACCTCCATCGAATTCAATCTCTCTCTATCTCTATCTCTATCTCTACGACTCGATCAATTTAATCGTATCAAATCAAATAGAGAAGATATCGATCAAAATTGGAATCAAAATCATGGAACTGTAAGCAATCTGTAGTTAAAAGCGATTGGATGAATGGAATGGATGGATCAAGAAAAGTCTCTCTCCACTGATTGGGCTTTTATTGTAGGAACAGTAGGATCACAAATGGGTGTTGTTATACACCCCGTAAAACTAATACACCCGTAAGTAAATAGCTTGAAATTTTAAATGGTATTCCCTCCGTCTCAAAATAGATGTCGTTTTGAGAGTTAATTTTTGTCTTAAAATACTTGTCGTTTCACTATTTTCAAAGCCTTTTTATTGCTCTATACCAATTATACCCTTAATAATGATAGTGAACTATCTCTTACCTAACCATTTAATTACCTAGGTAGTTGAATTATTTAAGGGGTATTTGGGACTTTTTCATATGCATTAATGACATTTCTTAGTATATGTGAAACACTCCAAAACGACATGTATTTTGAGACGGTGGGAGTACAACACTGTAAAGCACAGTTACGGGTGTATTCATAAGTTTTACGGGTGTGTATAACAACACCCATCACAAATAAACTCATAAAATTTTGCTCGCAAAATGAAATGAGCATATTTTATTAATTGCATCCATAGTAAATCGGTCCCCGTCTAATTAAGTTAAAAATTATACTTAAGATTTCGTGAGCGGAATTTTGTAACTTTTTGTGTTTATTAATGTCCCCCTCTCCCTCAAATATGATAATAAGAAGAGCAATGCTAGGGGCACAAAATAAGCTCACAAAATGAGGTTGCGATATTTTATTGGTTGCATCGATAATAGACCCGCCACACTCTACTTAAAAACACCAATAAAATTACGACACCTAGGATTTTGTGAGCAAGATTTTGTGACTTTTTTGTGCCACCAGTATTATTCTAATAAGAAAACCGGTAAATTTTAAATATGGGTCTAAAGTTTTGGGGTTGTGTTTAGAATAAGATTTAATGTTTTAAATTTGCCTATTAAGGATCTGAAATTAATAAAAGTTAGAAAATAGGGCTTTTGATAAAATTGTTAATGTTTTTAGTTAAGTCAACACATGCCGATCATATGCAAAATATATTTGGATATTAGTCATTTAACTCTAAAATAACTTCGGACATCCACTTATCTTGGTATTAGAAATACACAATACTATTAATTACTATATAGGGTAACTATAATAGTAATAGTTAACTATTACTAATAATAGTAATAGTTACTATATAGGGTAACTATAATAGTTAACTATCACTATTATAGTTAACTATTATAGTTACCCTATATAGTATTTATTATTATTATTAGTAATAGTTAACTATTATAGTAATAGTTACCTATTATAGTTACCCTATATAGCAACTAATAGTAATAGTTACTATAATAGTTAACTGTTAAAATTAACTCTTACTATTATTAGTAATAGTTAACTATAGTAGTTACCTTATATAGTAATTAATATTATTATCTGATACTAATATTAAGCAAATAATAATTAATTATTAGTAGGTCTTGTGAAAAACGTGTTTTACCCTAAGGAAAGAAAAAACGTGTTTTTCTAAAAAAATGCCAGTGTTAATATCAAAAAGTGTCAGGCTTGGCCACTGGCACTCATAAAACATAGACACTGGCACTTTCATATGTGCTAGTGTTAGTGTTAAAAAGTGTCAGACACATACACTGGCACTTTTTTAGCACTGACACTGGCAGTTATGAAAAGTGCTAGTGTCTATGTTAATATGTGCCAGTGTAATATCACTGGCACTTCTTAAAACTAACACTAGCAGTTACGATAACTTCCATTTTATTACAAAAATACCACCGTGTGCGTTGAAACAACTTCCAGTTTATTTACAAAATTGCCACCGCCTCATTTAAAAAACACGTTTTACCCTAAGCTTAGGGTAAAACACGTTTTTTACTAGTTTTTCACTAATTATTAATAGTAAACTATTATTATATTTTATATTTTTTAATGAGAGATAATTATTAAATAATTAAAAATTATTATTAATTAATAGTATAAGTTAATCACAATTTTTATCATATATATATATATATATATATATATATATATATATATATATATTAATTATTGCTATGAATAATAATATTAGTTAACCATAATTGTTATATAAATTAACTATTATTAATAGTATCGGTTAATAATTATACAATATATGCTAATATTTAGTATTAGCAGTACTCACTCCGTAGTACTCACTCCGTCTAAGAGTAAGAGTTCTACTTTTTATTTTAATATATTCCAGAGAGTCTTTCTCAAATTGACAAATTATGAGAAAACATTAATAGTGTTTTGGACTGTATTTTCTTTCTAATGCTTTTATAATTACAAAAAGACCAAACTTACTAACTTATATATTGTCCAATTGCAATATGAATTGTGTTTTGGACATTTATATTCTCAGCCCACCTATAATGTTTACCCATTTTCTATTATTTTTTTAATAAGTGTGCGTAAGCAAAGTAGGACTCTTACTCTAAGACAAGGGAGTATTAATTAATCATAATAGTTACTAGATATATACATTATTACTATTAATATTATTAGTTAATTAATCTAGTATTCTACTAACACATTAAATGTACACTATAGATTTTTATATTTACTAATTATAATGTGTATATATAATAAAAAATAATTTATTGGACAATAGCTAATATTATTAAGTCAATCGTGTATAGAATTAAAAGTTAATTCATAATAATAATAATAAATCATCTTTAATTTTAAGTGTTAATTATCATAATAAATACAAATTATATGCAACACAATTGTCCTAAATTTGTAAGGAAATGTTTTAATTCATATGCAATATACTTATATACCCAAAAAAATATTATGTTTCTTTATTAAATAAAAATATAAAAAAACAAAATAGCTATATATATTAAAGTTGGTGAAGAGAGTCATAGTGTTGCCATGTGGATAAGTCATGGGGAAAGGAAGCATTTGGTGATGCCACATCAATTCAACCCTAATAAATAAGTGATTTTTTATTTTTTTTTCTATTAGCTAATAGTATTAGATAATAGTATTAGGCTCCGTTTGTTTCGCGTAAAACAATTTCCGGAAAATGATTTCCCGTAAAATGTTTTCCGGAAAATGAAAATGTTTTCCAGAAAATGACATAAACATGTTTTTTGGTTGTTTGGTAAATCTAAGGAAAATGTTTTCCGGAAATATGAAAATAATAATAATTTAATATGAGGAAAAGAATAATTATGAGAAAAAAATTGAATGTTTGTGGAGATTTTGGGTTGGGGTGGGATGGGTGGTTGTGGGGGGTGGGGGTAGGGGGTGGGTGGGGTAGGTGGGGGTGGGGGAGGTGTTCAAAAATAATTTTAATATGAGTTATTTTTTTAATTTTTTTTTTTTTGGGGGGGGGGGGTGGGTGGGGGTAGTAGGGTAGTTGGAGGTGTTCTTTTTTTTTTTTTAATGAGTGAAAAGTTTTTTTTTTTTTTTTTTTTTTTTGTGGGGTGGGTGGGTGGGGTGCTGGGGTAGTTGGGGCTGGGGAGAATGGAGATGTTCATTTTTTTTTAATATGAGTGAAAAGAAGTTTTTTTTTTTTTTTTTTGGTGGGGTGGGGTGGTGGGGTAGGGTGGGTGGTGGGGTAGTTGGGGGTGGTGGAGATGTTCATTTTTTTTAATATGAGTGAAAAGAATTATTTATTTTTTTTGGTGGGGTGGGTGGGTGGGTGGGGTGGGGTGGGTGCTGGGATAGTTAGGGGTGGTGGAGATGTTCAATTTTTTTTTTTTTTTTAATATGAGTGAAAAGAAGTTTTTATTTTTTTTTGGGTTGGGGTGGTGGGGTAGGGTGGGGGTGGGGTGGGTGCTGGGGTAGTGGGGGTGGTGGAGATATTCATTTTTTTTTAATATGAGTGAAAAGTTTTTTTTTTTTTTTTGGGTGGGGTGGGGGGTAGGGTGGGGTGGTGGGGTAGGGTGGGCGTGGGTGCTGGGGTGGTGGGGGTGGTGGATAGGATGGATGAAGAGGGTGGTGTTAGAGGTGTAGTGGGTAGGGTGGGGTTTTATGGAGAGTTGGGTGTGAGGGAGAGAGTTAACATTTTCCGGAAAATGATTTACTTAGTAAAAATCCGTAAGTCATTTTACTTAGAAAAGAGGGAAAACCATTTTCCGGAAAATATTTTCCTCATTTTCCGGTGCGTAACAAACACCGGAAAATGGGGAAAACATTTTCCGGAAGTTATTTTACGCGAAACAAACGGAGCCTTAGTTACTATATAGGGTAACTATTATAGTTAAGTATAATAAATAATACTTATAATAGTAATAGTTACTATAATAGTTAACTATTACTTATAATAGTAATAGTTAAATATAACATTTATAGTTAAATATAACATTTACTATTATAGTTAACTTATACTTATAATAGTTAACTATAATAATTACTATTATAGTTACTATGTTAGTTAATTATTATAGTTAACTATTATATTTCACTATAAATAGTTAACTATTATATTTAACTATTAATAGTTAACTATTTAATTTAACAATTATATTTACTATTAATAATTAATTATTATAGTTATTTATTATAGTTAAAAATTATACAATTATTATGATTTAAGATTAACTAATACTATTAAATAAAAATATAAAAGAAATAAAAGATACTAAAATTGGAAAATTAGTTTCCCATGCAGAGCACGGATTACCCACTAGTAAATGGTTAAATAATAAACAAATCTTCTAGCTTATTGTTAATTTTGACCATCACAATTACAATTTCGACTCATAAACCCTTTACTAAGATCTTACTTCCAGACCACCACCATCACCCCCATTAACCCACCACCATAACTACAATCGCTGACACCACGACAACCACCAATATATATATATACTCCGTTTCATTTAAGTTGCAACATGGGTTGTGAAGCATAAAAATTAAGAAAAGAGAATAATGAGTGGTTGGGAGGAAGAGAGAGAATGAGTGGAGGATTATAAAACTAATAAACACTTTCCTTTTTGGTAATGTTGCAACTTAAGTGAAATGCCAAAAACGGCAAAATGTTGCAACTTAAATGAAACGGGGGGAGTATATAATTATCAGAAAAATACAATTATATATATATATTTATAATTATAAATTAAAGTGAATTTTATATATGAAATATAAATATAGATTATATATATATATATATATATTAATGTGAATTTACAGAAAAATTGTGGGGGCCACAAAAAAATTAGTAAAAAAGCTCTACCATTATAGAAAAAGCTTTGGGTTTTTTGTTGACTTGAAAATGATGCGGCATATTGAAATCACAAAAAAGTTACTCCCTCAATCCTAGTTTAAGGTTCTTACTTTCGTTTTTTGTATGTCTCAATTTAAGGTTCTTAGTTGCTTTATTGTTCAAATGGCAAATGATGAAGGACAAACTACTCAAATAGTCCCTCTACTATGTGCGTTTTATGGGATTAGTTCTTGCACCCAAATTTTTAAAAAATACATCCCTTTACCACTCAAATTAATTGTTGTTAGTCCCTCCGTTAAATTTATTAGTTTTTAACATTAAATCATGTTTGGTACAACTAAAATGACATTTAATATATGCAAAATAGTCATCACAGTAAAATAGTACAACGACTTATTGGGTAAAGCTAAGTCTATTTTATTCATCATGTGTTTCTCTCTCTATATATATAATGAAACTATGTTTGATTTTGTTATATGCTTTGTTATATGTATCTTAAATGACTTGGTTGAAATTGATTATTAACAAAAATGTAAACAAACAACCCAAAATCACCATGAAACTACTTTAAAAGAAGTTGTGAATATTTATTAGTTGTTCATGCATCACAAAAAACAAATGTATGGTAAATAATTTAATCGATATTCTAATATGGTTCATGAATTTACTAATTGACAATTTTTTGAATCATTTTTTGTGGTGTATGAAAACTGATGACTATTCACATTTTTTTCTTCAAGGTAGTTTTATGGTGATTTTGGGTTGTTTGTTTTCGGTTTTGTTAAAAATAAATTTAAACAATGTCATTTAAGATACATATAACAAACATATAAAAAAAATCATTATATATATATATATATATATACACACACACACACACATGATGAATAATATAGACTTAGCTTTACCCGATCAATCCCTTTACTAATTTACTGTGATGACTATTTTTTGCCCATATTAAATGTTATTTGAGTTGTATCCAACATGATTTAACGCTAATAACTAATGAAATTTGACGGAGGGACTAACTACATTTAATTTGAGTGGTAAAGGGATGTATTTTTTCAAAATTTGGGTACAAGGACTAATCCCATAAAACACACATAGTAGAGGGACTATTTGGGTAGTTTGTCCAATGATGAATAGTGTTTTGGACAATTTTGTCCTCATAAATTTCATATATTACTAAAAAAACCATCACTTACCTATCTACTTTTCACACACTTGCTTTATGGATGGACAATTATATCTATTAAGGAATACTATTATATATTCCTAGCATGTATTGTAAATATCAAGCTACCAAACATAGAGATTATATTTTGTAAACCAAGCTAGATTATTCTAGAACATTAGTTTCTTTTTTGTATTAGTTTTCCTAATTAGATTAGGACTCTATAATACTCTTTGCAACCCCATATATATGTATCACTAGCATCAATAATATGTGAGTCTTTCATAATTAATTCTCTCTATCCATGTATGATTGGCTCCGACTATTTCTTTCTCTAATCCTTAACAATATCCTCCACACACTACTATTCTTGACCCAAATTTGCTTTGATTCTTTAATTAGCGTGCATGCAAAGTCAAACTAAAAACCTTAAACTGGGATGGAGGGAATATTGAAAGAGTTCAACCATTTTGGATGTTCTAAGTAGTATGCATTATTTGTTTCAAAAAAAAAGTAGTATGCATTATGAGTTTTTAAAAAATAAAAATAAAAATACTCTAATGCTTTATGAATATTATTAACTAGTAATATGCCCGTGCCGGATGGGACGTTGTCGGTATGAAATGGTGACAGTATAAACCGGTGTCAGTATAAATGGTGAGAGTATGGAATATTAGTGACAGTACAAACAATAACATGCAGGGTAAGGATGCGCATAAAAAATATAGGATGAATGGCACTTAATCAATGCATTACTTCATTTCGGAAAAAAAAAAAAATGAATCAAACTAAAGATGAATTTGATAATTGAAAAATAAACAGAACATTTCTACGCCTCAAGTTCTAAAAACAACTGGCGCTAACTTATTAAGACAATAAAAATAAAGGAAAAAAAATAAATTTTCGCTACTAATGCATCGTTAATCTTCAGGTTCCAATTTCACAGCAACGACATCAGTTGGAAAACTCGCAGCGGCATTATCAAAGAACCTCGAACTGCATGTTGGAGAAAAAAAGATGTCACATGCAACCTTCTTTCTAATTCCTTAAGATTACCAACATATTTCAAATCTCTGCACTAACCAAACCAATTACTTCTTACTCTTACTCATTTACTTTAACTCTTGTTGATTTTCTCATGAACATATAATCATTATAAAGCACTAACCAAATCGATTACACATTCATCAAGTTATGGAATCCCACCGTATACACTGCTTTGATTTTTTTTCACCTTAAAAATAAACCATAGAATGATTACTAATCAGTTGAAACTGACAAAGCTACACAGTAACATTAATTTTGAGACGGTGGAGAAGCAAACAAAAACTAAAATTTGCTACTGGAAGTATTCAAGGAAATTTAATTGTAGAGGAAACTGCCCTCGGTGGTGCAGCCATATAGTCGTGGACGATCTCGAACGGCTCTTCAAGTGCTTGCACACAGCACGTAGCCCCCCCCCCCCCCATAAACTCCCCTGGAAGTATTCAAGGAAATTTAACCGTAGGCTATTTTTTTTCTCAGCCGAACATGACACTGCAGCAATCCCATCCTCGGCCGCACCCGACATGCTTAATTGTCCAGAAAACCTGAATTCCAATAAACTCGAATCAAAATGGTTAATCGTCCAACTGTTTGAAGTCAGTGAGTACGTGGTGGAGTTATTTTTTGTTTGATAAGAACAAAATTAATTTAATTAAACAAACCAGAAACATGCTTCTTTGTCATGATATTCCTTTCATCTAATTAAATTAAACAAACCGAAAACATGCTTGTAAACTGACTCAAGGCTGCATTGCTACCAAGCATGGATGCACTTCAACTATTTCAAATAGGCCCAATAATCACTGCTATTGCCGTCACTAATTCCAGTCAGCCTTAGCATCTGAATTAGTAGTAAAAATTGTAGGTTTCTCTACACATGCACAAAAGAAGGATATCGCCATAATTGCAGATCTATATTGCAACAGTTTTCTTTTTAACAATAAACATGAAGCTCAAAAACTGTTTGGCCGTCCCATTATAAAAGATAGAAAACATTATTAGTAGGGTAATTTTTTACACAAACCACACAATTTAGTTGTACTGCTGGTAAGTAAAAAATATTTAGATTTCTAAAAATCCTAATTGCCTATAGTTGAAACAACAAAAAATGAAACACAAACCACAGAATTTAGTCGTACTGCGGGTAACTAAAAATTGAAAACCCCTGTACATCATTAGAATGGGATTTAGAAAGGAATATTTTGGTAAGGAACTTGGAAGAAGGTTGTAGCAGAATAAGGTGAAAACACCCATCGACCATCAATAAATCCAACGTCAGTTAAAGAGTTTGAAAATAGTGAATGAAACGTGAAACTCAAAATCCCTTTTTAAACTTGCATTATCATCGTTGTTTACCAAATTTTAACACAAGAGGAACCCCATCCCAGAAGCAACACAAATACCCAATAAAAAAATGTCTATCATGATGAACCCAATTAAAAATGTCTACTCTATATCATGAAAAGCATTGACTTTCCAACAGAAGGAAGAGAATTAGAATCAGAAAACAAAAATGGTGGGAAACATTATAGTTTATAAGTTGACGATAATAGAAAAGATTGGACTTTTTATTAGGGCCGGAAAAGCAAAAAACAAAAGAACAATTGGAGAAAAACAATCTTGTAGAAATATGAGAACTACATGAATGGTAGAAAATCAAAAAAAAAAAAAAAAAAACCAGGTTATCCCACCCAACTTAAATCACCCAAGACACTAATTTTTTCATCAATCATAAGGAAGTTGAGATCGGAAAGTGGGAAAGAAAATAGAAATCAAAAGCACAATTAATTTCTCTAAACAACAAAATCAGAGAATGAGGTGCGAAAAAACATCTTTGGTGGTTTCCCTTCTCTTATTACTTGATTTAGATATAAAGAAATAGTTTTAGGCGCAAAGAAAAAAAATCTGAGTTTGCACTCTCTCTCTCTCTCTCTCTCTCTCTTCACAGTCTTATGCAAGTCTCAGTGATTGCAACATAGGTTAATCATATCGTTATCAACATTTGGTTTGAATGTCCAAACATCAATGTAGCACACGAGTTACATTCTGTCAATTTCACACAAAACTTCAAGCAATAAACAAAATTGAGAAAAAAAAATATGCATGCCCATTGCAGTCATACCGAACTACTCAACACTTGAACAAAATGATCCAAAAACATAGATGAAACCCAAACTTAAACACAGATACCATGAAATAATACCTACAATTCTGTAGCCAAAATTTGAATGAAAAATAGTGTTAGACTTTCCTAACACAATTCCTGTACAATCAACCATGAATACAGAGTGGACAGGGATAAAATTAAACCTTATAATTCCTGGCAATCCACACACACTGCGCAAACGGACACTGATAATTGATGTACAACCTTCAATCAAATAACAAATCAAAGTTTAATTTCACGATTTTCGCCCATGATTGCATAATCAAATCCAAATAAACAGAGAGAGGGGGGGGGACGAAAACCTAGTAGTTCCGTCGAAGAGCGGTGGTGGTTCAGACGTGGAGTCCAGCTACGGCGGACGTTCCACCTTCACACTTCTGCAACCAACTGCCGGAAAGGGAAAAAAAAAAAAACATTAGCGCCTTTATTATAATCACACGGAAAATAATATACTCCATCGTCAAATCATAATTTTCAGTTTCAAAAGAAATCAAAGAATTGATGAAACCCAAACTTAAACACAGATACCATGAAACAATACCTACAATTCTGTAGCCAAACTTTGAGGCGTTGGGAGTGTCTGGGATATCCCTACTCGGTTCTGTCTCGTCTTGAAAGCGAAAATTTCTGCCGTCTGATCTTGAAACATCTTCGTCTCACCGGTGGGTATCGCTAAACTAATGAGAGAGAAGAAATCGTGCAGCAGTTATTTAGGCGTAGGCTGTTGATTTCGGATTTGAGAAGGAGTGATCGGGTGCAGTTGATTAGGTTATAAAAATTACAACATTGAATCACAAGTTGATTAGGTTATAAAAATTACAACATTGAATCACAACCACTCTTTATGGTGGTTGAGAAACGATCCTGACCTCTCTTTATGAATTGGTTATTCATGACTACTATTGTAATATAGATTGATTTTATGACCAACAGACAATACAGTATACAGCTTGAGAGATGAATTGCATCTGCGCTTAGGGATGGCCAAAACTGGTTTTGGGCCCGGTTACGGTTCGGAACCGCCGGTTCCGGTTCAGCAAAAGGGTGACCCTGAACCGGCCCGCACTTACCCCGGTTCCGGTTTCGGTTTGGCACAATCCGGTTCCGGTTCGGTCCGGTTCCGGTCCCCCCCTTTAAAATTATTGAAAAACAAGGGATTTTCGGTCCGGTTACGGTTCCGGTTCCGGTCCGGTTCGGCATATATGTGACCCTGAACCGGCCCGGATGCCTTGCGGTTCCGGTTCGTCCGGTTCCGGTTTCCTCCCCAGTTTGCTCCGGTTCCGGGCTTTTTCGGTCCGGTTTTCCGGTTCCAGTTCGGTTTGGTCATCCCTATCTGCGCTATCCATAATAGCTGCCCCTACGTAACGTCGGAGGTGTCAACAGTAGGATTGGATAATGCCTTCTTTTTCTTCCTGGACCCCTGAATGTTCATTTTTCCTAATTAAATTATATTATTGTCTGTTTTTTTCTATTTTATTGAATACTCCGATGTCCCTATCTATAATAAAATAATCGTATATTCTTCCCTGCATTATTTTAAGGAGATTATTTCAATTTGGGCAATGCTAAGGGACTGTTTGGTAAAACTTGAAACTACGCTTGAAAATGTAGAGCTGAAATTGTAGAGCTAAAATTATTAAGAGACTTTTACCAATAAGTCATTTGTCAAGATGAAAACTACCTTTAAGGACTGACATTTTTGAAACTCGCCAAAACACCCTTGTAAAATCGATGGTTACCCCGGAAGCTTGTGGAGCATGCGCCTGCTCCAAAGCTAAGTGCTTCCTAGAGCCGCTTTCTTCTTCTTTCTCACTCTCTCTCTCTCTCTCTCTCTCTCCTCTTTCTCTCTCCCTTTCTCTCTCTTTCTTCCCTTTTCCCCTAAAATTTTTAAAGAGGCTTTGACCAATAAGTCCCTCACCCAAATAAAAACAACCAATAAGGGCAGACATTTTGGAAACCTACCAAAAAGTCCCTGAAATTTTCGCTGGACCAAATTGCCCCTCTTCCTCCCAGCTCCCAGACGCGCGCGAGATATTTAGTTAGCGCTAAGCGAATAAGCAAGATGCGTTTTTTCTCCCTCCCTCACTTTCTCTCTCTCTTTCTCTCTTTTCTTTTTTTTTCCACCCAAAATTATAAAATGCAATATCTCAAAATTTAAGAATCGAAAATTAAATCTGAAACCACCGTTTTAATCGTATCGTCAATACAAATCAAACAAGAACACTCAACACATAATTCAAAATTTTGAAATAAAAATCTCATTTTTCACTAGTAAAAATTTGAGAAAATTATTTTTCATTTTTCAATTAATTTCACAATTTTTGAAATAAAAATTTCATTTTTCACTTGTAAAATCATTTCTCAACTGATTTCTCGGTTGTGTGATTTCATAGTTGTGTCATTTTTTATTTTTCACATGTAAAAACTGATAAATTCATCTCTCAATTTTTTCACAATTATTAAAATAACTGAGACATGGATTTCACAGTTGTATGATTTTTCAGTTATCATGTGACTTCACAGTTGTGTCATTTATTCATTTTCACTTGCAAAAACTGATAAATTCAACCCTCAATTTTTCACAATTATTATAATAACTGAGACATGCATTTCACAGTTGTGTGCTTGAACAGTTGTGTGATTTCACAGTTATATGATTTCACAGTTGTGTGATGCTATATGTCTTCTAAACAAATGATAAATCAATTTATCATTATGAGTGGGTCTTGTGAAAAACGCTTTTTTCCTTAAGGATAGGAAAAACATGTTTTTCAAAGATGCCAGTGTTAACATTACAACCTGGTTTCTCAGTTATATAACTGTAATATTCATTTCACAATTATTTAAACAGTACTTTTAACCTGTTTTCTCAGTTATATAACTGTAATATTCACTGGCACTTCTTAAAACAACTGAACGCTGGCAA
The DNA here is from genome assembly GCA_026119855.1 of Campanula takesimana. Taxonomy (NCBI): domain Eukaryota; kingdom Viridiplantae; phylum Streptophyta; class Magnoliopsida; order Asterales; family Campanulaceae; genus Campanula; species Campanula takesimana. The sequence goes on from JAOWBW010000673.1 coordinate 472,564, forward strand.
TATTTTACACTAACACCGGCATATTTTTAACAAAGACATTTTTAACAAAAATACTAACTACATGTAAGGTTACATGAAGAAGGTTGCTTAGACAAAAATACAAGCATGTGGTGTGCGTTAACCATAGTGCTCATATCACACACACATGGGCAAAATCCTAATTGTGAAAACATCAAAGATGGAAGAAAACGTAATTATGAAATAAAGTCTGGGTAATACATAACACTTTTTTTTTTAATCCAACCTCAAAATTTAAAGTAAAATTGATATCCATAAACATTGTTTCCCAACAGAAAAGCACACTTAAGGTGCTACGAAAAATAGGGATCTGATCTACTACCATCTTCAAGACACATGATTCTATGTTGTTAAATGAGCAGATAACAGGTCCCTCACTGATCAATACATAACATTTTATGGAAGCATTCTCACCTTGAACAATTGACCATATCCATTGCAGTGGATGAGCTTCTTCTTTTTCACAGAATTCCCATGGAAATACTCTGTAATTTCTGCCAGATCTGCATTTTCTTGAGCTTGAATCTTGATTAAACTATTCTTTGCTTTCTTCAAAAACCCGTTCATGAAATCCCTAAATTTTGTATAACTACCAGGAGCTCCAATCTCTTTGTCAATCTAGAAATAGTTTGGATACTAGTCTTTATGAATTCAACATCATCACGAAGCTCAGATTGTTGATCGATTTCGATTTCAGATGCTGGCGCCGAATAGGAAGCAGGTGAGGCTGAGAGGTGAGAGACGATTTGGCGGGTGTGGGAAGGGGTGACGATGCCGGAGGGGAGACGGTGCCGGAGGGGAAGGTTCGACAGGGGCGGTCTGCATAAGGGGAGGCGCAGAGAGAGAGAGAGCGAGAGCGAGAGAGAGAGAGAGAGAGAGAGAGAGAGAAAGAGAGAGAGCGAGAGGGCTAAGGTTTAGATTTGGGGGAGAAGAGGGGTAAACAACGTGGTATATAGCATAGGGTAAATTTGCCATTTAAAAGTTGTGAGGGATTTATTGGTGAAATTGATTTCAACCCAGGGACCCTAAGGTAAAATACCAAATGTTGTGTTTTTATTTGCAAATATCACCTTCTGTCAGGGACTTATTGGTAAAAATCCCATTTTAAAAATACAATATCTCCAAATTTAGAAATCAAAAAAATAATCTGAAACCACCGTATTAATCGTATCGTCAAAATGAATCAAACAAGTACATTTAATATTATTCAAAAATTAAAAATAAATGTTCAATATTTCACATGAATAAAATTGAAAAAAAATCATTTTTCATTTTTAATTGATTTCACAGTTGTATGATTACACAATTATGTGATTTCACAGTTGTATTATTACACAGTTGTGTGATTTCACAATTGTGATATTTTTCTTTTTCACTTGAAAAATCATTTTTCAATTGATTTCACAGTTGTGTGATTTTACAGTTGTGTCATTTTTCATTTTTCACTTATAAAATCCTTTCTCAATTGATTCACAGTTATATGATTACACAGTTGTGTTGTGTGATTACACATTTGTGTGATTTTACAATTGTGTCATTTTTCATTTTCACTTGTAAAATCATTTTTCAATTGATTTCACAGTTGTGTCATTTTTCACTTATAAAATATTTTCTCATTTAATTTCACAGTTGTATGATTACACAGTTGTATGATTACACGGTTGTATGATTACACAGTTGTGCCTTTTTTCATTTTTCACTTGTAAATCGTTTCTCAATTGATTTCACAGTTGTGTGGAATCAAATTAGAAATCAAATAAAAAAAAGTTATCAATTGTTTTGTTAAAGATGAATGTGATGTTGAATACTCTTTAAACAACCGAGAAATCGATTGCTCAGATATTACACAACTGTGAAATAAAAAAAGCTGAGAAATTCACCTCTCATTTTTTCATAATTCAGTTCTCAAATGTTCAATTAAAGATGAATGTGCTGTTGAATCCCCTTTAAACAACTGAGAAATCAGTTGCTCAGATATGAAACTAAAAAGAAATATAGTGTCACACATCTTTTAAAAAAATTGAGAAATCAATTTCTCAATATGTGTGGTGATCCAAAAATTCAACTAATTTAATTTCCATTACGGTTTCAAATCTCTTAAAAATATGGTAAACATAGAATAGTCATTACAATAAAAATAAGTAAATAATTTATACCACATGCTCATTTAGTCTTTGTTGTCAACCATGGAATAACCAAAAAAATCCAAGAGACAGTACAACTAGAATGGTCAATGTGTTTACAAGGCAATTCTTGAGCTTCTGAATTCACCTCAAATACCTCTTTACACAGCACAAATCTGGTTCATCAACAACACAACCTTTATCACCAATCTTGGTACTAGGAAGCACCTCCACGGGCAGCCTTGGACGTCGGCGAATTCTCAAACTTCTCCAATGCGTTCACATCCAACTGAATTAAATAGACATTAGAGCACAACTTTTTTTAATGCGGGTACATTAAAGGAATGACTAGTATGCACACTGTAGACTTTAACAAATTGCAATGTCTTATCTTTCCTTCATCTGGCGAGCAACCATAACTAAATTCTCAAGAACAACAATGCCTCTCAAACTTGAGAATGTAAAAGTCTTTTTTAGAAAATTCACAAGATCAAATATACGGAAAAGTAGAGGAAACCTAAAGCCATAAATTAACATAAGCAAAGAAGGTAAAAAAAGATATTTGCTCCGTCCCGAAATGAATGTATAAAAAAAAATTCAAAATTTTCTTTGATTAAGAGTAAATTTTAAAGACTGGTATGATCCAAAATATATGGGGATAACCCTTCATCCAAAAAATCATATGAAGTGTGGGAGATTTTGTGTAGAGAACTAAATGGAAATCTGTCTCATAAAAAATGACGTGACGACAAATGATTATTTTATGAGAGAGAAGATCAAAACACTTATACCCTCTATGATTAGGCGGGTATCCCAAGAAAACGCACGGGGTGGAGCGAGCTTGGAGTTTGTTGATAGTGGGGGAAGGAATCAACGGGTAACACAAGCAACCAAACACACGTAAATGAGACAAGAGAGGGGGTCTGCAATAAAGCGTTTGAAGAGGGGATACAAACCGAAGGGAAGAATTGGGGAGAATGTTTAAGAGATATGTTGTCATTTGGACAGCATGGTGCCAAAATTGGGGAGGAAGATTGGCATGAGTTAACAACGTACGTACCATATTATTGATTGTACGGATTTTACGTTCAGCTTTACCATTTTGAGACGAAGTGTATGGACAAGAGAAACGAAAAGAAAGTCCATGTTGTTTGTAAAAATCCCAAAATTGTTGATTATCAAACTCACGACCATTATCACATTGAAATGTTTTAATGTTGCATTCAAATTGAGTTTTAATAAATGTGCGAAAAGTCAAGAACGTGGAATAAACATCGGACTTGTGAGCTAGAGGAAAAACCCACAAGAACCGAGAAAATCATCCAAGAACAATAAATAATATCGGTGACCCGAAGAACTTAAAATAGGAGATGTCCATAAGTCACTATGAATTATATCAAAAGGAAACAAAGTACGAGACATAGATTTAGGGAAGGGAAGTTTTACATGTTTTCCTAGCGTACAAGCTTGACAAACATGAGATAATCTAGTATTCCTACAATCTATAAATTTATTTCTTCTAAGAGAATCCATAACAGGTATGCTGGGATGTCCCAAACGCTCATGCCATAAATCCGGAGATAAAGCAGAAAAAGCAAGCTGAAAATTGGTCGACTGAGGGGCGATGACAGGATAAAGGTCTCCTCTACTATCACATCTCAAAAGATGAGTCCCCGTCTGGAAATCCTTCACAGAAAAACCAAAGGGGTCAAACTCGACAGAAACAGAATTATCAGTAGTGAATTTGCGAACAAACACTAAACTTTTAATTAGTTTCGGAGCATGGAGGACATTTTTGAGTTTGAGATTAGGATGAGATGGAGATAATTGAGATTGCTCGTAACCTTTAATTGGAATTGAATGACCATTACCAACAGTTATGCCATGATTTGTGCTCAAATGAAAATAGGGAGTGAGAGTACCTGAGGACGAGGTCATGTGAGATGTAGCAGCAGAGTCCATGTGCCAATTAGGTGCTGGTGGAGTCATGCCTATGGTGTGGACTGCGGCATCGATATATGTGGGTGTAGATCCGGCTGCTACATAAGCCTGTGGACGGTGACCTAACACACCCTGCTGTTGCCTGCTAGGCGGAGCAGGTGCCCGAGCCCATGGTACTGCCGTTGTTGGGTAGGGACACGGTGGCACAGCCCACGGCCAATTCCACGCCCCGTTCCATGGAAGCTGCTGTCCTTGTCCTCCCCCATACCATGGAGACCCATCATTCTGCCCTTGACCATTCCCACGGCTGGTGGAACCTTGATTGGAGCGAGACCCATTCGAGGTATTGGACCCAGATGCACCCCCCTTTCCATTGTTCTTGCCACCCTTTTTCCCATTGTTACGATTCTTCTGGCCACCAGTATTAGGGACAACCGGTGGTGGATGGGGAAGACTTGAGAAATGGCCAACGGAATCACGCGCAACCATCGCCGAGGCAGACGCCATCAGTGCCTTCTTTTGTAACCCTGTCTCTTCCAAGATCAACATCGACCTAGCCTGATGAAACTTCGGCAGCGGATTGCTTTGACGGAGAAGCGTGGCTACTCCGTTGTAAGCTTCTGTTAAGCCGGCAACCATCTGCAACACCATACGATCATTACCCACCGACGACCCTACATTCTTCAATTGATCGGCAATTTGCTTCAATTGCTGACAATATGCCGAAGCAGATGGGAAGCTTTCCATGAGGGTGGAGGTAAATTCCTGCTCAAGGCTAACCGTGCGTGAATTTTTGTTATCCTCAAAGATATCCTTCAAGGTGTTCCAAGCCTCCATCGCCGTTTGATCTGGTTCCAGAATTTTGTTAAGCAAGTCGGTTGAGATCGTGCCATAAATCCAACCAAGCACCTTTGCATCAAGAGTGCCATACAATTCAATCTCCTCCTCCGTAGCTGGTTCTTTAGCCTTACCCTTTGTGGAAGGGACAATATGGTGAAGTACCTGGACGGAGCGGGCATGGACTTTAAAGACAGTGGCCCATGTTGCATACTGAACATTCTCAAGTTCAAGAGTAACAGTAATGTTATTCTTGATGTTCGTCACGGCCATAGCCGGATGAAGAGAAGAACGAGCCATGGCAGAAGAGAGTCGAACTGGTAGAAGAGGAAAGAAGAAACGAAGGGAAAATAACGACCTAGTTCACGGAGGGAGGCGCAGAGGAAGATTTTTGCCCTAGACCTCTCGTGATACCATAAAGACTGGTATTATTTTCCTTGAGTATTTCATTCCATAAACATCCTATATATACAAGTATACTAGGGATATAATTCTATACAGATTTACACAACTCAATCCTAAAGACCCCATGATTCTCGTGGGGTTATCTATAGTAATACCTATCCTAACAATATTACAATTCAATCTAATATATACCAAATATTATCACTATTGTGATAATATATTTAACAAATTTGTTTTTTTTTTTTTTTTTTTTTTGGACACTTAATTTGGGACAGATGTAGAAACATATATAAGCCTTCAACATGACTGACATATTTTTTAAAAAATGAATTACTTCGGTAGACTCAAACAAGCAAATAACCTCCAATAAACATTTTCACAAATCAAAGAAACTTATTGGGTAAGAGCAGAGCAAGTTGATTGTGACTAGAATTGGGAAGATTAATGGCTCACGACCACTTATTTCGGTATCCAATTTGGTTTGCTCAGTAATTATTAGAAAAGAAAAGTGGAGATAAAAACGAAAGATGAGAGAGAATGAAGAATCGGACTTCGAGGCCGTCGGCGATTATCGTAGTGGAAGGAGGGTAGGGAAGGGCAATTTCGCCATTTAAAGTTATTATAAAGAGGGTTAGGGACTCTATGGGAGTTTTGATTTTAACTCAGGGACCCTAAGGTAGAATATGAAAATGTTTGTTTTTATTGGCAAATTTCATCTTCTATCAGGGACTTATTGGTAAAAATCTCAATTATTATTAAGTTGCCGAATTTTGTAAGATTTCAGCTTGTTTGGTAATGACAACCTACATATATCAGAATTTAATTAAAATTCTAAATAAACACTCAAAAAATAGTATCATCTTCACTCAATTTTTTTCGTTTATTCTCAAATAAATAGTCATATTTCTTTTTTTAAAAATTTATAATCCAAAAAATACTATTTGTTAAATTATCTTTTATTTAAATCGATAGTAATAATATTTGATTTTTTTTAATTGGTACACTCATTTGTCTCACATTAAGAAATTTCATCTCCACTATTTTGGTCGAGTTTATCACTATTTTGGTCAAATTTATTAAACTTCGACAAAAAAAAAAATGATAAAATTTAATTAGGAAAAACTGCAAATATAGTACCTGAACTATTGGGGTTATTTTGGATTTGGTACCTGGACTCTCATTTTTTGCACCCGTCATACCCAAACTCTAATTTTACCGTATTCATCATACCTACCACTAACGACTTCCATTTTTCTCGGTTAACTCCATCATGTGACCACCACGTGATCAATTTTGCAGGGGTAAAATAGGAAACCTACCCTTTCTCCTTCATCACCAACCCAGAAAGAAATCCTCCGACTCAATCCTCCGGCGCTCTTCATCTTCTCAAGCGAACATCACCACCATAGACGACCTTCTTCTCCATCTCTGATTGTCAGAACTCATTTCACCACCATTACCATCGCCGATTGCTAGTAACGATGACCTAGGCGCCGGCAGTAACAAGCAATAGGGCGAGAAATTTCAATCAAAACACCACAAATCGAAACAAAATCAAAATTCGTCACCTCCCAAAATCGGACAAGAAAAAATGAAATTCCCACTTCGTTAACCGTTGGATCGTCTTCAAACTTCTGGGGATGTTCGCATCACTTAGGCGTACATTCTGACCTTTGGGATCGGAAAAATAGTCACCGGTGCAGGAGATATGGTCGCCAGAAAATTTCTGGCGAAAAAGAAGTCTGTGGTGTGAAGAAATTAACTGTGGTTGATGAATTTCTTCGCTTGTTCTAGGTCGTTGGTTGCGATGACGGAGGAGGATAGAATGTGCTTGTACTGTTCGATCTTTTGCCGCTGGTCGCTGATGGCGGAAGCGACAGAGAGATGAGGGAGGAAGGAGATGAGGGAGGGGAGGGGCGGTCTTCCTATTTTACCCCTGCAAAATTGATCACATGTATAGCACATGACTAACTTAACGGAAAAAATGGATGTCGTTAGTGGTAGGTATGACAGATACAATAAAAATTAGAGTTTAGGTATGACGGGTGCAAAAAATGAGAGTCCAAGTACCAAATCCAAAACAACCTCAATAGTTCAGGTACTATATTTGCAGTTTTTCCATTTAATTATGATACTTGATTAAAATGTTATAAAAATTTCTAATATGAAAATAATTATTTTTAATTTAATCAAATTTAATTTATATAAAAATATAAAATATTTCAACAAAAGAAAGTAACATTGAATAAATAAACAAAAATGTTGATGAATGGGTTTGAACTTATTCTCTTTCTTTATTTTTCCACCTCTTACCTTGTTAAGACTTGCTTTGCTAGCTTAAATTAATAGTCTATTTTAAGATAATCTTAACAACTTAAAGTGATTTAATTTTCCCAAACAAGTTTAATTTTTTAATCTCTTAAAGTGTTCCAATTAAGAGCTTAGTTGGGTTACCAAACAAGCCCTAAGATTACAAAAGAAGTTTATAAAATGATGCATACAAAATGAGGTGTCGACATTTTATTTGTAGTATCGAGTGTGAACCCGCCACACTCTAACTAAAAACACCAACACAATTATGACACCTTATTTTGTAGACCATGTTTTGTAGCCATCTTTTATAACTTTATAATTTCCCTTTCGATTTTTATATATTGTTGAAGTTGCATTAATTATAATGCCTTATTGAGATTTTGAGAGTAGAAATATTTTTTTGGAATTGAGAAAACGTATAATATAAAACAAAAAAGGTATTGAAATCAAGTACAAAAGAAGTCGCACACTGATTTATTGTCAATAGCAGAAATGCTGCATCTTTGTATGTTTTGTTACCCATTTTTTCTCACATCAATTGTTACTTTTTTTTTCTTTTTTTTTTTTGGAGAAATAAGACCAACCAAAAAAAAAAAAAAAACCACATTCGCATCCATGTCTTTAAATGAGACGCTCAGTGATGTAAATCATTTGATACACGTTAAAAAGGGTATTCACGAACTCGTAACAAAAACTAAAGTCTGGAACCAAATTAACAGTGAAACTTTTAAACTAAAATAAAACAAAAACACAATAATTTTAATCTTTTGTACCATTTATGTAGTAATACATCTCTATAAAACAATAGAGGTTTATAAGTTTGAATGATATCATCATAATATCAGTCTTAATACTGATTTTGATTTGGGCATTAGACCATGTCCAATAGTTTCAACTACCAAAAACATTCAACTACCTTAATATTACGACACCTCATCTTCTCTCTCCATCCACTTAATCATTCAACTACACTCTCAACTACCCCTCCCACAATAAGCCAGTTTAGTTTAAAATTCAACTCCTCCCAACTCATCATCCTATACCCCACCACTTTTTATTTTATTTACAATATTTATTTTTATAATTAAAAATAAATATTGATATTAATAATTTATTATTAAAAAATAAATTATTAATGTTTTTAATTATAAATTCGAGATTTTATTTTATTTTTTTTAATTCAAACTTAATTAATTTTTTTCGAAGCAATTAAATAAATACGAGAATATTTTAATTTTAATAAAAATAAGAAAAATTACAATAAACTTAGCTCGTTCCACAAATGATGAAAAACCAAAAAAAACATACGATACATAGACTCGACTCACAGTACAATAAAATTTAAAAATCACTGATTTCCGAACTTTGCCCATATGTGTTTGACTAGATCCTTCTGCAATTGTTTATGAGCCCTCTGATCACGCAAATCCGATCTAGTACGTACATGATTTTCAAACGCTGGTAATACCTCAGTTGAGAATGGTTGTTGTGTACTAGACCCACTTGCCCCGGGCTGATCCTGATAGTCAAGCCAATTTTGAGAATACGTACCACGTTCGTCCTCAACGATCATATTATGTAATATGATACATGCTCTCATGATCATAGCCAAGTCCTCTATCTGCCACATTCGAGTTGGTTCTCGAATTATTTTAAATCGAGCTTGGAGCACTCCAAATGCCCGTTCTATATCCTTCCGATAAGCCTCCTGGTATTTTGCAAATAACTTGTCTTCTTCACTTTGAGGAAGTTTAACGGATTTGACGAAGGTCGGATAAGAGGGACAGATACCGTCAGCAAGATAATATGTCATATTATACTGACGTTCATTCACAAAGAAATTGACTCGTGGAGTATTTCCTGCTTCAAGATCATCGAAAACTGGTGATCGGTCCAGAACATTTATATCGTTTAATGTTCCCGGACATCCAAAAAAAGCATGCCATATCCATAAATCATGACTGGCAACGGCTTCAAGAATAACCGTAGTGGTTCCCTTATCACCTCTAGTAAATTGACCTTCCCAACCAGTAGGACAATTTTTCCACTCCCAGTGCATGCAATCAATACTCCCGATCATCCCTGGGAACCCCCGCTTCTCACTGACCTCAAGAATTCTTTGCAGGTCAGCTTCGTTTGGGGCTCTCAAGTACTGACGCTCGTACAATTGAATGACCCCCTTGCAGAATCTCCGTAATGCCTCAAACGCTGTAGTTTTCCCTATTTTAATATATTCATCAATAGAATCAGCGGACATACCATATGCTAACAATCGCATGGCTGCGGTACATTTTGCTAATGGAGATAGGCCTTCTCTGCCGGAACAATCGGATCCTTGTGTGAAGTACGTGTCATGGCTTGAAAGATCCTCGACGATGCGGAGGAATACATGTTTCTGCATCCGATATCGGCGCCGAAAATAATCTTTATACATAGCATTTTCGGAAAAGTAGTCATCAATCAGGCTCTGATTGTGCAAAGCGTGATCTCTTTTCAAATTTTTTCGAGTTTTTTTCGGAGGTTTATCATCAAAAACTCGTTTATGATAAACCTCCTATCGGTTCCATTTCACCATGTCGGTTCCAAACTTAATCCACCCACTGATTAGCACTATATTGTCCTTCGTGCTCCATTTCACCATTTTTCTCCGACTAGTGGTTGAACCTCCTGCATCTGGAGTTAGAGTAGCTTCATCAGCACCGCTATTGCTACCCATAACCATTTGTGTTGAATATTCAGGATATTCTGATTCTTGAGAGGGTAGTGGTGGTTAGAAAATTGATTTGGCGATTGAAAATCATTAGGATTGTAGTAATTTGGTGGAAAATTACTTGAATTCTGAGTGTTGAAATAAGGATTATTCGGATTATTGGGATCCATTTCATTAAAAAGATGATGAATATTTTAAAAAATATGGGGTTAAAGAAGGATAATGATTTTTTGAGAGAAAAGAGAGGTTTTTTTTTTGGTGTACAAATAAAATGAAAGTTATATCAATTTATAGAGAAAAAAAATCCAGAATTTTCGCGAAAAAATAAAAAAAAATTTGCTGTAAAATAATTGAGCTCGAAAATTTGGGTTGAAAATCATATCTAAAAATCTGGACGGACCAATCCTAGGCTGACACTTGGCAAAAGGAGAAAAAACAAAAAAAAAAAACTGGCAGACGCTGCGCCTCACGCGCCTCTGTCGGCGGTGAGGCGCACGCGCCATGTCGGCACCAACCAGGCGGCGACGCGTGTCCATGGCGGGGCCCCTCATTTTTCATTCAACCCGGTTGAATTTGTTCAACCTCCCAATTCAACCCCCTACCTCTCAACTACCTTATTGGACCCCCTCAACTAGTTGAACCCACTTTCAACCCCCTCTCAATCACCTTATTGTACATGGCCTTATACACAAAGTAGATACAAATACATAAACTCAAAACACACCAGCAAGGAGTTATATTGATTAAAATGATCGAAACCAGCCTTTCAACAATGAGAGAATAAAAGGCCGGAATCTGGAACGATTGAAACAACTGTTTCAATAAGAGTATAAAAAGGCCTACCAAAAATAAGGAATATTTGGATTTGCTCCTCCGAGGAGCTTCCTCTTCAGCTCCCACGACCGTGAATAGGAAACTCATCCCCCACCAAAGAGCTCTAGATCAAGCGGTATCCGGTGCTAGCTTCCTATGTAGAGGTCACGAGTTCGAATCCCGTCGGGGAGATTTGTGTTAGCCTATTTATAGGCCTAGTTGTAGCCTTCATGGCATTATCAATTAATAAAAAAACCCTTTTTTTTAAAAAAAAAAAAAAAAAAAAAGGAAACGCATCCCCCAATTAATAAAGAATCTGAGTCATAATGAAAGTCAGGTGCGGAGATATATTTCAAACTCACCCCAAATCAAATTAATATCAGCCAAAAAATAATAATAAAATAATCAGGCCCATGGCACTATGAATTGGGATTACATGTTCCAGCTAGAAGTTAAGTGTAATAATAATAGCTTCTTCATTTAGACACACAACGATAGGTTGAAGAAGACCTATAGTTCTTGTGAATTTTACAACTATGAATTTAAAGCAACCATGTCAAACAGCGCCTTGTTTGTTTTTCCATTCAGAGCCACTTAATGGGGTGAATGTCTGAGAGAGTCAGACCTTTAGGCATTAAGTCTGTTTTTTTTTTTTTTTTTTTTTTTTTTTTTTTTTCAGATTCAGATCTAAAAGCATCTGAATTGCCTCTTAATGTTCAGACCTAAAATGAAGTCTGATTTGCCTCTGAATTGATTTTTTTTCAATTTATATTTTTTCTTAAACTCATAATTCTAAAGATATCCAACTAAAACACTATATAAACAAACTATTCACGTCATTTTTCTACTTCATTCAATGTCGTAATCCTAAATTCAGATGTGTATTCAGACGAATAATCAAACAGTTTGAATAATTCAGAAATCAGCTTTCAGAAGCTGCCTCTTATCAATTCAGATATGCATTCAGATTTCAGGACTTAACACTTAAAAAAACAAACGCCACCTTACTCCACATGATAAAGGTGCAACAACTAGTATTTGGAAAGATGAAGTTTTTACAAACAGAGGACTATCAAAATAGAGAAGCTAAAAATAAGAAGGTCGTGTCCCAAAATAAATGTCCCTAACACTTTTAAGAATTGTATTTTACTAAATTATACTACATTGCACGTACAATCGTAAAATTGCATTAAGAATCTCTCCTAATTTAGAGATGCCACATAATTTTAGGACGTACGGACGGAGGGAGTAAATAACTACTCATGTAGTACACACGGATCTGGATTTTCTGCAGGACAGTCAAAGATCCAAACGAGGAGAAAACCCATTAATCACGACGGCCCTGTTGGTGGGGGCCAAACGATGATCAATGGAACCTGGGTAAAGTTACTTGCAAAGGAGGCTCCAACGGTCTCTCTCTTAAAAGATCACAAAAACAAAGAAATTTTTATCTTCCATCATACTGATATAACTAAAAGGTTCACATATAAAAGGGGTAGAACCTGGGTAAAGTTACTGAGAAAAAAAAGGCATCAGAGTAACTGAAGGTAGTTAGCAAAGCTTTTGCTGCTGTCATTTACCTAGTATTAGAGTAACTTACGATGCAGAAAGGGCAAAGAAAATAACAATATAAGTTATCTGCAGGCACAACGAAGTTAGTTTTGTCACGGAAGATTCTTGAAAGCGGATCAACGTACTGAGTAAAATTGCCTTTCTGTGTGGGGAAAAGCATAATAGATTAGCTTAAGGTAATAAAATCATAGAATCTAAAAGTGCAATACAACAATATAGGAAGAAACTAAGCTTCTTGTGGACTAGAAATGTGAAAAGCAATCGTATCAGAAAATGCACTATCAAAGATCCATGAAATCAGAATATAAAAGATTGCTTTAGTACTCCTTATGTACAAATCTCAAATTACAATTAACAAATATAAAAAGATGAAATAAAAATCAACTAAACCAAAAGGAGGACTACGGGCAATAGATTTGAAGATAATGGTTGTTCCATATGTGTCTATCCAAAAGATGCTAAAAGAGAAGGGAAATTGGAGTAGAATACAGAAAAAACATATCATTTCCTAGCTGCAAGTGTGCAGACTGTTGAAAACGAATCTGTTTCCCACACGCAACGAAAGCAAACAATGGTAAGATGATAAAGATGGCAAGAACACACAAAGATGAGACACAAGATTTACGAGAAAACCCCTCCAAAACGGAGGTAAAAAATCCTACCAGTCAAACGACCTTCCACTATATAAAATAGTTCAATACAACGAGTACAACGACTGTCGTTCCAGATTACAAACTAATTTGGAAGTCTCTATAATCTGAAAATAGACCACCTACATTATAATGAACCTCACTCTAACTAGTTCCCTCAACAAGCTCTCCAAGTATAATGACTTGCCTTACTTTCCAAATAGTATTTCACCCTTAATTTAGCCATGACAAGTCTAAAGGAAAACCAAGAAATTAATGACCCAATCAATTTCTTCGCTAATCCCATAAGGAAACCAACCCAAGTAGATAAGTCAATTACATTTCACGCACCTGGTGAATACCAACCATTGTACCATTCAATACAATGAACATGTACCGGAATCCCAGTTCGTATTTGTTGCTCAAGGAAGTAAGCTGACTGCAATATACCTAAACTTGCTGAACCTTGGGAAAGAAACAGAGTAAAAAACAAGACGGAGTATACATTAAACTATCAAAGGGATTCTTATTAGATTTTGGGCTTTCAGCAATCAAGTGCCTCTCACATGACAATTAACAATCATATACAATTCGGCTGGTTATGCATCAGTAGAATATACAAACATGTTCAGTACAACATGCTTCATTCATACAATTATTGTATAGGTAATCAACAGATCAAATCATGGCTAAGCAGTCAAACCAAAGCCGGATGCAGTATTGGCGTAGTTTTGTAGAAATTCCACAGAATGGCATCATCTTGAAACAACGATGAACATAATTTTCCATAAACTATTTATGGTTATATATCCATCCTAAATAGAAATTACTCCCTAATAACAAATGAACTACAACAAATTTTATTAAAATTTTCAACAATTGACTATGTATTAAATAGTTACTCCCTATTATTCATTAAAATTTACTACCTCTGTCCCTAAATGAGTGTCCAAATTTCATTTTAAGGGACACTGAAAATCTCAACTTTGTTGTACAATTTGGTAGCAAATATTCATATATAATCTTGTAATCTCCTTTCCAAACATTTAGTTTTGCACGTATAAAGAAACCGGTGAAAAAAAAATTCGAAAAAAAACATTTAGGGACAAAGTTATGTTCCAAAGAGACACTCATTTTGGGACAAAGATTTCTTGAAAATGGACACTCGTTTAGGGACAGAGGGAGTACAAATCTGGATCAGTTCCTATATAGCAATGATACACATTTCATTAGTAAAATGATCGAGCTTAAAGGAAAAGGGAAAAACAAACAAATTCATGGCAATTACTAATATTTTGATTATAAGAAACAAACCGTCACTTCGAGCAGTCTAAGCACAAGAAATCGATCATGATCTAGCTTCCATAACCAGAGAAAATCTCAGCTAAAACTAAGAACTCGATCCGTTCAAATTAAAACTAATCAAATTTCAAAATATAAGTCAAAACGAGAGAAATTTTACAGAGCGAAAACTACGCGGGGCACTTAATTACCGATCACGACCTCCGATATCGAAAGCTTCAGCTCCGATCCGTGAAAAATTAAGCTCCGGTGACATTACGCCGATAGAGTTTGCCGAACACGTGGAGAGCGGTGACAAAGCCGATGAAGCAAACGCTCATGACAAGGACGACCGTCGGCGAGATCTTAAGTCCAGGGGTATCGTCCGTGTAGAATCTGAGCATATTGCTTCCTCCGGCACCACCGTTGCTGAATCCGGCTGCGCCTGACGACGATGATCCGCCAAGTCGTCGGCGTCGCATGCCGGCAGTGGCGGCAGCAGAGCCGCGAGGAGCTGCGCCGACGAGGCCAGGACGGGAAGTGGAGGAGGAGGAGGATTGGGATTGGGAGGATCCTCTCACCATTGTGCAAACAGAATAGAACGGTGGACTGGAGAAATGAGAATTGAGTGAGAAATCGAGAAAATACTGTTAATTAAAGCTTTGATATGGATAATGATCAATTAAGTGATCACATCATTTTATTTTATTAATAACTAGTGTTACTCCCGTGCATCAGTTACTTATACTCACTTTTAATAAATTTAGATAACTTATTACTTAAAATTAGTGGTGACCCGGTAATTTTTCTATTGCTAATGAAGTATTTGAGTGTGATGTTGAAACCAATTGTGATTCGAGATAACTTATTACCAATATTCTAAAAAGCGCTAGGTACCGGAGTTGATCCTAACACCTAGAGACATAGGCAAGGCTTAGGCGGGGTTGGGGGAGGGGGAGGGTATAGGATACAGAAAGAGAGAATACTTGATTTATTTTATTTTATTTTATTGGGGTGGGGGGAGATAGAAACATGGGAAAATCAAAGTAGATAAAGTACTGTACGCCAATTTATTAGGGATTGCCAAACCGAACCGGAACCGGAAAACCGGGCCGGAAAAGCTTGGAATCGGAGCAAACCGGGGAGGAAACCGGAACAGGACGAACCGGAACCGCAAGGCATCCGGACCGGTTCAGGGTCACATATATGCCGAACCGGACCGGAACCGAAACCGTAACCGAACCAGAAATCCCTTGTTTTTCAATAATTTTAAAGGGGGGGTCCGGAACCGGACCGGAACCATACCGGAACCGGACCGAACTGGAACCGGATTGTGCCAAACCGGAACCGGAACCGGGGTAAGCGCGGGCCGGTTCAGGTTCACCTTTTTGCCGAACCGGAACCGGGCCTGGAACCGGTTTTGGCCATCCCTACAATTTATGACACTGGTGTGAGTGACCGGTGTTGAGTGAGTACAAGAAGAGGGCACGTCTGTAACGCCCGTCCTAATTCTTATTAAATTCTTGACTTGCATAATTATATGCTATTTTAATTGAGTTAATTATTTAACTAATTGAGCAAGTTTAGATCCTAATTGTTTAAGTTGGAACATTAGGGTCATTTGTGAAAAATAAAGTTTAGGAGCTAAAATGCTCAAAGTGAAACTTAAGGGCCTTTTTGTCAAAATTAAAACTCGAGGGCCTAATTGCAAATCCTTGAAAGTTGTTAAGGATAAAACTTTGTTTGCCTTTCTCTGGGCATTGTTTCCCCCAAAAATCTTTCTCTCGTACTTTCCTCTGTTTCATAAAAGAAAAGTTAGGGTTTACACTATTCTCGACTCCTCTCGCTTAATTATGCATATGTTCGAAAATCCGACTTCGCAGAAATGATTAGGGCGGTGAGTAGAGCATTTCCTGCCGAACAAAAATTAGTTTGGGTGAATTTGATTTCGGAGTAGGTAAGTCACTAGCTCCCCCTTGCTTGTAATAACATGCATATATGTTATTCTTGGTACTTGTACTTGTTAATTTCGTGAATTGGTTGAATTTTGTGATACTTGTAAAATTGGGACTAAGGGAGTAATCTTGTACTGTGTAAAGAGAAATGGAACAAAGTTATACTCCTACTTGGAAATTGAGTAAATTATACTCCTATTCGTGAGACGGTAAAATATTAACTTGATTTAAATATTATTAGAAAAATTGTACCATTATTTGTGGTACGGGGAAATGAATGGAAGTATCCCTAAATGATTATATTAGTATATTAGAAAATTATACTTATACTTTTGGGACGGTGAAATATTTAAAATGGAATAAAGGAAAATTATTTTATTATTTGTGGGACGGTAAAAAGAATGAAATAAACTTGAAAGTAATATTTTGAACTTGTTAGTATATTCCTGGGCATTGCTTGGATGTTAGAATGTTAATAAAAAGTTACTCCTACGCTTGGGACGGAGAATTCTTAAGCCTGGAAAGAAATTGAGTGTTGCTGAAAATCGCACCAGGCGCCCGCCTGGTTATCCTTCGAGCGCCCGCCCATTTCATCAGAAGTTTTGGTTTCAAAAGTACTATAATGAGCGGCCGCCCGGTCCATCGTAGGCGCCCGCCCGGTCCCCTGTTTCAACAAAAGTGTTTTAAATCTAAATTGAAATGAACGCTTACCCCTCGTAAGGCATAGAGCCTTAGTATAAGATGTCCTAGCAAGTGTATATGTACCTTTTGGGGCATTAGAACTTGGTCTTGAACATGAGTACTCATAGAATTAAAATGAGAACTTAAGTATAAGAGTAACAACTCTTTTATATGTCTTGAAAGTGCTAAGAACAAGCACTAATGTGTTATATGTGTCTTGAAACCAATGTTTGTGTACCTTAGGGGCACTAGAACAATGTCTTGAGCTTGAACATCCAAAGTATAGGATTAAGAACTTGTAAGTATGAGATGTATAACTCATCTACTTAGCTTGAACTTGAAGTATAAGACAATTAAATCTTGTACATGACTTGAATATCCAAAGATTGGAATAGTAACTTGAGTATAAGATAATTAATTCTTGTACATGTCTTGAACATCCAAAGAATTGGACTAAGAACTTGAATGTAAGATGATAAAATCTTGTACATGACTTGAAACCAATACGTGTGTATGGTAATGAACTTGAAAGTGCTATGAACAAGCACTAACGTGTTAGAACTATCATTGGTGTGTATGTGCAAATCTTGCATATAACTACTTGATAGAATGTGGCTTGTTGACTACTTCATACATGATATGAATAACCAAAGAGTTGGAATATAGAACTAGATAGAGAATGAACAACTCTAAGACATACTTGAATCTAATACGTGTGTATTGAAAGTGCTATGAACAAGCACTAATGTGCTAGTAATTGGTTTTAATCGTGCATATACTCAATGAAGTATATAAAGTATAAAGAAGATATCTTGTTCTTGAGTTGAGTTCCTAAAGAATGAGGGACTAGTGTAATATGAAGATAATTCATAAAACAATGATTATAGAACACAATATGTGTTGGAAAATGTATTCGATGATTAGCGATAAATATACGCGAGATATGATTGTGACTAGGTACAATACGACCTATTCGACTACGTGCTTGGAGTCAAAGATGTTTGGCTCTACTTGGAAGTAAGGGTATCGTGATAGACACATTAGTGTGTTAAAGATTATATGAATATGTACGTGCAAATATGACATATGACAAAGTGATATAGTATGACATACCCTACTACTTGGTTGGGGTCTGTTATTAATAGACTCTAATTTGGCTTGATTGTGTTACGTGGACACATTACGTGCCATTGTTATACTGATTTGTATTCGCAATTATTGCGTACGTGTACTTGTATTTGGTGAGCACATGATTACATGGTTCATGAAGAGCTAGTCCACTACTTTTGGACTTAGTTCTACTCTCGTAGTTCAAGTAAATACCTACTTGTGCATTCTTGTTTGAGTCCAGCTGGTCACCTTGCTTGTTCGGAAATATATAGGTTCACGCTTATCGCGAGAGCTGGGGCTTAAGTGATAATCGGGTCCCTATGTATTTGCGCTTGACCCCTTACTACAGGCCATAGTAAGGGCATAGCTTCCTTGGTTGGAGCAATACGCCTGACTTAAGTGAATGCTAAACTCTTGAACACCTCGTGAATCTTGTTCTTGTGAGTGATACTGGTTACCGGGTCCTCTTGTGTACTGCACAGCAGCAACTTGATTGATCGTGATTTGTCAACTGCAATAAGCAACGACAACAATGGTTTACTTGGGAGGAATAAGGTTGGAATATCCTTTTTAACGTGTTAGTTTAGCCTTATGTGCTAGTTACTTGAGGAGTTGGCTTAACCTCTCATATACTTGTTACTTGATGACATCTTGAGCATAATTACTTGATAATCTTCTTGATTTGCATGATTACATGATAACATGATATGTACTTGTATCTAGTAACTTACTGAGATTTATCTCACCCGTTCCTTGTTTATTTGTTCCCCTCCCCCCCAGGAAAGCAAGTGGTAATACGTTGTGAGGCTCGACTTAGCAGGGGTCTACTTGGCAGGTTGTTCTTGTTGGGGATTGTTATCCTTTCCAGTTTTGGTGAGGACGATTTGGTATCAGTTGTTTAGACTCAGTATATTGGGTAGACTTGTATAGTTCTTGTAGTGCCAGCTTATGTGCTAGGCATGTTTTCCGCTGTGTATAACCACATTTGGTTTAAATTTCTTGGTATAGAACTCGTTGTGAGCTATCTTAGCTCGTTTCTCTTGAGTTTATATGATGTCAGTTTGATATAAGCAGATGTCATTCAGTTTCTCGTTTCTTGTTAGTCACGCGCACCAGGTTCGAGGTTCTATTAGGGAATCCCGGGACTTGGGGGCGTGTCAGTTTTGGTATCAGAGCTATGGTTTAGCTCTAAGCCTAGATAGGGTCTATGGCCTAGGTTGGGTTAGTCTTGGGTGTGTTTTTAACGTCGAGTGCTTCGTTACTTGTTGTTATACCAGGCATAGGACTGGTGTTGATAGTGTTGATCTATTGGAATAAGATGGTTTGAGAATCGAGAGCGCGAGTCTTTAAAGACTTAGGCGTATCTATTTTGTGCAGTGGACATTGTTTCGTGCTATATATGCATGCTTGTCCTCATTTCTTGATTTACGTGAAAGTGTATTCTCTAGTAAGAGACTACATGCTTGATATCGTTATTTATAAGAGCTTGATAGAAGTGTGGGTGATAACACCCTATACGTTATATGTTAACTTGGTCATGTTACCTGCATAGGACATTGATGTGATACGTGTTATGGCTTAGCTTTTTATATGTTATGCCATTCTTGTTTTCCACAATAGATGGTGAATATTTCCATGCTAGTATGCTTGACTATTTTTATGAGCATGATATAATTATGTATGATATTCATGTTCTGCATTGAAAGCTCGAAAATGGTTATCAAGGTTGTGCTGAATAGTTAGCATATGTGGTTGATGGAAGAATGTCTACACCAAAATTGAAGAATGGATACATCATTCTTTGTGAGATCTCAGATATAATTTCTACTGAGTAGTACATGATACATGATGAGAACCTTGGGTTATCTTGAGTTACTACAGTACAAATATAGTGTTGATATTTAAATCAATGTTCATGACATCGGTTGAGTTAAAAGAGTTGAAGGTTCAACTTGAGGAATTTCTTGATAGAGGATTCACCCAGCTTAGTATATCTGCGTGGGGTGTATCTGTATTGATTGGCATGAAGAGATATGGTACTTTGCGATTTCATATTGAATGCAAAGAGTTCAGCTAGGTGACTATAATGAACCAGTACTTGTTATCGTGTATGGATTAATTATGTGATCCCTGAAGTTAATTAGTGGTCTATTCATTGTTTGTTTGATAAGTGGCTACCATTAGTTGGAAAGTCAACTATGAGGATATACTGAAGACATCTTCTTATATCAGGTATGCTCGTTATGAATTCGTGATTATGCTATTTTGATTGATATGTGATTTAGCAGTATTGATGGATTTGATGAATAATATCTTCAAACCATAATTTGATTTCTTTGCGATGAATTGATTAATGACCTGTTGGTGTATACCAAGTCGCAGACTGAGAATTAATTGTATTGAAATTTCTTGAGATAAACAATTGTTTCCAAAAACTAGTAAGAGATAGAGGATCTATTACCTTGAAATGGATACCTGAAGTAAGTATCTTTGTTGACCTATATAAGTGGACATAACCGAGGTACAATTATTCTTGACATTTTCTTGATCTTGTTAGAGATTCATTAATGAATTTCGAAGGTAGCTCTATCATTAACTATTTGACACAGGAAGCTACACTTTCTGATGGATTCATAAACGTGAAGCCAATTTTTAAATATTGAAATGATGGATGACCACAACTTCAGTATTTGACATTGCCTAGTGGATTCGACTAGTATGATGGTTATTTGGAGGATATAACCAGTGTTACTATTTTCTCGTGTATGTGTCAAGATTCACCAATATAGTGGATATGATAAATTCATTATGCATATTGAAGCTCGAACAAGAGATAAAACGTGTGTTAATTTAAAATGGTAACGTACTTGTATATGCTTCGAGGAGATTGAATCTTGATGAATAGAATAATTCTACTCATGACTTGAAATTGATTGTGATTCTACGGCTATTGTATTAGCGGATTCATTGAACTTAAAGACTTGTATTTCATGATTGATGGTACTGAATGGGAGAAATTTTTTTGAGTATTCAACTAAATCCTTGAATTGCGATTATTTGAAAGCAGAGTATCAGAGATCGTTTGATTTGTTATAATCCTTCGAGATTTGTGAATATATGAATATATTGCGATGGATTTCGTGGAAGGATTATCATTTAATAGATAAGTCCCGATGATATTGGTTATAGTGGATTGATTAATCAAATCTGCTTGACTTTATGTGTTGTGATGTTATGATCGATACATCTTGATTACATGGGATACCTGTGGATATAATATATGACATGGATTCTTGTTCTAAATCTTGTTCTACACCTTGTTTTACATCTTGATTATGGTAAATTTTCTGAGCACTCTGGATATTTAACCTAGTTTGCCTCTTGATCATATGTTGCGAGTATGTGAAGTGGATTTCCTTGTAGCTATTGTATGAGTTTGCGATTTAGTGGAAATTCCATCACCCGAATTACTTAGTATATGGATAATTGCTTGTATGGATATTTGGTTCTTGTCTTGAGCACGAATACTTCTTGTGAAAGTTCATGGGAAAGTCACGGTATCGAGAAGGTTATGTAAGAATAATACTCGCAGGTAATTGATAATATGGTGTGGTATACCATATTCTTGATATTCTTGAGTGCTATTTGTTATTTATATGTGTTATAATTTCAATCAGTAAAATTCGAGGACAAATTTTCTTTAAGGAGGGGAGGATGTAACGCCCGTCCTAATTCCTATTAAATTCTTGACTTGCATAATTATATGCTATTTTAATTGAGTTAATTATTTAACTAATTGAGCAAGTTTAGATCCTAATTGTTTAAGTTGGAACATTAGGGTCATTTGTGAAAAATAAAGTTTAGGGGCTAAAATGCTCAAAGTGAAACTTGAGGGCCTTTTTTTCAAAATTAAAACTCGAGGGGCCTAATTGCAAATCCTTGAAAGTTGTTAAGGATAAAACTTTGTTTGCCTTTCTCTGGGCATTGTTTCCCCCAAAAATATTTCTCTCGTACTTTCCTCACTTTCATAAAAGAAAAGTTAGGGTTTACCCTATTCTCGACTCCTCTCGCTTAATTATGCCTCTGTTCGAAAATCCGACTTCGAATAAATGATCAGGGCGGTGAGTAGAGCATTTCCTGCCGAACAGAAATTAGTTTGAGTGAATTTGATTTCGGAGTAGGTAAGTCACTAGCTCCCCCTTGCTTGTAATAACATGCATATATGTTATTCTTGGTACTTGTACTTGTTAATTTCGTGATTTGGTTGAATTTTGTGATACTTGTAAAATTGGGATGAAGGGAGTAATCTTGTACTGTGTAAAGAGAAATGGAACAAAGTTATACTCCTACTTGGAAATTGAGTAAATTATACTCCTATTCGTGAGACGGTAAAATATTAACTTGATTTAAATATTATTAAAAAAATTGTACCATCATTATTTGTGGTACGGGGAAATGAATGGAAGTATCCCTAAATGATTATATTAGTATATTAGAAAATTATACTTATACTTTTGGGACGGTGAAATATTTTAAATGGAATAAAGGAAAATTATTCTATTATTTGTGGGACGGTAAAAAGAATGAAATAAACTTGAAAGTAATATTTTGAACTTGTTAGTATACTCCTGGGCATTTCTTGGATGTTAGAATGTTAATAGAAAGTTACTCCTACGCTTGGGACGGAGAATTCTTAAGCCTGGAAAGAAATTGAGTATTGCTGAAAATCGCACCAGGCGCCCGCCTGGTTATCCTTCGAGCGCCCGCCCATTTCATCAGAAGTTTTGGTTTCAAAAGTACTATAATGAGCGGCCGCCCGGTCCATCGTAGGCGCCAGCCTGGTCCCCTGTTTCAACAAAAGTGTTTTAAATCTAAATTGAAATGAAAGCTTACCCCTCGTAAGGCATAGAGCCTTAGTATAAGATGTCCTAGCAAGTGTATATGTACCTTTTGGGGCATTAGAACTTGGTCTTGAACATGAGTACTCATAGAATTAAAATGAGAACTTAAGTATAAGAGTAACAACTCTTTTATATGTCTTGAAAGTGCTAAGAACAAGCACTAATGTGTTATATGTGTCTTGAAACCAATGTTTGTGTACCTTAGGGGCACTAGAACAATGTCTTGAGCTTGAACATCCAAAGTATAGGATTAAGAACTTGTAAGTATGAGATGTATAACTCATCTACTTAGCTTGAACTTGAAGTATAAGACAATTAAATCTTGTACATGACTTGAATATCCAAAGATTGGAATAGTAACTTGAGTATAAGATAATTAATTCTTGTACATGTCTTGAACATCCAAAGAATTGGATTAAGAACTTGAATGTAAGATGATAAAATCTTGTACATGACTTGAAACCAATACGTGTGTATGGTAATGAACTTGAAAGTGCTATGAACAAGCACTAACGTGTTAGAACTATCATTGGTGTGTATGTGCAAATCTTGCATATAGCTACTTGATAGAATGTGGCTTGTTGACTACTTCATACATGATATGAATAACCAAAGAGTTGGAATATAGAACTAGATAGAGAATGAACAACTCTAAGACATACTTGAATCTAATACGTGTGTATTGAAAGTGCTATGAACAAGCACTAATGTGCTAGTAATTGGTTTTAATCGTGCATATACTCAATGAAGTATATAAAGTATAAAGAAGATATCTTGTTCTTGAGTTGAGTTCCTAAAGAATGAGGGACTAGTGTAATATGAAGATAATTCATAAAACAATGATTATAGAACACAATATGTGTTGGAAAATGTATTCGATGATTAGCGATAAATATACGCGAGATATGATTGTGACTAGGTACAATACGACATATTCGACTACGTGCTTGGAGTCTAAGATGTTGGGCTCTACTTGGAAGTAAGGGTATCGTGATAGACACATTAGTGTGTTAAAGATTATATGAATATGTACGTGCAAATATGGCATATGACAAAGTGATATAGTATGACATACCCTACTACTTGGTTGGGGTCTGTTATTAATAGACTCTAATTTGGCTTGATTGTGTTACGTGGACACATTACGTGCCATTGTTATACTGATTTGTATTCGCAATTATTGCGTACGTGTACTTATATTTGGTGAGCACATGATTACATGGTTCATGAAGAGCTAGTCCACTACTTTTGGACTTAGTTCTACTCTCGTAGTTCAAGTAAATACCTACTTGTGCATTCTTGTTTGAGTCCAGCTGGTCACCTTGCTTGTTCGGAAATATATAGGTTCACGCTTATCGCGAGAGCTGGGGCTTAAGTGATAATCGGGTCCCTATGTATTTTCGCTTGACCCCTTACTACAGGCCATAGTAAGGGCATAGCTTCCTTGGTTGGAGCAATACGCCTGACTTAAGTGAATGCTAAACTCTTGAACACCTCGTGAATCTTGTTCTTGTGAGTGATACTGGTTACCGGGTCCTCTTGTGTACTGCACAGCAGCAACTTGATTGATCGTGATTTGTCAACTGCAATAAGCAACGACAACAATGGTTTACTTGGGAGGAATAAGGTTGGAATATCCTTTTTAACGTGTTAGTTTAGCCTTATGTGCTAGTTACTTGATGAGTTGGCTTAACCTCTCATATACTTGTTACTTGATGACATCTTGAGCATAATTACTTGATAATCTTCTTGATTTGCATGATTACATGATAACATGATATGTACTTGTATCTAGTAACTTACTGAGATTTATCTCACCCCGTTCCTTGTTTATTTGTTCCCCTCCCCCCCAGGAAAGCAAGTGGTAATACGTTGTGAGGCTCGACTTAGCAGGGGTCTACTTGGCAGGTTGTTCTTGTTGGGGATTGTTATCCTTTCCAGTTTTGGTGAGGACGATTTGGTATCAGTTGTTTAGACTCAGTATATTGGGTAGACTTGTATAGTTCTTGTAGTGCCAGCTTATGTGCTAGGCATGTTTTCCGCTGTGTATAACCACATTTGGTTTAAATTTCTTGGTATAGAACTCGTTGTGAGCTATCTTAGCTCGTTTCTCTTGAGTTTATATGATGTCAGTTTGATATAAGCAGATGTCATTCAGTTTCTCGTTTCTTGTTAGTCACGCGCACCAGGTTCGAGGTTCTATTAGGGAATCCCGGGACTTGGGGGTGTGTCAACGTCAATGTTCCGATCCCCAATCCAGTTTACCTTACCAAGGTTATGAACCTCCGGATTACACGAATGGGTTTATTGCAAAATTGACATGCGTACTTTCATTTATTTTCAATTTGACTCGCGAACTTTGGAAACATCAAATGTGGTTTGCGTACTTTCATTTTCAAAATTTTGAGACGACTTTTCTAACACCCGTTAAAAAACTTAACGGGACACTCTATATAGGGGGTAAAAGTGTAAAGAATTAAATTTAAAGTCCTAAATTATGTTGCCTGACAAATGCCGGAGTGCCGGCGGCAAAATGTATCGTAAATCGCGCTGTTTGGGGAAGAATGAGTGAAGCTTCCACCGTGGAAGAAAATGATGACCGGAACTATTTTATGTGTTGCTCAATGGCTTCTCGAGATCGGTGATGGCCCACTGAGGATCATTTTCTGGGGCGGGTCTGTAAATCCGGTTGAGAGGATTGGTGGTACGATCGAGAACGTCAAACGAGAAGACCCCGTCGACTGGATTCGCGTTGGCGGTGACTTTCCGGTCAAGAAACTCGGCCAATTCGCGGTTGAATGTGCCGTCGGGATGCCGGAGCATGTTGTAGGCTAACTTGAAGTTGGAAATGAGATCCATGTGTGCAAAGGAACAACTTTCTGCCGGAAAATGAGAAAACTATTTCATATAATTAGAAGCTTGTCTTCAATAAGAGGTCCAAAATCACGAACCATTCAAATCAAATTGATCAATTTAGAATAAACATAAGATATCACACATCAATCTTGATGTAATTAGGGTGAAATAATAAGAACCCTAAGCCCAAAAGATGTATCTCGAAATTGCACCAAATACAAAAAAAAAAAGTCAAACAAAAGGGGGAAATTGATGAAAATGGAGAAAACCCCAATTTCCAATCATAGGAAAAAAAAGATAAATTTCATCCTAAAACCGGTGAATTCTTCCTTAAAATACCAAATTTGTTGAACAAGAAACTCACAAAAAGGGACGAACCCACTTCAAATCACTGAAAAAGATTCAATTTTTCTCCCACAAATCAACCATTTTTTTCCTGTGTTACCTTCTTCCCCTACCCTCCATGGATTCCGGCGACCGAAGAGTTTGCAGCTCATTTCTTCTTTCTCTCACATTTCACCAACATGATTTAGGACTTTAAGTTTAATTCTTTACACTTTTACCCCCTATATAGAGTATCCCGTTATGTTTTTTAACGGGTGTTAAAAAAGTCGTCTCAAAATTTTGAAAATGAAAGTACGCAAACCACATTTGACGTTTCCAAAGTTTGCGAGTCAATTGAAAAAAACTGAAATTACGCATGTCAGTTTTGCAATAAACTCTTACACGAATCCCTTGTACACTGATGACGCCACAGAATTCGGGGTCAATGTATTAGATGGATATCTGGCTTTTATTATCCGGTTCACCTGTTAACACAACAAAGACAATGAAACCGTCAAGGTCAAGGCCAGGTTTTATCCCAGCTTAGACCCTCGGGCGTAAGAGTGAGATTCTCTGGAGAGTCTAAGAACAAGGCGTAGAATGCCTTGGGAGAAGTTTAGAGTTCTCTGTGTGTTTTGAGTGTGTGTACGGGGTTTATTCATAGCTGAGGGAGAGATAGAAAAAAGGCTTATATATCCCCCCTATTATCCAACGGTCCGACCGCATGTCTAGGAGTAGACTTTGCCAACTTGGCCACATGTCGCCCTGCGATAGGTCGGCATTCCGGACTTGACATGCTCTGACCAAGGGATGTCGTGATGTTGACACAGCCGGCGCCGAACATGGTAGGTGGTCAAGGAAGTCCAAGCGCATTTAATTTGATAGGAGGGCTCTGACCCAGTCATTAATGCTGCCTTTATTCCGGACTCGCCGAGGAGGCCCCGAGCTCGCCGAGGTGGCGGATCCCGAAGACTGAGAGGTGATCCAAGATCTCACTTCGGCTCGTAATATCTGAGTGATCTCGATATCATCATAAGAAAGACGAGGTTGACCAAATTGCTGGCATTGAACCTCTTCCAGGGACGACTCCGGTTCGTTAGTATCCGGTCTAACTTCTGAGCCCGGTCCATCTGGTGTGGGCTCTTCAACTCTACCTCACTACAGTTTTGCGTCTCCAGATTACAGTAATCCCCAGTATAATAATATGGAGGTTAAGGCTCATTATGGTATTGGATCTCAGGGTTGTGTTAATTCTCAGTATAGTAAGGCTGACTACAGTAATGGATCTCAGGGTTGTATCACCCAATACAGTTCCCCATATAATTCATGGAACTACGCTTCTCATCAGAGATCCGAGGCCATTATAATTTGGTGACAGGCCGCCGGATTACATTTATGGATCTCAGGGCTACACCAATCCTACATTTAGTATGCCCGACTACAGTTAGGGATCTCAGGATTAAACTTATTGTACATGCTAGAGATATTGTGTACAAGGGCAGTTTTTTTTTTTTTTTGATTTTGGACCACGTGTATTGTTTGGGCAACATCTTCATGTACGTTTTGGCAGCAATTTTAGATTTCTTTTCTTTTTAGTTGAGTGACTTTCTTAGTTTACGAATATTATATACATTTTGCTCATTTCTTCTTTTCCTTGATTGCTGGCACCAGGCAGATACACAGCTAATGCAATCTGATCATGCAGTCTGGAGACTTGTCATTAAGCCGCCCCCTCCTTGCATCAGGGGATGTTCATTGCACAGAGGTAAGTTGTCAGTCCTTGGCCTTCAAGTTTTGTGTCGGATTTCTTCCGCCCCAAATACCCTTTAAGTTGTCCTTAAATATGCGCAAGATCTTGATTGCCTTATATAATGTGAAGCTTGCTCGTTAGTTAGACATCCATCGGAATATGTTAGCTTAATATGTAATTCATGCCAATGTAAATCATATTACTATATATATAAATTTATTCTTTCTGTTATACATTTCTAATTGTGATCAAGAATCTTCACCTTCACTTTTATCAACCAAGATTCCAGTCATGCATCATGTGCGTTTGATAAAATGCCACAAAGACTGAATTTGTAAACATCAAAGAATCTTAACAAGAACATCAACAAGAATGTAGGATCATATCATAATTAAGGCATCGGCTCACCATTTCATCATGAATGGAAGCCCTAATTGAGGTACCTGACAGAGAGTTGATGATATCGAGCGGAGAAAATGGCCGTCTGATTGAAAGATCAATATAGTTGATTTAGGTTTTTTACATTAATAAACTGTTATGTTCTGGACTAGAGACAATTAATTCAATTGTGTAAAATGAACTATTTGTCAATTGATAGAATTAGGAATTATCGAAGGAGATTTAAGAAGAGATTTGTAGAAGAATTCAGGAGAAAAAGGAGTGGGAAAGAGAGATAAAGATAGAGAGAGATGAGAGAAATTGGAAATTGTTTATTGATTAATTCTTGCCATCAGTGGCGAAAGATTCAGCTAATAACGAGCTCAGCACATGGCAGCACATGGCACATGCATTCTAACAAACTAACAGAACGACACCGTTTATGCCCCTCCTAGAACTATCCCAAAAGACTAGTTAAATGACAACGTTTGTACTAAAAGAAAACCTACAAATAAACATACGCTTACTGCTAATCCTTATCTAGTATTGAAACGACGACGTTAATGGAATGATCCAAAATTAACGGTCTTCCCCAATTTATTCGAAGAACCCTAGATATTACACTCCCTTCCCCTTCAAATAATCCTTGTCTCAAGGATTAAATTCAGGAAAATTTGCAGCGATAACTGGCAATCCTCCCACGTTGCATCCTCCGGCAGCGAATTCGACCACTGAATTAACACTTGTGTTGCTAGCCTGTTATCTTTCTTAACAAGTCTTCGGTCCAAAACAGCAATTGGCTCCACCAAAAACTGGCCTTCTGTACCCACATAAGGTAAGGAAGGGTTGGGAATGATGTTGGCCCCAATTTTGCGTTTGAGCAAAGACACATGAAACACAGGATGAATCTTTGAAGTAGCTGGTAATGCCAATCTGTAGGCCACAGTGCCAATCTTAGCCTCAACCTGACAAGGCCCAAAATATTTTGGTGCAAGCTTCATGTTCCTACGTAGAGCGAGGGAGGTCTGTCTGTCTATATGGCTGCAATTTGAGGTAAACCCAATCACCAATGTCAAATACTCTTTCAGTTCTTCCATTATCTGCAAAGACCTTCATCCTTTCTTGAGCTTCAACCAAGGCATCCCTCAGCATTTTAACCTGCTTATCCCTTTCTTTGATGAAATCAGTGACTGCATCCACTTTACTATATTGTTCATGGCAGAATAATGCTTGTGGGGGGGGGTAGCCATAAAGGGCCTCAAAAGGTGTCATGTTTAAGGCAGTGTGGTGGTTGGTGTTATACCACCATTCAGCTAGGGTTAGCCAATTGGACCACAATTTGGGTTTGGCACTAGAAGCAGTTCTCAGGTACATTTCCAAACATCTGTTTAGCCTTTCCGTCTGACCATCAGTCTGGGGGTGATAGGCTGTACTCAGGTTGAGTTTAGTACCTAAGAGAGAAAAGAGTGATTGCCAAAATTGACTTAGAAATTTTTTGTCTCTGTCTGAGGTGATGGTAACAGGTAAGCCATGATACTTGTAAATAGAATCAAAGAAGTTCTTGGCTATGGTATAGGCTGTATAGGGATGTTTAAGAGGTATGAAGTGGCCATACTTGGTGAATCTGTCTACCATAACCAAGATGGAATCCCAATTGTTAGACATAGGAAGCCCTTCAATGAAATCCATTGCAATGTCAGCCCAAGGCCTAGTAGGTATAGGGAGAGGTTGAAGTAGTCCAGCAGGGTAGACATTCTCAGTTTTATGTTATTGACAAATATCACAGGGGCTGATCCATTGATGTACTTGTTTCTTCATTCCAGGCCAAAAGAAGTGTTGTGCCACTCTTTTTGTGGTCCCCAGTATGCCATAGTGGCCCCCAAGAGGAGAGTGGTGCAATTCTTTTACTATCCTTTCCCTTAATCCTCTTTTACTGCCAATGACAATCTTACCCTGATGCCACAAAAGCCCATCATGCAGGGTATAAGATGAATAATCCCCATTCTGTAACAGGACCCCTTCCAGAATTTTCTGTATCTCTTCATCCCCTTCCCAACTTTCTAGTACTTCAGTCACCCATTTAGGTTGTACCACACTGATTGCTTTACATTGCTTTACAGCTTGAGGCCTTCTGATCTTCATACATCATTGATAGAGCATCTGCAGCCTTGTTCTCAACCCCTTTCTTATAAGTGATTGTGTAGTCAAATTCCAACATCTTGGAAATCCATTTCTGTTGCAAACCCCCAGTAACCCTTTGATCCATGAGATATTTGAGACTCTCATGATCAGTTTTAATTTGGAATTTTTGCCCACAAAGATAATACCTCCACTTCTCAACAGCAAGTATGATGGCTAGGAATTCCTTTTCATAGGTTGATAACCCCAAATGTTTTGGACCTAAAGCTTTGCTAATGAAAGCAATTGGCCTCCCATCCTGCATTAGAACAGCTCCCACTCCATTGTAACAGGCATCAGTTTCCAGAACAAAGGGCTTTGTAAAGTCTGGCATGGCAAGGACTGGTGCTTGGGTCATTTGTCATTGCTTGCTTAAGATCTTGGAAGGCCTTGTCAGCTTCACTGCTCCATATAAAAGAGTTCTTTTGGAGTAGCTTTGTCAAAGGCTTGCTAATCACCCCATAGTTTCTAATAAATCTTCTGTAGTACTCTGTCAACCCCAAAAAACCTCTTAACCCCTTCACTGTTAAAGGTGTGGGCCAGTGTAACATGCTTTCAACTTTAGATGGGTCAGTAGACACTCCTTTTCCAGACACTATGTGACCTAAATATCCCACCTTAGTGGCCCCAAAGGTACATTTACTTCTCTTGACATATAATTGATGCTCCCTTAACCTCTTCAATTTCAATATGCAGGTCCATAGTGGGACTATATACTAAGATATCATCAAAAAATACCAACAAAAATTTCCTCATAAAATCTTGAAAAACAGAATTCATAAGAGCTTGAAAGGTAGAGGGAGCATTTGTAAGGCCAAATGGCATTACCTTAAACTCATAGTGGCCATGGTGAGTCTTGAAGGCTGTCTTGCTGATGTCCTCCTCTTTCACCCTTATCTGATGATATCCTGACCTCAAATCCAGTTTAGTGAAGAATTGGGATCCATGCATTTCATCCAAAAGCTCATCTATGATGGGAATAGGAAATTTATCCTTAATAGTTAAGCTATTCAGCTCCCTGAAATCAATGCACATCCGCCATGTCCCATCCTTTTTCTTGACTAGTAACACTGGAGATGCAAAAGGACTGCAGCTGTTCTGTATCACCCCACTTGCTAACAAGTCAGCTACAATCTTCTCAATCTCATTCTTTTGGAAATATGGGCATCTATAAGGTCTTTTATTTACAGGTTGACTCCCAGGCTTCAAAGGGATACTATGATAAAATTCTCTAATGGGAGGTAGTCCCATTGGTTCTGAAAAAACATCAGGATACTCATCTATCAAGGCCTGTATCTGTGGGTGAATAGGTCTCTCCTCCTCCTGCTCTATTGTCATTTCATACATCTGTATGATTGCTCCACATGGATATGATGCTAAATCCTTCCTTGCAGTATTAGCATTCATGAATGTAATGGCCACGGTATCTTCTACCCCCTTCAAGCAGCAACTCTTTCCATTCGTTTCAAAACTCATGGTCATCTTTTGGAAGTCAAAGGTAATGGGGCTTATAGACTTTAACCATTGGACCCCCAATACTGCATCACACCCTCCTAACCTCATCACTTTCATCTCAGTTTGGAATTCCATCCCCTGCATCTTCCATTTAATTTTTTTGCATTTACCTTGGCTACACAGCTTACTTCCATCAGCAACAGTAACAGGAATGTTTTCTGTAGACTCCACTACACAACCCAATCTCTTAGCAGCTTTCCCATCCAAGAAATTGTGGGTGCTACCACTATCAATAAGTACATGGAAAGATTTATTGCCTACTCTCCCAACCAATTTGAGGGTTTGTGGTGCTAGACTCCCAGTTAAGGCATGCATGGATATGCCTAAATTCTCTAGTACTTCCTCCTGCACTCCATCCACTGGAACATCTAACGAATCATGACAGATCTCCTCTTCCTCACACTCCTCAACCCCCAACATAAATATCTGTCTATTTTTGCATTTGTGCCTAATTTTGAAAACCTCATCACAATTGTAGCATAGACCCTTTTCCCTTCTAGCCTGCATTTCAGCATGAGTCAACATTTTCATAGGGTAGCTGGGTTTACTGCTGGACCCTTCAGTCTTTTGATTGACTGAAGTAGCACTAGGGGTTGGGTTCCTTGATAAGGTGGTGGTGAATGTAGGTTTTTGGGTATTTTGAATTGTGGTG
This sequence comes from Campanula takesimana, assembly GCA_026119855.1. Lineage (NCBI taxonomy): Eukaryota > Viridiplantae > Streptophyta > Magnoliopsida > Asterales > Campanulaceae > Campanula > Campanula takesimana. The sequence goes on from JAOWBW010000673.1 coordinate 505,506, forward strand.
TTGGGTTTAGAGTATGGTGTGAATTGAGAGCTACTTCTAAAGTTAGCAGCTCTTTGTTTATTGTTAGTGATTTCCCAGTGAGATTCCTCCACCCTAGCTATGCTTATGCTTTGAACTAGGGTAGTGTGAAATTGAGATTGAACCCTGAACTTGATATCCTCCTTCAAACCCCTTATAAAATTGTTCACATAGAACTTCTTTTTTAGGGAAGGGTTTTCTGCCTTTATAATTGCCCTCAGCTTTTCAAATCTATCTTGGTATTCCGCAACAGTCCTCGTTTGTTGCAGAGAAGAGAACTCCCCTTCTATGTTTTCATATGCTTGTGGACCAAATCTGACAGCCACCGCATGAGAAAACTCATCCCATGATAAGGAATCAATCTCTTCATAAAAATTTTGGTACCAAGATTCAGCACTCCCTTCAAAGTGCATGGTGGCCAATTCAACCCTGTCGTATAAAGGCACATTCCTATATTTGAAAAATTTATGACACTTCTTAATCCACCCTCTATGATCTGCCCCAGAGAATTTAGGGAATTCTAGTTTGAGATGTTTTTTATATAACTCATTCACACCCTTATCAGTTTTGGGCTCCTCATCATATCTTCGATTATGAGTAAAATCTGTATTATCTACCAAATTAATGGTCTTAGGGATTACCTTCCTCATCGTGTTGCCACTAGGCCCCTTCTCAAATGGTGGTGGTCCCAAAATGGAGGGTGAGCTACTTGATCCACCCATTCCTTTCCCTGCTTCATCTGACTTCTCAGGTTCTTTTCCAGCTTACTCCCTGGCATACCCAAAATCAGCATACGGATTTCATCTATGTTTTTGTTCATGCTAGCCATCTCCCCCTTGATTTCAGTGGTCTGGTTCTGCATGGATTCTTCCAAGTTGTTTATCATTTCAGCCAGCGCCTTGAGATTAGCTTCAACAGCTTGCCAACGTGTGTCCACCATCTTCCTCAGGCTATCTCTGGATCGAGATAGCTCTGATACCAGATTTGTTATGTTCTGGACTAGAGACAATTAATTCAATTGTGTAAAATGAACTATTTGTCAATTGATAGAGTTAGGAATTATCGAAGGAGATTTAAGAAGAGATTTATAGAAGAATTCAGGAGAAAAAGGAGTGGGAAAGAGAGATAAAGATAGAGAGAGATGAGAGAAATTGGAAATTGTTTATTGATTAATTCTTGCCATCAATGGCGAAAGATTCAGCTAATAACGAGCTCAGCACATGGCACATGCATTCTAACAAACTAACAGAATGACACCGTTTATGCCCCTCCTGGAACTATCCCAAAAGACTAGTTAAACGACAGCGGTTGTACTAAAAGAAAACGTACAAATAAACATACGCTTACTTCTAATCCTTATCTAGTATTGAAACGACGACGTTAAAGGAATGATCCAAAATTAACGGTCTTCCCCAATTTATTCGAAGAACCCTAGACATTACATAAACATTGATGTTGATCATGGAAAAGTATTATACCTGGTTGTGATTATCGTTTCCTTTGTAAAGAAATAGAGTTCCTTGTTTGTTCTTGTTTCTATTTGCTCTCAGTTCAGCGTGTGAATGTGTTTATACTTGGGGATTGTTGCTGTTGGGGCTTTCGGCTTTCTGTTATTCCGTTAGCAGAAACGGTAAGGTCAGTTAACATTGGCGGGAACGAATCCCCACTGGTTTTTGAAAAATTAACAATAAATATTTTTTTAAGTAATCATTTCGTACCAAAATAATCTTTTTTTATTTGACTATTCAAACATTTTTGAAAATATAAACACTTGTTTTATTCAGTAACTATGTTTTATTTATGTACTTTTAAGTTTAAATTGTAAAAATGGAAATAATCTTTTAATAAGACAATGAAAAATAACAAATAGAAATATATTTAAAAGAATAGAGGAGTATCTAAGGTTATAACAATTAATATTGTCACATTTCTAATAAAACAAAGAAATTTAATGTAATTTTACATTACGAAAACCATATACTCCCTCTGTTGCCACCGTTGCCAGTTAGTGTGAACCAAAATGTTGTGCACACAAATTAAGTAAAAGAGAAATAAATAATGAAAGGAGGTGTTTGTGAGTATGAAAAATTAAATAGGAGAGAGAATAAGTGAGAGAAATAGTAAAGATTTTTTGCAATTCTTAAGGCAAGGCAGTTCACGCTAACATTAGACGGATGAAAAAGAAAATAAAAGGGAGAAAATAAAAGGGAGGATATGATGAAAAAGAAAATAAAAGGGAGAAAATAAAAGGGAGTATATATCCTCGTACAAACTAGTTACTCCTTCCATCCTAGTTTAAGGTTCTTTATTTTTGGAAAAAAATTGAATAGTTTTTTGGATATTTTTGTCCTCATAAAGTTTATCTATTATAAAAGGACCATCACTTACCCATCTATTTTTCACCCACTTGCTTTATGAATGAGCAATTATATCTTCCACCCACTACCATTCTTGACTCAAGTTTATCTTAATTCCTTAATAAGCGTGCAAAATCAAACTAAGAACCTTAAACATGGACGGAGGGAGTATAAAACCCGTTCTCTTTCAACGTTCACTACACTAAATCAATTGAGGAGCCGAGAGCCATAACAATGTCGGCCCAAGATTTCATGGGCCCAATCCACCAGGTCAATTTGGGCAAATTTGAAAGAACCGCAATGATATGCCCACCCAAACCTAACGCTTGATGCGCTGCAGTTGACACAACATCCATGTGCAACATGAAAGAAGGATGTAAGATAGGCATAACTTGGATGACAACTCTAGGACCAAAAAGGGAAGAATAATGTCCGCTAGTATTTTTGCAAATCCCTTTCGAGCATCTAAACTGAATGTTTGGCAATTTGGAATAGGAAGGGTGTTTAAGCTGCCATGCTTTTTAAGAAAGATTGCTTTTTTTTTTTTATTGATTTTTCGTAGTCGTAGTTACAAATGAGAAATGAAGAGGCTTTTATAGCCTTGCGAAACTAAACCTGATTAGCCGGTCTTGCAACCGGTTACCTAATGAATCTAATAATTTACATAAAAGCAAACGATAATGAAAACTTTACATAAAGCAAAAGATAACGATAAGATTCTTTTCTATAAAGCAAAAGTAAATAAAAAGCTGGCTGCCGCTTATTTTGTCATTGCTCTTTGCTTCGTCATTGCTTACGTTCTTTATCCTCCAGCTGTCTTCTAAAAATCTCGATAATTGCTGTTGATCGTAGGAATTGTGTCATCTGTCTGGCAGTCTTGCATTATGTCATCTTCTGGGTGTGGCCACGGTGTGTCCTCATCGTTGTTGATGTGCTATTGCTCTAGTTTGTTGCCTTCTCCTACGAATGGGAGAAGCATGTCCCAGTTCTTTTTTGTCCAGATTTGGACGTAATGTCTTCCGCCATTAATTTGTAGTCGTGCCAAGGAAAGTGTCTAGGAAGATCTGGTGTTTTTTGTTAATTTTTGATGAAACTTGTATGGAATTCGGTTATTGTGTCCACGTTTTGTTCATGAAGCCAAAAGAGGCTTGAGAAATCAATGTGTTCTTCAATCTTTACTGCCATTTCTAAGAGCACTTGATCTTCTCGTTTAGTACTGATAAAAATCCTTTTTCTTGCAGGTATGTATGTGTGACTGTCGGCTTCTGGAAATGATGAGAATATTTTACACCCTACTTGTTGTGAGTAGGAGTGTGTAGCTATGTTCCCTGCTACCAATGTGATTTTCTCTCCAAATGTGTTGATGATTTTTTCTGTAGTGGGAGTTAATCGGAATTCGATGTAATCAATCATACCGTAATGGTAAAATTGAGTAATAAGCTCCTGTGGCATGTCTGTTTTGAATAGATCCACCTGTAACATTAAAACTCATGTATCGCTTCCTTTGCTGTTTATTCTTTCTATCACTTTCACCCCTGTGTATTTAATTTCGCGAAATACTATCTGTATAATTTTCTGATGTAATTTATACAGGATTAAGGGGAATCCTGGGCAAATTTTTTCAGATATAATGTCATCGAGGCATTCGATTCTGTCCAGAACTGGCTTTAATGTTTGCCTCCATGGAATTTCTAGAATACGAGCTTTAAGGCTGTCAAAGTCCCTGTGAATGGGATCTGTTGTGCTTTTCAGTTTACTTTCGAGAGTGGCTATCTGTTGTTTGAGCATTTGATTCTCAATCTGTAGCTGGGTGTCTTTCCCCTTTTGAAGCACATGTTTTTGGAGATTGACAATTATCTCCTCCTGTTTTTTAATGATCTGTTCGGGATTTTCTTGTGTAATTTCTGAGAATGTTTTTACTTCTTCAGGCTCTATGAAGAAATTTTCGAGCCCGAAATATCCTCTAGCCACATTCATGGCATCTGAAAAACTGTAGAACCCTTTATAAAGAGGGTCTGTGCACTGTATATGTTTGATTACTGTTTCCCATTTGTTGAAAATTCCGAGTTTTGTACCTCGAAAGATTATGCAGTGAGAAAATATTTTTGGAACTGTTGTTTTTTCCGGAGTTTTTTGGGCTATTTCTAAAAAGTAATACCCAAGAGAATTTAAAATTTGCACTTTCTTTGTTGATTCATTGGGAAATGTATGGATGTGCCAAAGATTGTCGAGAAGACACTGTTGCTTTACTGTTAAATCCATCCCAAAAATGGGCCTGAATTTCTTGTTTTCTTCTGTGCAAATTGGCAATGTATTTGGGCCAAAAGTTATGGATCTCTGTTGGGTTCTGGGGACAAAATTTTTATCGGAAATTTTTCTGAAAGAGCTTGGCCCAGCCTGTGAAAGAATTTTGTTCAAAAAGGATAATGGAAACTGTGTGATGCTGTAATTATCCTGTTCTGTTTTGATACTCTCATTATCAGAACTGTCCATTGCTGTAGACTTTCTTTGTTGTTGAGGATGTATCACTCTTCTCATTCCTTTATCTTTATCCATGGAACAACCTGTTCAGATTTCTTGATAAGATATCAGCAATAGTATTACTCTTTCCTTTGATATGTTCAAAGTTTATAATATATCCACTTCCTTGTATTATGTTTTGCAAGTTAATCCATCTGGTTCGATTAACCTTCTTACTTTGATCATTTTTAATAAATTTAACTATGGCCTCACAATCTGTTCTTACCGTGAATTCTTTATTTAAGAAAATTTAAAATTTTTCTAATGCATTGATTAATGCTTGGATTTCATAGTCTAAACTAGTCCAATTTAATCCTGTTTTATTAAAATTTTCGCTGGAATATGCACTAACTTTCTCGCTATCTTTTGGTGAATATTTATTTGGTTTACAAAGAAGAACGGCTCCCCATCATTCTTTACATCCGTCTGTTTCTATTATAATGTAATCCGTTATTAGTGGTAATTCTAATGGTTGACTCTTTTTCACCACCTCTTCTATTTCTTTTATTAACTTAATGTCTTCTTTATTGAAGTTTCGTTGACCATTTTTTGTTGTTTTACTATACAATGGTCCTACTAGTTTTGATAAATTTGGTATGAATTTTCTAGCGTAATTTACTAATCTTAAAAAGGCTTGTATTTGTTTTAGGTTTTCAAATCTTTCATGGAATTCAATGATTTTTGTTGAGATGTGGGGTTGTAATTCAATTTTTCCATTCCCTATTTCTAATCCTAAGAAGGATATTTTTCTCTTAAAAAGTTCCATTTGTCGTTTTGACACTACTATTCCATGTTTTTTAATTTCACTAAACACTTGTTTTAAATGATTTTCATGTTCCTGTACTGTTTCACTGGCTACTAAAATATCGTCTATGTAGACCATACAAAAATTGCATTTTAAAAATATATCATCCATAAACCTTTGAAAGATTGAAGGAGCGTTTTTGAGTCCGAAACTTAATACATTCCATTCGAACTGTCCTTCAGAACATGTAAAGGATGTCCAGGGTTTAAAATCTTCTGCTAATTTGAGCTGATTATAGCCTGATTTAAATCGAATTTGAGATTTTTTTTTCTTTTGAATTAAATTTATCAACGAGTCTTTGTTAGGTATATTATACCCATCATCTTCTGTATTATCATTGAGTCTTTTGTAATTAAAAACTATCCTAGCTTTTCCTCTCTTGATTTCACTATGATTTCGAACAATAAAAGCCATTGATCTATGTGGGCTTTCTGATTTTCTAATTAAGTTTTGTTTTAGCATTTCAGGGATTTGATTCCTAAATTCTTCTTTATCTAGAGGACTATACTCAGTGTTAGCTGTTCTAATGGTAATATCGGGATTTTTTATTTTGAATTTACATATATATATATGTGACTTTCGAATTTGTAATTTCCTCTCCTATTAATCCTATTTTTTCTAAGTGTAAAATAATAGGATGATTACTACTTTTTGTTACATCTATTCCCTTTTCTAATTCATGTGTCAACATATTTGTAAATAATCTTAACGTATCATTTTCTAAATGAGAATATGTTTTCGGATGGCCTTGGCGTAAAAATTCTAATATATATATATATATATATATATATATATATATATATATATATATATATATATATATATATATATATATATATATATTCCCACATCAATATTGCCATCACACTTTTCAATTCTTTTCTTAGCAAATTATATTAGTAACAAGGGCAAATTGCAATTTGGTAACCTGTGTTTGTATCATTTTTGCTATATATTTTCCGTGTTTATATTTCTTACAATCTGATTCTTGTGTTTGTCATTTTGTTGCAAATTGATATAAAAAATAACGAAATTGTTAGTTTTGTAACGGAAAAACAGTCATGTGTATATAACATGACCTTTTAAGAGTATAATTGTCATTTCTCAGGTGTATGTGTTAATGGCTAGAAGGGTTTGGTTTTGTAACGGAAAAACTTGTGTGAGACGGTTTCACACATGGGACGAGTTTCATTGAGAGAGTAAATGGTTTGCCTCATATGGGCGGGGCGAGGCAAGCCCATTCCCTCTCTCCTTGAGACCCATCTCATGTTGAGACTATCTCACACAAGACTTCCTCATTTTGAATATATATGCTCTCCTTAATTCTCGTAAAAAAGAGTAGGTTTCAGGGGAAATTACTTTATCCCTTAATTATTAAAAGTCCATTTTTTTATACTTGCAAGTATTTGGCCAATATTTAAAAATATTTGATTTTTTTTTTTTTTAATTTAAGAAGGAGGCGGTCTCTTGTGAGAACACCTAGATCCGTCTCATAGGACCCGGAACCGCTCCACCCCTCCACCCAATGGCTCAGATCGAGGCCACATATGCGAGCTCATCATCTGTGCGGCTAAGAAGGTTTCAATTTTTTGTGGGTCCCACCGAGCTCGGCTACATCTCAACCGTTGGGTGTAGCTAAAATGAGGTGGCTCAAATCGGAACCATTGGGTGGAGCTAACTGCTCGGTGCAGCGGTCCGAAATCCCGTCTCATAGAAGAGGCGGGTCGACCCATGACATGTGTGTACAACATTCTCCGCGAAGCGTAGGATCCCAACCCATGCTCCACTCAAAATCTGCCACGTGGCAGCGACCCATCGGCCCAATTTTTTCTCTCCCCAGAAAAAAAATCGTTTTTTTTTTTTTTTAGTTTTTATACTTTTTTTACTGTTTTTTTCGTTTGCCAAAAGTAATATTTAGTACAACTAAATGTAACAACTGTGTTACTTATAAAGTAACATTGTTTATAAGTAAATGTAACACCAGTTTTACAAACAAAAAAATACCCTCATTTTACTCATATTTCAACTATAATACTAACTATAAATACGTGTAGCACTAACAATAACTAAATGTAATTATCGTTATACTGAAATGTAATACTACCTCTGTCCCTAAATGAGTGTCCAAATTTTATTTTAAGGGACATCAAAAAATCTCAACTTTTTGTACAATTTGGTGGCAAAGATTCATATATAATCTTGTAATCTCTTTTCCAAACATTTAGTTTTGCAAGTATAAAGAGACCGGTAAAAAAAATTCGAAAAAAATATATTTAGGGACAAAGTTATGTTAAAAAAAGACACTCATTTTGGGACAAATATTTCTTGAAAATGGACACTCATTTAGGGACAGAGGGAGTAGTGTTTTTCCAGAATATTTTTTATTTTTGAGTATTTTGATTTTATTTTTTAAAAGAAAGTAACATTTGAAAAATAACAACTTACATACATGAATGTAATTATTTGTACAAGTAAATGTAACACTTTAGTAGATGAAATTGTAACAGATTTCTATAGATAATGTAATACTTTTACATGTATCATTATAATTGAACCTATTGTAACTTATTATTTGAAAACATATAGATATACTATTATACAACTAAACGTAACTGTTTTACAATGTTATTATACAATTCGTTTATAAAAATTGTTACTTTCTTATTTTTACAATGTTACTAACACAAGTGTTTTTAGTTCTAAAGTGTAAATAGTTGAATTATTACTTTTCTATACATATATGTTACAATTATGTATAAACATTGTTACATATAAGTAACACGTTCGTTACATTTTAGTTGTAATAAATACTATTGCTTTTGGCAAACGAAGAAAACATAAAAAAAAAAAAAAAAAAAACTGTTACTTTTCTATATATATGCATTACTTTTATGTATACAAACTGTTACATATAAGTAACACGTTTGTTACATTTAGTTATATAGTTATAGTAACTATTACTTTTGACAAACCGAAAAAAAAAAGAAAAAAAAATTGTCTGTGGGTCATGGGTCCTGATCATGGGTCAAAAATGATATGTCTCTACTATGAGACGGGTCACGGTGTTCTAATACCAATTTTTGTCTTTAAGAAAAAATTAGTTTCCCCAAAAAATTTGTATTTTAAAAATGGAACAAACTGTTTTTGTACGGACTTACTCCCTCTGTCCCAGCTCACTTGAGACTTTTTGACCAAAACTGGTTAACTTAAGGTCGGTTTGACCAACACTTTATAGAAATATTTATGATCCAAATAAAAATAAAAAAATGTAAAATGATCACCATTAAAAATCCTCTCAATAACAATTTTTAATTTTTTTTGGAACATAAATATTTCTATAAAGTGTTGGTCAAACCGACTTTAAGTTGACCAGTTTTGGTCAAAAAGTCTCAAGTGAGCTGGGTCGGAGGGAGTATACATTAGGTAACTACCAACGTTACGTTTTTATTATTATTATTATTATTTTTTTTTTTTTATGGAACTACCAACGTTACGTTAGGAGGATATACAAGTTCAAATACCATTAATTAATGGTATACCGGATAGGAAAAGGATAAGGAAAAGAATCCAAATAAAAGTATAAGAAGGCATCACTCCTTAATCCAAGAGGAAGTAACTATTCGTGTGTGTGTGTGTATATATATGTGTGTTCTTTGTGTTGTTTCAACAGAGACGAAACCAGTTACCCGTTATATTTTCTTCTCCTGCTAACTTCTTTTATTCTTTTTCAAAGTTAGCTCTTTTATTTTTATTTTTTCAAACGTTATCGCTGGTATGAACGTGAAGGCACACAAAAAAGATCGTTACTTTCCTCCTACCAGTCGCCAGCCACATCCTTGGTTGTTAATTTCTCATGGAAATAGTAAAGATAGACACATCTTCTACAGCATATCAGAAAATCGTTATTACTTTAAAAGTATTCCTCAGTTGCGTGGTAAAGTTATACAAAATTCATGTCATGGATGGTTGATATTGCAGGATTTATATTCGGAATAATTTTCTCTTTATAATATGGTGTCGATGGAAGTTGTTCAAATAACTCCTGTACCAGATTTTGAGTTTAGCTACTGCATCCTTTCATCTCCACCGACTGATCCAGATTGTCGTCTAGTTTTGTTCTATAGTAACCCAGACATTGCATCATCAACAATCTTCTTTTGCAAGCCTAGTGAGAATAGCTTTAACAAACATGTTCTAGGGATCGACGGTAGCGCTTTTTTACGTGCAACAACATTTAAAGGGAAGATACACGGTATCATATCAAGTACATCAGAATTGGTTGTACTTGATTTTGATGGCCCGACACCTCAAGCTACCATAGTGCTCGATAAGACATCACACGAACAAATATTCCCTCCATATGTTATAACAGAATTTGACTATTCTCTAGTTGAGTTTTCTGGTGAGCTCTTCTTAGTCTTACTGATGCTTGAGGGATGCATGACCCCTACTGTTGATAAAATTTCAATCTTCCGAGCAGATTTATCTCAAAAGACGTGGATTAAGGTCAAAATCATTGGTGAAGATTGTGCAATTTTTTTTATCAGAAGGTGGAAACATGTGTTATTTGGTATCACCAGAATCTGGAATTAAAGGAAACACGGTATATTTTTTGGACTACGTCTACGATCGGTGCCTTTATTCTTTTGATTTGCTTGATCAAAGCTTTTCCATATATCCGCCATGTCCGAATGTAAATCGATGTGCCGTGAGTTACTGTTGGACTGCTATGGTTAATGCGAGTTTGTTAGTTACATTGTAAGTCAGAGGTTTGTTTTGACGAGTACTATTATTTATCAAGCCATGATCCATTGACTAAACTTTCAGTTTTTATATTATTTATTTATATATGTTGATGAAGTAGCTCCAGAGAAAATTGGATTTTTATCTGACGTTAGTAAAAACGGGTTTTCCAAAAATCCTGTCTTTTATGTATGTGTTAATGCTAATATTACAAAGTGTTTTTTTTTTTTTTTTTTTTTGAAGCTAACAACAAGATTTTATTAGCAAATACATAAAGTTTGGAGTTGGGCAATCCACATGTGACGGACGCTCAACCAAAATGATAGGGCATTCGTTAACAAAAGAAGTTCAAGAAACAACAACGGCCAAAACATTTTCCGTTCGACCAACTAAATACATAGAGAAAATATAAAAAAATAATAACAGCTACGTATCTTCTGAAAATTTATATCCTAATTTTTTGTATTTTGCAACTTAGCCAATTGCTTTATTTTGAGATTATTTTTAATGGGTTCCTCATAATTGAATCCGTTCCCCTCAAATTTTGCAACAACCATGAACATTTATATTCACAATATACGAGTCCAAATCCTCTATGCCACTTCGTGTACCACTTCATGTGCCACAAGTGATCTAATGGCCAACAGTTATTGAGATTGGTATTATTGTAATATTATGCAAACATGTGAACGGTTGGATTACAAGTGGTACATGGAGTGGCACACAAAAGTGGTACGGGAGATCTCAACTCGTATACTCTTTCATCACAGAAATATAGTCAAAATTTTTGATCAAATATTAATGATATTTTTACATAAATTATAAATATTTTATAAATAACAATTTTAAAAGTTTATTAAAATAATAAATTGTCATTAATATTTGGTAAAAAATTATTACTCCCTCTGTCCCATACCAATGTGCATTTTTGGTCAAACCAACTTGAACATTGACTAACATTTTATGCTAAATTATTAATCACTATAAATTTTTTAAAAAAGTTACTAAATTAGTAATAAAAACATTATCAATAACTATTTTTAAATTTCTTTTGAGATAAATTATTTAGCATAAAATGCTAGTCAAAGTTTAGTAAGTTTGACCAAAAGTGCCCATTGATGTGGGACGGAGAGAGTATATATAACCATCAAAATCAAATAAAATAACTTTCCGAAACATTTCCGAAACAGAGGAGTAGTTATAGAGGCTATATTTCATCCCTAAAATTTTTAAAAGTGCATTTATTTACCAAATCAACTTTCAAAAATGTCATTATATAGCTTTATATATTCCGTGCTGAAGAGAGGTCAGTGTTTAAAAAACATTATCCAATTACATTCAATTTTTCAAGGGTTAATTATAAGATAAAAATTTCTGTGAGACGGTCTTACACATGAAACATGTTTCGTTAATTAAGATAGTAATGGTCTGCCCTTCTATGGGTTGGGGGAGGGGAGCCCATTTGCTCTCATTGAGACCCGTCTCATGTATGAAACTGTCTCACACAAGACTTCCTCTAATTATAATGATAATTTAGGGTCTAAAAAATCACGAGGTTTCTTCCAATCAAAACCTTTTTTTTTTGTCATATCATGGCTCGAAATGCAATCTTTTCAAGATTTAAAGATCAGGTTTAGGCTGCTTCTTCTTCTTCTCCATCTCCATTAATTCTATCAATTTTTTTCATTTTGTTGTTCATTCTCGTTGTACACATTCAACAACAACACAATTTTTTGTAATCTCAACTTTTTGAGATTACAAACAATCGTGTTGTTGATTTTTTTTCTAGTTTTTCCCTTTTGTTGTATAATAAATTTCTCTCCTTTGTGAGAGCCGTTGTATTCTCTCCATCGTGAGAGCCGTCGTATTCTCTCCTTCGTGAGAGCCTATGTTCTTTTGTTTTTGTTTGTTGTTTTTTCATGTTAGAATGTTGACGATTCTTGCATTTTCACACAATGAAGTGGATGCCAATCATCTTACTGCACAAGGATGGTTTCGCGGATTTTGAGATGTCTGGTGGACGTTTGCTCGTCAACCCGAATTCTGCATATCAAGGGCTCAGCGTAAAATATTACCGGGAGAGAGGTTTTTTAAATGCCGGATTGAGGCAGTGTCCAAGTTTGACTTGGAGTGGAATTCGTACGTCTCAAGATTTTGATCAAAAATATCGTTGTTGTATGTTAAGAAATGGAACCGCTATTGTTATTCGGGGTGAGCCTCCGGTCTTTGTGGAGTGCCGTCTCTTTTTAAATTGTGAATGAAATTGAATTATCGTTTACTAAAAAAAAAAAAAAAAATCAGGTTTAGGCCTAAGCAAATGAAATCGATCAAAATCAAAAATACAAACGGGGGAATCTACAAAAAAAAAAAAAAAAACGACACATCAGGGAAGAGTATCGAACCAACCCCAACACCAGGACAAGAACGTTTCCAATTATAAATGTTTCAAATAAAACAAAGTCTAAAAGACCGCAAGCAGCCATGCAGGATTTTAAAACACTAATGTTAATCATGTTAGCGAAATTATAAAAAAAAATATTATTGATAAATCACTAAGTTATACTTTCTCTCCGTGCCAAAATAATCTTCACACATTTTTTGACGTTGCAACGAATGATTTTTGAGCAATAATTTAAAGTGGACTCAATTGTACTAATGAAAATTTAAAACTTGTTATAGACAAATTTGTCCATAACAATACAGTGAATAACAAGCTTTAGATTTTCTTTGAAATAATTAAATAAACTTAAAATCATTGTTCAAAGTTCTTTCGTATTAACTTTGAAAAAAGTGTGAAAATCATTTTAAGACGGAAGGAGTATATTAACAACAGTTTTAAAATATCAATAAGACGTCTCCTGTCCCCCTGCCGGTGGGGAATATAATTGAATTGGAAATAATATTTTTACTTGTATTGACAAATAAAAAAAAAATAAAAAAATCAAACATTACAAAAAAATAATCGGGTTAATTGTAATTTAGTTCCTGACTTTTTTAAAAATTTGCAATGTTGATGCTGTCATTTTAATTTTGCCAATTGGTATACCACTTTGTCATTTTATTGCAATCCAAGTAACTTAGTGTTAGTTTTCTAAAAGGTTTTATGTCACGTGACTAGCACACGATGTTTTAAAAGGCATTTAAGATATTTTGGAGCTACACATATCAGATTGATATGATTCTTTTTTAAAATTAAAACTAATATTTAAATTTACAATATATATTTTTTGGCAATTTCTTAGGTGACTGAATTATTTTATATCAAATATTAACTTTAAATATTAATAAAAACACCTGAAATAATAATCTAGAAAATATATTAACCCCAAATATGATTCATATGAAGTAAATGCCATATGTGAATTATCAATTCGTAAAAATATTTGATAGGCAAAAAAGGGAGAGGAAGAGGAAGATGATCAATAGGGGGAAGAGTGTATGTGGAAGGGGTGATGCGGGAACGTGGCGGAGGGGTGGAGGAATGTAGACGTTAGAAAAGAAGGTATCTCATGGTGGAAAGTAGTAATTTTTCAGATTATTTTTCTCATGTCACCTATTTTTTTTTAATATTTTCATTATATTTAATTACAAATTAATATAATATAATTATTCACAAAAAAATTTGCCAAAAAATATATGTTGTAGATTTAAATATTAGCTTCTGTTTTAAAAAAGAATCATACCAATGGGGTATGTATAGCTTCCCAAACATCATAAAACGTCATGTGCTAGTCACATGACATAAAATCTGTTAGAAAACTAACGTCCAGTTACTTTTGTAGTCGGATTCCAACAAAATGACAAAGTGAGTATACCAATTGGCAAAATTGAAAAAACAGCATCAACATTGCAAATTTTGGTAAAAGACGGGAACCAAATTGCAATTAACCCAAATAATAATCAAACATTAAAAATATAAATGAGAGGACGCAAATTGGAGTAATGAATTCCATGTATGATGTAAAACGTGTTGGGTTGTGGAGACAAAACCTAGAAGGAAAAGGAAATTAAATTTGAGTCATATAAGGATTTAATGGGATTCTTTATTTGACTAGGTTGGAATTTAATTTTGCTTGAGATTCCTTATTTAAGTGGATTTAGGAATTTAATTATTCCGGGTTTCCTACTTAGTTTAGGTTTTGGACATGTTGCCTATATAAACCAAGTGATGGCCATAAAAATAGTACACTAGAAAAATAGCCAAAGAGAATCTGTGAGTCACAAAGAGAGCCAAGTGAGTTGTAACGACCCCAAAATCCGTTTATTTATTTTAATATTTATTTTATATTTTGATAATTTTAATTTAAAATTTTGTGTTGCATCATCTTATCTGAATTGCACATTTTATTTGACTATTTGTGTTAGTTAAAATGTTAGTAGTAAAGTTTATTTGGGGAGTTAGTTGAGTTAGTGGAATTATATGGGGGTTTTAGTGAAAATGTGAGTTGAGGGGTTTAATTGTTATTAGTCAAACTAGGAGGGCTTTAGTTAAGTTAGATAATGGGTAAAAACATTTTCCTTACCTCTCTCTCCCTCTTAGTTGACACTCACCATTTCTTCCCCAGAAACTTTCCCACCTCCATTGTTGAGAAGAAAGAGCTAGGTAATGTTCTTGTTCTTGTTAATTTTCCCTATTTTTATTTACTACTCTATTTCCAAATCTAAAAATATATAAATGTTCAGGGTGTTGAATAGAGTATATCTACCGATCAATATTATTTTTCTTGACATCTTTTCCGGAAAATAGGTAAGTTACTAATTCCCCTTTAAATGTTAAAATGGTCATAAGTATGCTTTATATGCTTTATATGTGATAAAACAATGTTTTGGTATGTTTTGTTTATACTTGAAATTTGGGACAAAAGGGAGTAGTATGAAATGGTTATTGTTGGTGTTGGTATTGTTCTTAGGCTAAGGTTTAGCCTTTGTGTAAGTTGAAATGGTAAGTGTTGCAAGTTTTGGTAATTTTGGGTTATGAAACAAAAGGAGTGAAATTTGGTTTAGTTTTTAGGCCTGCCGGGTGATGTGGGCGGCCGCCCAAAATTGGGCGTGCGGCCGCACACCTTTCTGAAGGGTTTTGTTCTTGGGACAGAGCATTTTGGGCGGCCGCACAGCCTGTTTGGGCGACCGCCCAGTTGTCTGAAAAAGTTGAGAGTTTCAAACTAAGGGGTTTAGAGGTCAATCTTGGTCTAGTTTTTGGGTAGTGTCCTAAAGTACTTAGATGGTTGAAGTGGATCACTAAAGTGGTAGAATTGGTTCCTTTGTGGACACAAGTGTTGTGAAATGTTAGTGATTAATTATGTGAACATTGTTGAGCACTTTGTGATGTGTTGAATGATTCATCTTCTTGATGTGTTTGGCATGGTTCCCTACATTGGAATCATTGTCCCTGGTTGTTGTTTAAGCAAGTAGTTCTATATGGTGCTTGCGTGTAAAGTCCAGCTGGTACTTTTGTGTGTGTTGGGCAGTGATAGGGATTATAATGGTCTCCGAGCCAAGTACATTATAAGGCTCCTATCATTGGTTTCCCATTTTTAACCCCCTTCCTTAGGCCAAAGGTTGGGCACTTTGGGTTATGACTTTGTGTCATTTTCCCCCCGTTGTTGTTGTTGTTGTTGTTGTTTGGTTCCGGAACCCGTTTCAGCTCTTCGATGCTGCTCAGTTGATGCCTCTCAGATGGCTATGGTTTGGTTTGAGAACCT
Source organism: Campanula takesimana (assembly GCA_026119855.1). Lineage (NCBI taxonomy): Eukaryota > Viridiplantae > Streptophyta > Magnoliopsida > Asterales > Campanulaceae > Campanula > Campanula takesimana. The sequence goes on from JAOWBW010000673.1 coordinate 521,651, forward strand.
TGGCTCAGTATCCACGTATGAGTGTTCATTTCCGCTTTATGTGTTGCATGATGAGTTGGTCGTTATTTCCAACCGGTATGGGACGGTTGGCGATAGGGAGCCTCTCATATTATGTGCTATGTGCTATATGATCAATTGTGGCATTGTTCCTTTATGTTTATCATATGAGCATGTAATGTAGTTGCATTTTAGTAGCTTACTGAGATTTATTCTCACCCTTATTTGTTTACCGTTTTAGATAAGAAGGAGCCCAGGGGATAGTTCACACACACAGGGAGGACGTCGAGGAGATTTTTGGGTAAGACATTTTGGGAAATGTTGTGTAAGTAAAGGATACATTATGTAAATGTAATACCTTTTGGGTAGTGTACCCGTGACTCAGTTGTGGTATCATCTCTTTTAGTAGATGTTCGGTATGTAAATAAGTAAGTAAGTGAAGTTGTAGCCAAGTGGCTTAATACTTGTTTGTGAAGTTTGTTGTGTGATTTGAAGTCATGTTTTTGTATCACGTTAGTTGTGTGAACCTTTTTATAGAAAGTATATTTGAAAAATTTTCCTTAAATTGTTTTATGACGTCTTCCGTGCGTGTCCCGGACGTGGGGCCAAGTAGGACCACGGGTCGGGGCACGACAGTTGGTATCAGAGCTAGGTTGTAGATGGTCTAGAATGACTAAGTGACCTAGGAGGGTAGTTGAGTATGGAGTGAGTAACGTTGAGTGTTTTATGCAGGTACTCAGTAAGAATGCCTGAACATGAGGGTGAACAGTCTGGTACTGCAGGCCAGGGTAATGTAAGGGAAGAAGCTCGAGCTATGTTTCAAGGGATGTTCGAGGCTGCAATGAAAACCATCCATGATCAGAGGCAAGGAGGAGAGCATGCACCTCCGAGGTATGGTCTAGAACAGTTTTTAAAGATGAAACCAACCGGCTATGATGGTGAACCAGATGTGACCAAAGTTGAGAGATGGATAGAATCCATGGAGAAGATATTTGATGTCTTAGTATGTACTGATGAAGATCGAGTTAGGTTTGCTACCTACAAGTTGAGTGGAGCAGCGGAGTACTGGTGGAGAACACTGAAGGCTAGCTGGGATGAAGCTCATGTACCATATACTTGGGCAAATTTTCTGAGGAAGTTCAAGGAACATTTTATTCCAAGGGTGGATCAAGACCGGAAGGAAGTGGAATTTCTTAGCTTGGAACAGAATACAATGTCGGTGGCTCAGTATGCAGCCAAGTTCACGGAGCTATCGAGGTATTGTACTCATTTGATTGCAACAGAGGAGAGAAAGGCAACAAGATTTGTTAAGGGTTTAAAAACAGTGATCCGAACTCAATTGGTGTCCCACAAGCTACAAGAATTTCAAGATGCAGTTGATCGAGCTTATCAAGTGGAGCACGACATTGAAGAACACAAGAGGAAGGTGGAATTAACAAGTTCAGGAAGGCAAGGTAGACCACAACCGCAAAGGAATGATAATCGTGGAGGACAAGGGACTTCAACCCCATTTAGAGGAGAACCACAAGGGCAACCGAGTGTTAGAAATCAAGGTAATTTCTCCGGGGGTCAAAGCAAGAGAGTATGTAATTATTTTCAAAAGGAAGGGCACAGTGAGGAGCGGTGTTGGAAGAAACAAGGAAAGTGTTTGAATTGTGGGCAACTTGGCCATTTTCAAAGAAATTGCCCGAGATTGGGGAGTCAACCATCGGGTAGTGGTGTTGGACCGTCTCAGGGTCAGAAAAGGGATGCCTCGGGAAAACCAAAGGTTCAAGGTCGTGTGTTTGCAATCAATCAACAACAAGCTTCGGATGCTTCCACCGTGATAGGAGGTACAATTTCTATGTCCAGTTTGAGGGCACGTGCACTTATAGACCCCGGCTCATCGCATTCATATGTTTCTGTGTCTTTTGCATCTCTATTGCATTCTTCCTTTGAGTCTTTGCCTTATGTGCTAGAAGTGTCGACTCCTATGGGAAATTGTTTGATAGCTGACAAGGTGTTGCGTGATTGTGATGTGCATATTAGTGAGCATGTTTTACTTGCTGATCTAGTTATTTTGCCATTGCAAGACTTTGATGTTATTTTGGGTATGGATTGGTTAAGTAAATATCATGCCTCTGTTGATTGTTTTAAGAAAGTGGTTACGTTTTCTATCCCTAGTGTGCCTGTGTTTACTTTTGAGGCAACTTCTTTGGGTAAGGGAATTCGTATTATTTCTTATGTGAAAGCTAGGAGGCTATTGCACCGTGGTTGTGTGGGGTATTTGGCTTGTGTTTTGGATACTACTAAAAAGTCTCCTAAGGTAGAAGATGTGAATGTTGTTAAAGAGTTTCCTGATGTGTTTTCTTCTGAATATTCTATGCCTCCCGATAGAGAGATCGAGTTTGGTATTGACTTGATTCCAGGTACTACCCCTATATCTGAAGCACCTTATAGAATGGCTCCAGCTGAACTAAAAGAATTGAAGATGCAATTGCAAGAGTTACTTGATCGGGGATTCATCCGTCCTAGTGTATCACCGTGGGGAGCTCCTGTATTGTTTGTCAAGAAGAAAGATGGGTCTTTGAGACTGTGCATCGACTACAGGAAGCTGAACCAGGTAACTGTAAAGAATAAGTATCCTCTACCTCATATTGATGACTTGTTTGATCAACTCCAAGGGTCAGTCGTCTTTTGAAGCTTGACTTGAGGAGTGGGTACCATCAGTTAAAGATCCGTTCTGAGGATATTTCTAAGACTGCTTTCCGTAGTAGGTATGGTCATTACGAGTTTCTTGTTATGCCTTTCGGGTTGACTAATGCTCCGGCTGTTTTCATGGATATGATGAATCGAGTTTTTAAGCCTTATCTTGACACCTTCGTGGTTGTATTTATTGATGATATTCTTGTGTATTCCAAGTCTAAAGAGGAGCACGAGCAACACTTGCGAATGGTTTTATCTGTTCTTCGTGAGAAGCAACTGTTTGCGAAATTCAGTAAGTGTGCTTTTTGGCTCGATGAAGTGTCTTTTCTGGGGCACGTGGTTTCTAATAGAGGAATATCTGTAGATCCTTCCAAGATTGAAGCTATTGTGAATTGGAAGAGGCCTGAATCAGTTACGGAGATTCGAAGTTTCTTGGGTCTAGCCGGGTATTATAGAAGATTTATTGAGGGGTTTTCTAAAATTGCTACTCCATTGACTCAGTTGACTCGAAAGAATGTACCGTATGTGTGGGATGACAAGTGTCAAGCTAGCTTTGAAGAGTTGAAGAAGAGATTGACTACAGCTCATATCCTTGCGCTTCCTAATGGCAATGATGATTTGGTAATTTATAGTGATGCTTCTAAAGAAGGCCTCGGGTGTGTGTTAATGCAAAACGGAAGGGTGATTGCGTATGCTTCAAGAAAGTTGACTCCGAGTGAACAAAATTATCCTACCCATGACATGGAGTTAGCTGCGATTGTTTTTGCGTTACACAAGTGGAAACACTATCTGTACGGAGCCAAATTTGAGATTTTTACTGATCATCAAAGTTTGAAGTACCTTTTCTCCCAAAAAGAGTTGAATAACAGGCAAAGAAGATGGATGGAGCTATTGAAGGATTATGATTGTACAATCTCGTATCACCCGGGTAAAGCAAATGTGGTAGCGGATGCCATTAGCCGGAAATCTTTTATGGCTTCATTGATGGTGCGTGAATGGAAGATGTTAGAGGATGCTCGAGATTGGGATCCTTGTGAGTCAAAGCATGGGGCTATTTTTGCGAGTATTAAAGTATTACCAGTTTTGATTCAACAAATAAAAGAAGCTCAGAAGGATGATCCGGAGTTGGTGAAAATCATAGATAAAATCGAAGATGGTAAATATGAGGATTTCTCTCTTAATTCCGAAGGAGTGTTAACTTTTAGAGGTCGGTTATGTGTGCCTTGCGTGGATGGGATTAAACGCCAAGTTCTTGATGAGGACCATAAGTCGAGGTATACTATTCATCCCGGGAGTACGAAAATGTATCAGAATTTGAAGCAACACTTTTGGTGGAATAATATGAAGAGAGAAATAGCGGATTATGTATCTAAATGTTTGACATGTCAACAAGTGAAAGCTGAACATCAAAGGCCTGCGGGGTTACTTCAACCGTTAGAGATTCCAGAATGGAAGTGGGAACATGTTACTATGGATTTCGTGACGGGATTACCTCGCACTCGAAGAAGGTTTGATGCAGTTTGGGTGGTTGTGGATAGATTGACCAAGTCTTCTCATTTTCTACCTATTGAGATTAGTTACTCGATGGAAAGGCTTGCAACCTTGTATATAAATGAGATTGTGAGATTGCACGGTGTCCCGGTGAGTATTGTGTCTGATCGTGACCCTAGATTTACATCTCGATTTTGGCAAGCGTTTCAGAAGGCTTTGGGTTCAGAGTTGAAGTTTAGTACAGCTTTTCATCCCCAGACAGATGGGCAGTCAGAGAGGACTATTCAGATTCTCGAGGATATGTTGCGAGCTTGCTCAGTTGATTTTTCAGATTATTGGGATTCTCATTTACCTCTCGCGGAATTTGCCTATAACAACAGTTTTCAGTCAAGTATTGGGATGGCCCCGTATGAAGCTTTGTATGGGAGGAAATGTCGGTCTCCGATTTGTTGGGATGAAGTGGGAGAAGCAAAGATTTGGGTATTGATATGGTGAACAAGTCAGTTGAGGAAGTTAAACTTATCCGAGATCGTTTGAGTACCGCTCAGAGTAGACAGAAAAGTTATGCCGATCACCGGAGGCGAGATCTCGAGTTTGAAAAAGGTGACTTTGTGTTTCTGAAAGTTTCACCTAAAGTGGGGATTCGAAGGTACGGGAAGAAAGGTAAGTTAGCACCGAGGTACATTGGCCCATTTGAGATTCTGAGTAGAGTTGGTGATAGAGCGTATCGTCTTGCGTTACCTCATTCTCTTGATAAGATCCATAATGTTTTTCATGTCTCGATGCTTCGGAAGTATGTGTATGATCCTTCTCATGTCTTGTCCGAGGTTCCCGAGGATATTGAACCGAGTATGTCGTACGAAGAGCATCCGGTCCAAGTTATTGATTCAAAGGTTCAAGAGTTGCGAACTAAGAGTATTCCCCTTGTTCGAGTGGTGTGGAGGAATCATAACGTGGAAGAGTCGACTTGGGAGCTTCGGGAGGAGATCGAGAGGAAGTATCCTTGGTTGTTTGAGGGTTGAGGTAAGCAATCCTAAAATTCAGGTCGAATTTTCTTTAAGGGGGAGTGAGTGTAACGACCCCAAAATCCGTTTATTTATTTTAATATTTATTTTATATTTTGATAATTTTTATTTAAAATTTTGTGTTGCATCATCTTATATGAATTGCACATTTTATTTGACTATTTGTGTTAGTTAAAATGTTAGTAGTAAAGTTTATTTGGGGAGTTAGTTGAGTTAGTGGAATTATATGGGGGTTTTAGTGAAAATGTGAGTTGAGGGGTTTAATTGTTATTAGTCAAACTAGGAGGGCTTTAGTTAAGTTAGATAATGGGTAAAAACATTTTCCTTACCTCTCTCTCCCTCTTAGTTGACACTCACCATTTCTTCCCCAGAAACTTTCCCACCTCCATTGTTGAGAAGAAAGAGCTAGGTAATGTTCTTGTTCTTGTTAATTTTCCCTATTTTTATTTACTACTCCATTTCCAAATCTAAAAATATATAAATGTTCAGGGTGTTGAATAGAGTATATCTACCGATCAATATTATTTTTCTTGACATCTTTTCCGGAAAATAGGTAAGTTACTAATTCCCCTTTAAATGTTAAAATGGTCATAAGTATGCTTTATATGCTTTATATGTGATAAAACAATGTTTTGGTATGTTTTGTTTATACTTGAAATTTGGGACAAAAGGGAGTAGTATGAAATGGTTATTGTTGGTGTTGGTATTGTTCTTAGGCTAAGGTTTAGCCTTTGTGTAAGTTGAAATGGTAAGTGTTGCAAGTTTTGGTAATTTTGGGTATGAAACAAAAGGAGTGAAATTTGGTTTAGTTTTTAGGCCTGCCGGGTGATGTGGGCGGCCGCCCAAAATTGGGCGTGCGGCCGCACACCTTTCTGAAGGGTTTTGTTCTTGGGACAGAGCATTTTGGGCGGCCGCACAGCCCTGTTTGGGCGACCGCCCAGTTGTCTGAAAAAGTTGAGAGTTTCAAACTAAGGGGTTTAGAGGTCAATCTTGGTCTAGTTTTTGGGTAGTGTCCTAAAGTACTTAGATGGTTGAAGTGGATCACTAAAGTGGTAGAATTGGTTCCTTTGTGGACACAAGTGTTGTGAAATGTTAGTGATTAATTATGTGAACATTGTTGAGCACTTTGTGATATGTTGAATGATTCATCTTCTTGATGTGTTTGGCATGGTTCCCTACATTGGAATCATTGTCCCTGGTTGTTGTTTAAGCAAGTAGTTCTATATGGTGCTTGCGTGTAAAGTCCAGCTGGTACTTTTGTGTGTGTTGGGCAGTGATAGGGATTATAATGGTCTCCGAGCCAAGTACATTATAAGGCTCCTATCATTGGTTTCCCATTTTTAACCCCCTTCCTTAGGCCAAAGGTTGGGCACTTTGGGTTATGACTTTGTGTCATTTTCCCCCCGTTGTTGTTGTTGTTGTTGTTGTTTGGTTCCGGAACCCGTTTCATCTCTTCGATGCTGCTCAGTTGATGCCTCTCAGATGGCTATGGTTTGGTTTGAGAACCTTGGCTCAGTATCCACGTATGAGTGTTCATTTCCGCTTTATGTGTTGCATGATGAGTTGGTCGTTATTTCCAACCGGTATGGGACGGTTGGCGATAGGGAGCCTCTCATATTATGTGCTATGTGCTATATGATCAATTGTGGCATTGTTCCTTTATGTTTATCATATGAGCATGTAATGTAGTTGCATTTTAGTAGCTTACTGAGATTTATTCTCACCCTTATTTGTTTACCGTTTTAGATAAGAAGGAGCCCAGGGGATAGTTCACACACACAGGGAGGACGTCGAGGAGATTTTTGGGTAAGACATTTTGGGAAATGTTGTGTAAGTAAAGGATACATTATGTAAATGTAATACCTTTTGGGTAGTGTACCCGTGACTCAGTGTGGTATCATCTCTTTTAGTAGATGTTCGGTATGTAAATAAGTAAGTAAGTGAAGTTGTAGCCAAGTGGCTTAATACTTGTTTGTGAAGTTTGTTGTGTGATTTGAAGTCATGTTTTAGTATCACGTTAGTTGTGTGAACCTTTTTATAGAAAGTATATTTGAAAAATTTTCCTTAAATTGTTTATGACGTCTTCCGTGCGTGTCCCGGACGTGGGGCCAAGTAGGACCACGGGTCGGGGCGCGACATGAGTGCTAGCCCTTGGGGGCATTCCATGGATGGGCGAAGATTGATCAACATAGAAATTCGTTGGTGCGAATTTGGACAACAGATTTGGATAATGAAAGTTGCAAGAGAGAAAGATTCAAGTATTCCAGACTTTGATAGATGATTGATCGAATAGGTGTGCAGATCAAGTGTAAACACAGGCAATAGCCATACGGGGTACGTGCAGCAGATGTGCAGAATTTGTGCAATGCACGTGCAGTTTCATGTAGATTCCGTGCAGCGCACATGCAGATTTTGTGCAGATGCATATTTTGTGCAGACGACATGCAGAGAGCGTGCAGAAGGGTACAGAATATGTAGAGCAAGCGTATGGGGTATGCAGAAGTTGCTAGATGTGCTGGAGAATTCAAAGGTGCATAGAAGAGATACTATTGGCCATTAAGCAGCAGGAGGAAGGTTGTGTGGTCGCCTTCGGCTGTGAGATGTGGAGAATTGCCGTGGTAGCTAACTTGGTAGCTCGTGAGGCAGATGATGTTGTACACCACATACAACATGTTTCGCATGGGTTGTTAAGATATTTGTTTTAGGACTGAAGTACTAATTAATTTTTGAACCTTAAATTCTTTTATTAATTTCCTCAATATGGAAGTTGTTAGCTTAAGTTCATTTTATGTAAATAATATAAATGGTCTCGTTCCCTTATTATGATTGCTTTGCAATTTATAATTATTTTTGAGTCAGTTCTAGTTTGATATTTGAATTTGAATAGTAATAATAAGAAAAATTAAGGAAAAAAGAAAAGAAAAGAAAAGCCCACATTTGATATTACCTTAACAATGCTCTTCAAGGCTTGCAAGGCTGTAAAGCCTTGGTGTACACGGGTTATGGGTTATAAGCATGAATATAAAGGAATTAATCAGTTATACCAACTAATAAATTGATGACACTGAACTAAGTTTAAATACTCCTTCCGTTTTATAAAGTTACTCCTCTTTTTTTTTTTTTTTTTTTTTTTTTTTAAAGAGCTTTGAAATACAACTTAAGTCACTTTGCTTTACTTAATGAAAATATATACTCCGTAATAATTTATTTCAATTTTATTGAATAGTATTTGTAAATTTTTATTAAATCAACAAAAAAAAATAGAGTCTATCTTTTTGAGATGGAAGAAGTAGAATAGTTCTTTCAATAGACTTTGTTATGCTATTGCTATTAAAAAGAAACCTATCAAGTATTTACTGTTAATTTCGTGAAATTCTCACTTCACTTCAGAGGTTCCTGTCTAAGAAATGGGTGAAATTAAATGTCATAAGGAACATAGGGTTAAGAAAGTACTCTTTAATGCCAAATACATCAAAGAAAATAAAAACATGTCAAATGAACTTTAACTGGAAAAAAAATACATGACTTTGACCATAACTAAGAAGATCTAGTACTCCCTCTGTCTCGCAGATTAAATGTTATAGTTGATAAGTTAATTAGTTATATTTCTTGATTGTCACATTCCATTCATATGGGTAGAGTGACACCTATAATAGTATTGCAATGCTATCTATTAAAATGTGTAGTATATGAAGATCACCAAAATTAATACTCTATCTTTAGTAAGACGACATTTATTTGAGACAAACGAAAATAGAAAATATGACACTTATTCTGGAAAAAAACTCTTCTGACTGTTAAATTTTAAATGGATAATTGTTTCAATTTTCAAAATTTAAATATAAAGCTGCAAAAGGAAAAAAAAAAAACTCTTCATACAATTTAACCTTCATTTATTTATTTTTTCACTTTAAGGTTTCACACGGAAGTCAGCTCCACATATATATTATTTGAGAGAATATAAAATATGTTATGCCAATCTCGTAAACTTATGTAGCTTTTATATAACTTTAACTTTGTTTAGAAAAATGATACATTGACATTCTAAACCATATATGTACATAAGGAATTTTTTTGTGAGTGATTTATCTAAGAAATCTAAAATGACATGAATCGATGGAGTAGCTAAACAACTAACCAAAATTTAGATCCATGGCAATTTCATGTTGTTGTATGAGATCATTTTGGTTTAACATAAAGAAAAATATGAAATAACAGACTAAAAAATCATTTTAAGAAATTGGAATATATTGATTCAAACTAAAATATTGTAAATAGATAATTAATCATAATCAATACCTGAAAATGATGAAACAAACGCATGTCGAATCTAAATTTTGAGAGGAAGAACTCAAAAGTGGGAGAGGTTATAAAACCGTAATGTCCTACGAAAGAGATCTCAGGGGGACGGAAGGGATGTAAAACGATAATTAAGTATATTTTTCGAATAAAATTATGGTAGAAACTTTATCTCTTATCTTTAAATGAAAATATATCATTATCTCTTTTAGTATTGTTGCTAATGGGTTTAAATTTTAAAAAATACCAAATATCCTCATGGTTTAATTCATCAAATCCTCCTTAAAAATATCAAAATGATTACCTGTATTTAACAGATTCCACCCTACCAAATTCATTTCAAATTTTAAATAAACATCAAATATCAGTTTAATTTTAATTTTAAAGTTATAGGAATGCTCTCCATCTATTGTGCCAAACTTATCAAACCGGAAATACGTTAAATATGGCTAAAACAATGGACTGAATCTGATTGGGTAGGGTTAAAGAAATTCCTAGATTTATTAAATTTTCAAAATAGATATTTTTCGAAAATCAAATCTTCTTTCCCATCTTATGAAGCTACCAATCACAGGCTGCCACGTGGCTTTATGACGTGGAATTCCACGTGGCGCGCTGTGAAGCCTAGAAATATTCCTGGTTTTATATAGATGCTATGGTAAAAGAATAAACAAATCAATGCAAATTGAATGCGTAAAACAACAAAATGCAAGTTCAATAAGTAATCCACCACAATTCAAACAGATGGTGTTTCTACTGAAGGCTACATACCCATGGAAGGTAGCCGCTGTAAAAGTAAAGAGGCCCAAGAATCTTATATGAATAAATGGATTTTTCTTGCTTTAGACATAAACCTGCAGAGTAAAAAGGCAAAAGAGAGGGGAATTACCTACGTTTGAACTGCCTACGTTGGAATTTGATAGGCAATTTTGTCAAATCTGATGAGCTCAACATCATTCTAGGCACATATAACTTCATCCGGTATTCTTTCCATAAAGCATTTTTGCCTCAACATCATTCTGAGCAGTATGACTATACATCCAACTTTCAGACATATGAAATGGTTTGGCAATCCCGAGAATTTAATAGTACATAGAAACTCAACTGAATATACATCCTTGTGGACAACAATATCTCCGTCCTCCTTACTAATGATATCTGAACTCATATACAACACTTATTCACCGGGCAATAATGTCATCACATAATCATTGATAGTATCTACTATATCATTAGTTGGTGCCAAAATTGCTCTATCCTGAAAAAAAAAAAAAAAAAAAAAACCATCAATACGCATATTGTGTAATATGTCAGGATACGTGTTTTCAATGATAGTTGCAATAGGATCAGTTGTATCTCTTATTAAAAAATTATCTAGTAACTTAATTCAACTTCTTCATTATTTTCTTCACCGACATCCCTATCTCCTACATGTAAATCCATTCAGCAAAATTTTTGATCTCTATAGCATCAGAAGAAGAAGAAGAACCAAACTACATTTAGGCAATGAATGAGATAAAATATTTAATTACTGCAATAGGGAAATGTAAAATATTAAGAGATTGATACAAGATGATTTACCTGCAATCTCATATTTTTTTTGTCAATTTTAGGACCTCACACAAATTCCAAAGTTTAGATGAAGTAATGGTAGCATGTACAATATCATGTCGGCTTTCTTTAGGAACAACAGGCAATATTTGTCTGAAATCTCCTCCAAACACAACAACTAATCCACCGAAGGGTTTATCAAAGCATCGACCATCAGAAGTACGCATAATGTCCCTTAAGCTCCTGTTAAGCGCCTCAAAGCAGTGCTTGTGGGTCATTGGAGCCTCATCCTAAATAAGCTTTGTTTTCTTTAGGAAACCACACACATCAGAACCAGGCTTAATCTTGCTGCAAGTTGAGCTTTCATCAATTTGGATAGGTATGTCAAATCTGGAGTGACCAGTCCTACCCCTCGAAAGAAGCAATGAAGCAATACCGGTAGAAGCCACCGGAAGAACTATATCCTTCCTGCTTCGCAAGGCCGAGCACAAAGTCTTTCATATGAAAGTCCTCCCCGTGCCACCATACCCATACAAAAAGAACACTCCACCATCGCCCTCTATCAACAACAATCATAATCTTTTCATAAACCATCATTTGTTCTTCAGTCAAACATTTATGTAATCTAGAGTGCTCATTCTTCATTTCATGAACGTCATATGACATTTCATCTAATATTAGCATAACTTGTACTTTCATCCCCACCATGGTAGTTTGTGTTGTTTCCTTAACTAACCCATATAATTGTCACGGTGTAAAAACAATACGTTTGTGCATCTAAAAATCCTAAACGATAAATTTTATTAAGCAAAAATAAAATTAGTCATTTATTTTGACAGATTAAAAGTCTTAAGTGATATTTGATCATAGTAATAATGTTATGTATCATTCCATTTCAAATATTGGTGAACTTTTCAAATGAGTCAACTTTTATCATATTCAATAATTAAAACATTGGTATTCAAATAATAATTCTTTAACGGATTAAATGAGTCAACTTCTGTGATATTCAAATTTCAAATTAACTATTAATTTAATATAATCATTATACAGAGTATATATATATATATATATATATATATATATATTTTTTTAAAGAGGATCGATAGTGGTTCCCCACTTACCCCCTTATATAGATATATATAGATAGATGGAATTGCAATTTCAAACAATTTTAAATTGAGGTTTAAATTAAGATAGAAATAAATTGTGAAGTCATTTCCTTAATATACAGTATATTTTTTGCATTATCAAAAGTTCAAATTATTTTAAACTCTGGTTATAAAAAGTTAGGAAATTGGGATATAAATTAGGATAGAAAATCGGGATATAAATCAGTCAACTACTATACTATTCAAATTTCAAATTAAAGGTATTTAAGATATTTGTTTTAGGACTGAAGTACTAATTAATTTTGAACCTTAAATTCTTTTTATTAATTTCCTCATTATGGAAGTTGTTAGCTTAAGTTTATTTTATGTAAATAATATAAATGGTCTCGTTCCCTTATTATGATTGCTTTGCAATTTATAATTATTTTTGAGTCAGTTCTAGTTTGATATTTGAATTTGAATAGTAATAATAAGAAAAATTAAGGAAAAAAGAAAAGAAAAGAAAAGCCCACATTTGATATTACCTTAACAATGCTCTTCAAGGCTTGCAAGGCTGTAAAGCCTTGGTGTACACGGGTTATGGGTTATAAGCATGAATATAAAGGAATTAATCAGTTATACCAACTAATAAATTGATGACACTAAACTAAGTTTAAATACTCCTTCCGTTTTATAAAGTTACTCCTCTTTTTTTTTCTTTTTTTTTTTTTTTTTTTTTTTTTAAAGAGCTTTGAAATACAACTTAAGTCACTTTGCTTTACTTAATGAAAATATATACTCCGTAATAATTTATTTCAATTTTATTGAATAGTATTTGTAAATTTTTATTAAATCAACAAAAAAAAAATAGAGTCTATCTTTTTGAGATGGAAGAAGTAGAATAGTTCTTTCAATAGACTTTGTTATGCTATTGCTATTAAAAAGAAACCTATCAAGTATTTACTGTTAATTTCGTGAAATTCTCACTTCACTTCAGAGGTTCCTGTCTAAGAAATGGGTGAAATTAAATGTCATAAGGAACATAGGGTTGAGAAAGTACTCTTTAATGCCAAAATACATCAAAGAAAATAAAAACATGTCAAATGAACTTTAACTGGAAAAAAAAATACATGACTTTGACCATAACTAAGAAGATCTAGTACTCCCTCTGTCTCGCAGATTAAATGTTATAGTTGATAAGTTAATTAGTTATATTTTCTTGATTGTCACATTCCATTCATATGGGTAGAGTGACACCTATAATAGTATTGCAATGCTATCTATTAAAATGTGTAGTATATGAAGATCACCAAAATTAATACTCTATCTTTAGTAAGACGACATTTATTTTGAGACAAACGAAAATAGAAAATATGACACTTATTCTGGAAAAAAACTCTTCTGACTGTTAAATTTTAAATGGATAATTGTTTCAATTTTCAAAATTTAAATATAAAGCTGCAAGAGGAAAAAAAAAACTCTTCATACAATTTAACCTTCATTTATTTATTTTTTCACTTTAAGGTTTCACACGGAAGTCAGCTCCACATATATATTATTTGAGAGAATATAAAATATGTTATGCCAATCTCGTAAACTTATGTAGCTTTTATATAACTTTAACTTTGTTTAGAAAAATGATACATTGACAATCTAAACCATATATGTACATAAGGAATTTTTTTGTGAGTGATTTATCTAAGAAATCTAAAATGACATGAATCAATGGAGTAGCTAAACAACTAACCAAAATTTAGATCCATGGCAATTTCATGTTGTTGTATTAGATCATTTTGGTTTAACATAAAGCAAAATATGAAATAACAGATTAAAAATCATTTTAAGAAATTGGAATATATTGATTCAAACTAAAATATTGTAAATAGATAATTAATCATAATCAGTACCTGAAAATGATGAAACAAACGCATGTCGAATCTAAATTTTGAGAGGAAGAACTCAAAAGTGGGAGAGGTTATAAAACCGTAATGTCCTACGAAAGAGATCTCAGGGAGACGGAAGGTGAATTCTATTTGCAAGGCATGATACATACAAGGCATGGGTAATGCCAAAAATACCCTTACCCGGATACGCGCGTGTCATGTGAAAAAGGACGACATGAAGGCTTTATGTCGTACAAGTTCACACGAAATATGACAAATGTAAAAGATGTCTTTGTCGTGTGGATTTACACGACATAATGCTTAGTGTTTCACCCAAACTTACACGAAATACAACACATGATTTCACCAGATGTTACACGAAATAATAAGAATCATTTCACCAATTTCACACGAAATAACAAGAAACATGTCACCAAAATATACACGAAATAAACATTTTTGAACAAGGTTGTTGCATAATTCATACATCCAATACTACATCTCGTGTAAAGTTCATACGAAATACTTTGGTTGCTTGTTTAATTTGTTTCGTACACGAGATGGTTGCCTCTATGACGTGTATATCCACACGACATGAATCCTCCCAATCGTGTATATCCATACGAGATATTATATCAAGGTGTTCTTCGATGATTTGCCGCACGATGTTAATGATACGCATATACTATGTTAATCTATTGAATTGTGGTGTTAATTTTTGCAATATATTGCACATTTAGATATGACAACTAAACAAATATCATATTGGATCATAATCAAGTAATTGAACCAACTAAACCCTAAACCAACATCATATTTATCAATCAATATTTTATATTTCTAAACAAGATTATATATAATGAGGTGTGAAGCTTGTTTTTCGTCATTGTTGTGGTGGTGTATTGTGGTGGTGTGTTGTAGTGGTGGGGAGTTTTTTCTTTGTTGATGGAGAGAGGGAGTGACTGTTAGAATGGAGGGAGGGAGGAGAATGGTTTTTTTAGGTATTTATATGAGGGTAATATGGTCAATTACTCATGCCTTGTAAATAGTGTGCCTTGTAAATATGTATACCCAGACGGAAGGGATGTAAAACGATAATTAAGTATCTTTTTCGAATAAAATTATGGTAGAAACTTTATCTCTTATCTTGAAATGAAAATATATCATTATCTCTTTTATTATTGTTGCTAATGGGTTTAAATTTTAAAAAAATACCAAATATCCTCATGGTTTAATTCACCAAATCCTCCTTAAAAATATCAAAATGATTACTTGTATTTAACAGATTCCACCCTACCAAATTCATTTCAAATTTTAAATAAACATCAAATATCAGTTTAATTTTAATTTTAAAGTTATAAGAATGCTCTCCATCTATTGTGCCAAACTTATCAAACCGGAAATACGTTAAATATGGCTAAAACAATGGACTGAATCTGATTGGGTAGGGTTAAAGAAATTCCTAGATTTATTAAATTTTCAAAATAGATATTTTTCGAAAATCAAATCTTCTTTCCCATCTGATGAAGCTACCAATCACAGGCTGCCACGTGGCTTTATGACGTGGAATTCCACGTGGCGCGCTGTGAAGCCTGGAAATGTTCCTGGTTTTATATATTATATAGATTATTTTGCTCTTTTTCACTAACCCATTTATAAATACATTTTGTTCCGAAGTTTTAAAAATTAATGAAAAGAAAGAAAAAATTAAAGAAATCCAATATATTTTGGTTTAAATAATAATTTGGTCCTTAAACTTGGCAGTTTTTATTAATTGAGTTGGTATCCTGTAAAACGCGTTTTTTCTAGTGGTTAGAAAAAACGTGTTTTTCAAAACCTTCTGGTTATCACTTTCAAAAGTTCTGGCTATCAATCTCATATCCGGAAGACTTTATATTGATATCCAGAAATCTTTATACTGATATCCAGGACCCTTCTGGCTATCACTTTCAAAGGTTCTGGCTATCAATCTCATATCCAGAAGGCTTTATATTGATATCCAGAACCCTTCTAGCTATCACTTTCAAAGGTTCTGGCTATCACTCTCAAATGTTCAGGCTATCAATCTCATATCTAGAAGGTTTATATTGATATCCAGAACCGTTGAGAAGTTCTGATTATTTACAAAAATGCCACTGCGCCTTTTTAAAAGAAGTTTCACATATTTACAAAAATGCCACCACGTTTTTCCTAGGAGTTAGGAAAAACTCGTTTTTCCCAAGATTTTGTGTTATTAATTTGGTCCTTCATGAATAAATTTTATTAATTTGGTCCCTTATGATGACTTTTTTTTGCCAGTTTTCCCCTTTCATCATTAAGATTTTTCAAAATGCCGAATATACCCCTGAAACTAATGATAGTTTGGTCCCTAAACTTGGCGCTTATATTATTTTGGTCCTACATGATGGATTTATATATTAGTTTTCCTCTTTTATTTATTTTTACTAATGTTCTACTATTAAATTATATTTAAAAATTGTTTATAATGCGCTAAAATAATTAATTTCAAAAAATTCTCAAATATTTTTCTTCTCTAATTTTTTCGAGTTATTCAACCTAAAATATTTAGTATTTCAAAATAAAAAAATGATTTCTTTAATCCATGAAATTAATAATGAATTTCATTTTTTAAATCTAAATTATTAAAAACAAATTGGTTTGAATGTGAATTGGTTGAATAAAATTATTGAATTTATTAAAAACTAAATTTTTTACTTATCTAATTTATTTCTCTCACTATATTTTTTAAAGTTATATTATAACATTTTCTAAAAATGATCGTATAAACTTTGTCAACATATAAACCCATCAAAGTGTTAATTTTAAGGTTGAATAACTTAAAAAACAATTGAGGAGAAAATATTTAAGAATTTTTTGAAATTAAGTAATTATTTTTAGCGCATTATAAACAATTTTAAAATATAATTATATGTTGTTCAACTTCGTCTATTCTTACTTTGGGCCATTTTTATATGTGGGATGCCTTTTTTTGTTGGGATGGATATTTTGGTTGGACAATACAGTATACTTATGTATTACTCCCTCTGTCCCTAAATGAGTGTCCATTTTCAAAAAATATTTGTCACAAAATGAGTGTCTTTTTTAAGCATAACTTTGTTCCTAAATGTTTTTTTTTTTTGAATTTTTTTCACCGGTCTCTTTATACGTGCAAAACTAAATGTTTAAAAAGGAGATTACAAGATTATATATGAATCTTTGCCACCAAAGTGTATAAAAAGTTGACATTTTCAGATGTCCTTTAAAATGAAATTTGAACACTCATTTAGGGACAGATGTAGTATTTTTTTTTTATTGTAAACCAATGTTTATTCAGGAAATATTCAAGAGACTATTTTTTTATTGTAAACTAAAGTATTTTTTTTTCATCAAGCACAAGCCCATTTGCATCTCAAGTTTCAGAGAAGGCAGTTTCCATTGATCGTATCATATGCGATGAGAAACAAAAGCCAAAGTCAATCATCGAGTCATGTTAGATTGTTCTTAAAAAAGCCTGTATTTAGCCATGATCAATTGTATGTTGCTTTGTCTAGGGTCGTGGTGTGTTGAAAATCTTAGTGTCTGACGAGGATAGTAACATTGTTTATGAAACAACAAATGTTGCTTACAAGAAATATTTCAAAATTTATAATTGTTTATAATAATTACATTACGAATATGTTTTTAATGAAATTTTTGTTAGCTTATTTTATGTGTGAATTATTATTAATAAAAGTTTCTAGTTGGAATATATAATATTCCTTATATTTCATTCTAAACTCGGGAGCATGGAGAGGGAAAGTTGAGTTTTTCTCTTCATTTACTTCCTAACCCAGGAGCATATCGGAAGGATTTTATATTCCCTCCCCTCCCTTTTTTCCTTCCCCTCCCCTTCTCTCTCTTCCCTTACTTTTCTCTCCCACTGGAGCGGACCCAACTGAATAAAAATTTTTGTAGGATGCTCTTTAAGCGGGAACAAAGAGTTGTTGTAGGATGCTCTTTAAGTGGGAATGAAAAGAAAGATCTACAAATAAAGAGTTAGAAGGAGTTACTAGTGAGATCAAGTCAAACAAAAAACTAGGAGGTATGAATAAGTATGTCAGTAAAAGAGAGTGGCTACAAAGGGGAACTATTTGGGGAGATACACATGTATTCTTCTTCTTAGCATAATTAGCATTTATATGCACAAATTTAACTACATTTCTATCTACTTTTTTAAAATTAATCATGTTACATTTGGAATAGAAAAAAGTATTATCTGAGATGATAACTGTTGGAAATTTGGCATTTGGTCAACTTTGGGTGGGTCCCATTTGTGGGTCCCTTTGAGTTTGACCATGTCAATGTTGATATACATTGTATGATGTAGCATGAGGAAATTTGATGTTTTGGTGAAAGCCAAATTATGGATTTAATCCATAGTTCTAAGACTTCAAAGATAGGCATTTAAGTGCTTTAATTCTCAAAAATGAAATGGGTTAGTTGGTATCCCACATGGGATAGAAAAGCTAAACCTTCCCTTTGTTTGGGAATATAAAAGGCTTTTTGTGCCAACCCACTTGGAATTGGAATGGGAAGTTAGAGTGCCATAAATTACAAGGCATTTCATAGTCTCATGTTCAAGTTACATGTGAGGTGGGCTTGAACATTTCCCCACACGCGCGCTCGCTCGCTCGGCCGGTCCGGGTTAGGGCTAAGGGAGTTTGGGCGAATGGTTCGGTTTGGGGTCCTATCTTTTTAGTCAAAATTTATTTGAAGTTTCCTTTTTTGCTAACGGAATCAGTTAGTCTCGTTAGTTTCCTAACTGGACTCTAATTGTACAGTTTCTTTTCCTTCAAGAATAAGCTACTATAATTCGGGTAGGTTTAAGAGACCTTCAAAAAAACCTAAACCGACTTCATACTCGTATAAATAACAGTCCCGGTTTCAGATTTTATACACGCAAAATAATCTTTGATTTTTGCTCTCTCGAAATCTGTCCTCTCCATACACTGTTTTTGTGATTGATCTGAGCGGGCGATTCAGGCGAAGTGGGACAGTAGGCGCAAGTGCATCTGTACCTGTTCGTGCGAGATTTCTTGGTACGTTTGCTGAGATCGTTTTATCTTCAGAGGATTTTTCCGTAACTCTTTGTCGCACCAGTAAGGGGCAATAAATTCTCTTAGAAGAGTCTTCATATAGGCGACTCGATCTGATAAGTATTCTGACTCCCTCTTGTTTTTTGTTTGCCGTTTTCCTGGTACACGTTCCTTTGCTATTTCTGTTATGTTTTTAGCTATAAACAGTATTACTATTGAATTCGTGATTGCCCCTTAATTGATTAAATCTGTGTAATCTAAACTGGTTCAAATATTTTTATTCCAACAGTCTAAGAGAATTTATTAATCATATCTTCATCCGGTAATACTACTCCATTCAAGTCCCTTGTTGACACTTCAGATCTACCAGAGAAGTTCGCTGGAAAGAACTTCAAGTGCTGGCAGGAGCGCATGAAGATCTGGTTGTCAATCAAGGGAATGACTGGTATGCTGACTGAGAAGTGCCCTGCCATTGATGATAAGGACCCTGAAACAGCGAAAGATGCTGCCCAGTTGACGGAGAGAGACGGTGTTGTTCGTGGATGCATACTTTCGGCTTTGTCGAATGTGCTCTTCGATGTATACTATTCTGCTCCACTCACTGCTGCTTCGCTGTGGGAATCACTTAACACAAAGTATAACATTGACGATGTTGGTGTTGAAAGATACTGTGTGTCTAAGTTCCTGAAGTATCAGATGGTTGATGGGGAAATCTGTTACTGATCAAGTGCATGAATTCTAGATCATATTGCAATCACTCAAGGATGGGGCTATGGAACTTCTTGAGAAGTTCGTAGTCATGTCGATCATTGAGAAGTTTCCTCGTTCTTGGGAGGAATTTAGTATGACTCTCAAGCACCGTACAGGAAGCTTGACACTCAATGACTTGATGAATGCAATATCGATCCAGGAAGTGCACCATAGTAACGGTGTTAGTGTACCTATGGAGGCGTATGCCAATCTGATAACTGCTAATGCTAAATTCAAAGGAAAAGCTGTTAAAAATGGATCTAAAGATAACTCTAAGCTGAAACCTAAAAAGAACATCCAGAAAAAGCCAAAAGCAAAACAGACTTGCTGGAACTGTGGAACAGGTGGACACTTTTCTAAGGACTGTCCGTCCATGAAAGGAAAAGCGCCACAAGGTTTTGCTGATCAAGGGCTAGTGAACATGGTGATTGGACCCAAGGGCGATGAGCCGGATGCTGGAGCACCTAGAATTGAGTATTTGACCACCGAAATTACCAAGTATGTAATCTCTAAACCTGAACTTTGTACTGTTTATGAACCCAATGAGTGGTTAGTAGATACTGGGGCAAATGTGCACATTTGTGCTGATAAATTGCTATTTGTATCTTACCAGCCTGAACGTGGGAGAACAGTGACGATGGGGAACTCTAGTGCTGCCAAAATGCTTGGGACTGGAAGTGTGGACCTGAAGTTTCCTAATGGGCGCATTCTGACCTTGCACCGAGTGCATCACGTTCCTGATGTTCGTTGTAATAACATTAGTGGTAGTTGTTTAGTTAGAGAAGGTTTAGAGATTTCATTTAAATGTAATAAAGTTATACTTTTGGATTCTGGTAGTTTTGTTACGAAAGGTTACTCTTCGGATGGTTTATTTAAAATTATAGTTGAGGAAAATTTTAGTACTCTTGATGATTCATTTATTGATTATCCTGTTTCCTTTAATATTGAATTTTCAAATATTTGGCATGGTCGTTTAGGTCATATAAATTATGATTCCATAAAAAGAATGATGAATCTGGATTTAATACCTAAACATGTTATTGATAAAAATTCTAAATGTCACAATTGTGTTGAAGCTAAATCTGTAAAGAAATATTTTCATTCTATTGTTAGAAATTCTGAAATTCTTGATTTAGTTCATACTGACATTTGTGAATTTAATGGACTTTTAACAAAAGATAAAAAGAAATACTTTATCATATTTATTGATGATTGCTCTAGATACTGTTATGTTTATTTACTTAATAGTAAAGATGAAGCATTAGAAACGTTTATCATTTTCAAGAACGAAGCAGAAAATCAAACTGGTAAGAAACTTAAACGGTTAAGATCTGATAGAGGTGGAGAATATGAGTCTAACCCATATTTAAGTACTATTGTCAAGATAATGTCATAGTACATGAAGAGACTCCACCATATACGCCTCAATCTAATGGTATTGCTGAACGTAAAAATAGAACCCTAACTGATATGATCAATAGTCTACTTATAAGTTCTGGACGCCTAATTATATGTGGGAAGAAGCTTTGAATACGGCTTGCCATATTCTGAATAGAGTTCCTCCTAAGAATAATGAAGCAAGTCTGTTTGAACTTTAGAAAGGTAGAAAGACATGCTTGAGTTAACTTAAAGTGTGGGGGTGCCTTGCCAAGGTACTTGTACCCGCACATAGAAGGAAAAAGCTTGGTCCAAAAACTGTTGATGCTATCTTTATAGGATATTCTGAAACCAGTTATGCATTGAGATTTCTGATTGTCAAATCTAAAATTTCTGGCAGAGGTGAACTCAATTGTTGAGTTACGTGATGCAACATTTTTTGATGATGTGTTTCCCATAAAAATTGGACTCCCTAAGGAATCAACACCACATCTGATTCTATTCCAACTCAAGTGGAAGAGATGACAAATGTGGGGGTTGATTCAGTTGGTTCCTTATCTAATGATAAGGAAGAACCAAAAAGGAGCAAGAGGGCTAGTATTATCAAAGATTATGGAAGTGACTTCGTTACTTTCAATATCAAGGGTGATCCTAATACATTCAAGGAAGCTATGGCATCTTCGGATGCTAAGTAATGGAAGGATGCCGTTAAAAGTGAAATTGATTCTATTGTCTCAAAAGGGACATGGGAATTAGTTGACCTTCCTCCTGGTTGTAATACAATAGGTTGTAAGTGGGTTTTCAAGAGGAAAATGAAACCAGATGGGACTGTTGATAAGTTAAGGCTAGATTGGTGGCTAAAGGGTTTAAGCAAATGGAAGGAATAGACTATTTTGATACATATTCCCCTGTTGCTAGAATGACTACAATTCGCATGCTTATAGCATTGGGTTCTGTATATGATCTTCCTATCCATCAGATGGATGTAAAGACTTCCTTTCTTCATGGCGATCTTGAGGAAGAAATTTATATGGATCAACCTGAAGGATTTGTAGCTTCTGGTAATGAGAAAAAGTTTTACAAACTGGTTAAGTCTCTTTATGGACTTAAACAGGCCCCAAAGCAATTGCATGAGAAATTTGACCAAATTGTCTCATCATACGGCTTTGTCCCAAATGAATTTGATAAATGTGTCTATAGCAAAATAAAGGGTGATAGTATTATTGTCTTATGCCTATATGTTGATTATATTCTGTTATTTGAGAATAATTTAAGGATAATTGATGAGACCAAGTCATTCTTGAAAAGTAAGTTCGAGATGAAGGGTATGGGGGTTGCTGACGTGATTCTTGGACTTAAGCTGACTCGCTCAACTCAAGGCATTACTATCTCACAGTCTCATTATACTGAAAATATTATTGAGAAGTTTGGTAGTAATGGTAGAATCGGCAGTACTCCGTTTGATATTTCTGTAGCACTTACTAAGAATGAGATTGGAGTACCTATGGATCAATTGATATCTTGCCAATTGTACGAGACCGGATATTTCCTACTTAGTGACGAGATTGATTAGATACACTAAGTGTCCGAATAGATCTCATTGGGAAGCTCTAAAACGAGTACTTAGGTACTTGAAGAGAACTGTTTCCCTTGGGCTGCATTATAAGAGATATCCTACTGTTCTTGAAGGATATAGTGATGCTAGATGGATTTCCACTAACTCTGGGAGTTATGGCTGTACAGGGTATGTTTTTATCCTAGGCGGTGCTGCAGTCGCCTTGGGGTCTACAAAACAAACTCTGTTATCTAGGTCTACTTTTGAGGCCGAGTTACCCTTGACACTACTGGATTTGAAGCTGAATGGCTACAAGGACTGATGTCTGAGTTACCCATGATCAGCAAGCCCATGCCTATGATTTCGGTACATTGTGACAATACTGCCACAATTGCAAAAATTAAAAGTGTCAAGTACAACTGCAAAACAAGGAGAC
Source organism: Campanula takesimana (assembly GCA_026119855.1). Classification (NCBI taxonomy): domain Eukaryota; kingdom Viridiplantae; phylum Streptophyta; class Magnoliopsida; order Asterales; family Campanulaceae; genus Campanula; species Campanula takesimana. The sequence goes on from JAOWBW010000673.1 coordinate 544,866, forward strand.
ATATCCAAATTAGATTAAAATCTATAAGGGATCTTGTGTCTTGGAAGGTTAATAGCTGTTGATTATGTTAGTAGTACTGAAGATAACACAGCTGATCCTTTAACCAAAGAACTTGAATTAGTTCTTGTCCAAAATTCCAGGTTGGGGATGGGACAGAACCCCATATAATTCATACACAGTAGCAACCCTATCTGAGTGGAGATCCCACAAAGAAGGTTCAATGTGGTAATAACAAGCTGTGGGGTGAATTGGAACACCTAAAACAGATTGACATGTTACATGTCTGAGTCTATCCCCTGATAACCTGGAAAGGTGTTTGTGACTGCAAGTATAGTAAGATCTTTAAGCTTTGAATGAGATCAAGTCTTATGACGAGATGTTAGCAGTACATCTTTGGAGATGCCCAACTAAGTGAGTGTTATTGTTGACCATAATTAGAGGAAATGGGTTATTCCTTGAAAGCACTCATGATAGAGGATCGGGACGTATGGCTTATACGCGTCAAGTTATATTGATAGAGGCTGCTGTCATAGCCTTTTGTCGTGTTGTTACCAACGGGCGCCACCACATTCAAGAATCAGGTTCAAGAAACCCGTTCACCTAGATTCCGTGGGGGCATAAGTTGACTGACTAGGTAGGGGTTCAAGCTGGGAGGCACCATCTATCGAAAGCATGGCAATGGATAATCGTTACCTGTCTTATCACCATGGATTTGTGGGGGATTGTTGGAAATTTAGCATTTGGTAAACTTTGGGTGGGTCCCATTTGTGGGTCCCTTTGAGTTTGACCATGGTTAATGTTGATATACATTGTATGATGTAGCATGAGGAAATTTGATGTTTTGGTGAAAGCCAAATTATGGATTTAATCCATAGTTTTAAGACTTCAAAGATGGGCATTTAAGTGCTTTCATTCTCAAATATGAAATGGGTTGGTTAGTATCCCACATGGGATAGGAAAGCTAAACCTCCCCTTTGTTTGGGTATATAAAAGGCTTTTTGTGCCAACCCCCATGGAATTGAAATGGGAAGTTGGAGTGCCATAAATTACAAGGAATTCATAGTCTCATGTTCAAGTTACATGTGAGGTGGGCTTGAACCTTTCCCCACACGCGCGATCGCTTTCTCGCTCGGCTGGGCTGGGCTGGGCCGGGCACGGGCTCGGGCACGGGCTAAGGGAGTTTGGGGGAATGGGCGAATGGTTCGGTTCGAGGCCCTATCTTTTTAGTCAAAATTTATTTGAAGTTTCCTTTTTGCTAACGGAATCAGTTAGTCTCGTCAGTTTCCTAACTAGTCTCTAACTATACAGTTACTTATCCTTTAAGAATAAGCTACTGTAATTCGGGTATGTTTAAGAGTCCTTCTAAAAAACCTAAACCGACTTCATACTTGTATAAATAACAGTCCCGGTTTCAGACTTTATACACGCAAAAATAATCTCTGGTTTTTGCTCTCTCGAAATATGTCTTCTCCATACACTGTTTCTGTGATTGATCTGAGCGGGCGATTCAGGCGAAGTGGGACAGCAGGCGCAAGTGCATCTGTACCTGTTCATGCGAGATTTCTTGGTACGTTTGCTGAGATCGTTTTATCCTTGGAGGATTTTTCCGTAACTCTTTGTCGCACCAGTAAGGGGGAAATAAATTCTCTTAGGAGAGTCTTCATATAGGCGACTCGATCTAATAAGTATTCTGACTCCCTCTTGTTTTTTGTTTGCCGTTTTCCTGGCACGCGTTCCTTTGTTATTTCTGTTATACTTTTGGCTATAAACTGTATTACTATTTAATTCGTGATTGCCCCCTAATTGATTAAATCTGTTTAATCTGAACTGGTTTGAATATTTTATTTCAACAATAACTTCAAGGGTGTAGTGTCGGTTTTTTTCTTTGATATAGTCCCGAGCTTGGATTGAGTCTGTTATAATGATAATGTTTGTATAGTTGTTGCAGAGTGCCCATTATAGACTTTTTCATATAGCTAGACATTCGGTATGAACCAGATTGGAGGGTCCATCAGGGCAAGCCCCATACTGTACTGCCAACACTCCGTATGAACCTTCTATCCCTATGGGTCTCTTACTTGCTCATTTTCTTTTGTATTATTTACATTTTCTTTTATGTCTAACCTCGAAACTGTTCTGACTTTAGTTCATCCTAAATTGTTTTCACGATTCGGTTATGATTTGGTGTTCATGAATAATCGAATGATGATCATCAAACTCAGAATAACAATTTATTCACGAATTAAAGATCATCAACATGATAATCAAATTAAAATATGATGATCCGATGAAATATATTTTATCTTGTTAATATTGCAATTCTAGATCTCATATAACACTTAGATGATCATATTATATCTCTTATAATTGTTTCAAAAGTAAAATCACCATAATTCTAAAATTCAAATCATGCTAGATCATAGAATCAAATCATATATTTAACATGATACAATTAAAATAATCAACGATGAACGGGGCTCTGATACCACTGTAGGGTTTTAATGGAACATAAGCAGCGAAAACAAATAACAAAACAAAACTCAAGAGCCTAGATCCGTTCATGATGATTAGATTAAATACAAGATGAATTTAGAATACTAATCGTTTTGATGCTTTAAAACTTCGGATCTTGAATCTTCAAGCTTTAAGTTTGAGTCTTCTTGTTTGTGATCTTAAAAACATGAACTTAAAGATGCTAAAAGAAACACCATCTACAAGTATACACAAGCAAATGAATTTCAAGAACAATGTCTTGAACCAGATTGATATATCCAAATATTAGAAATCAAATTTCTAATCTTTAAGGCTATATGATTTTTTGGTGTTCTTAATCTTTGATCCTAGATCTTAGATTAAAAATTATGTTTCTCAAATACAATAGGATGTTACAGTCCTGATTATGGTTAAATAGAGAGGTATTTATACTTATTAAACCTTAACCATTAAGGAAAAATAACATAAATGTCGTATTATCCCTTAATTAGGAAACAAGGCCAAACCCAGCACCTGCTCGGTCGATTCATAGGACCTGCTCGACCGAGCACCAACGTTTGAGAAATAAGGCATTTGGCTTAGCTTTGCTCGGCCGAGTCATATGACTCGCTCGATCGCGCAGTTTGAAAAATCCATTTTTGCCTTAAAATTGATTCCTTCGTTTGTGTGCCTCTATAAGACTATATTAGTTTCGCAATGAGTCCAACGAAGTCGATCCTCATAAATCATAAGTGGACTCTAACAAGTCATCATGACTACCCAAATAATATAACATATCAAAGTTCGTTATTTTCTTATAGATTTTCTCGATTCCGAATATTTGATAATTCAAATGACATTAATCTAATCAATTTATTTGAGTATGACAATATATTTAATCAATACTATTCATCGAGGGGCCCATGCTTGACATCTCTCACATAGAGGGACAAAACCATTATTGGTTTATCACACTTCCCTCATGACTCCTATTATGTCAATCACATTCTTTATAGCTACCCGGGTAAAGGTAACGTTTGAATATGTTAAACATAATGTTCATTCATGTGGAAGACCGTAATAACCTCAGGTCTAAGGGTTCTGATGATATAACCATTATGAGATTTAATTATAACAATTGTCTATGGCATAAATCTCATGACGGGTTAGTCCAGCACCTTGTTCTCCAACAAGTGAGTTGGAGAATAATATAGAGCAGACCGAGCTTGACCGAGTCAACCGAACGAGATCGAGATCAATCCGGAATTTGAATGAGATATTGTAAATATCTTCAAGAATATATTTTGTTAGGGTTAATTGCAATTTGGTTCCTGACTTTTTCCGAAATTTACAATAGTAATGCTGTCTTTTCATTTTCGCCAATTGGTATACTCACTTTGTCATTTTGTTGCAATCCGACTACAAAAGTAAGTGGGTGTTAGTTTTCTAACATATTTTATGTCAAGTGACTAGCATATGACGTTTTAAGATGTTTGTGAAGCTACACATATCTGATTGCTATGATTGTTTTTTTAAACAGAAGCTAATATTTAAATCTACAACATATATTTTTTTGATTTTTTTTGGTGACCTAATTATATTATATTAATTTGTAATTTAATTAAATGAAAATATTTAAAAAAAAATAGAGGACATGGGAAAAACAATCTGAAAAAATTACTACTTTTCACCAGTGTTCTAAAAAAGGCTAGGCGGCGGAGCAACGCCTAGAGCGCCTAGGCGGGGCGGAGGCGGGGCCGTGAAATTAGCGCATTTTTAATATTTTTTCATAATTATATATGTAGCTATTAAAACCATAGTAATTTTAATGTGCGGAAATCTTAGTAATATTAATATATTTTTGTTATAAAATCAAGATAATCGACTACTTTAACTAACTTTTTTTTTTGAACAATTTTTACTAACTTTTTAAAACGTGTAAAGATAGTTTTTTTGCTTATATTTATGGCCGGATCGGAGTAGTATATTGATAAAATATCAACAAATCTTTTTTTCACTGAATCAGCCTAAACCCGCCTAAGCCCGCCTAGGCCCGCCTAATTCCGCCTAGGCCCGCCTAAATCTGCTTAGACCGCCTAATCCGCCTAGGCGCCAAGCCCGCCTAAACCCACCTAAGCCCGCCTAAATCCGCCTAGCCCGCCTACTCCGCCTAGCCGCCAAGCCCGCCTAGATCCGCATTTGGCCGATTCGACAAAAGTTGCGGCGGATCACCCCCGACTAGCGCCTAGGCGCCCGTCTTTTAGAACACTGTTTTTCACCATGATATACCTTCTTTCATAACGTTTACTTTCGTTCACCCCTCCGCCACCTTCCCGCATCACCCCTTCCACATACACTCTTCCCCCGATTCATCCTCCTCTTCCTATCCTTTTTTTTTTCTATCAAATATTTTTATGAACTGATAATCCACACATAGCATTTATTTCATATGAAACATATTTGGGCTAATATCTTTTTAAGATTATTATTTCACGTGTTTTATTTTTTATTATTATTATTTTAAAATACTATTTAATATAAAATAATCCAAAAAATGCCAAAAAATATATATAATGTAAATTTAAATATTAGTTTCAATTTAAGAAAAGAATAATATCAATCGGATATGTGTAGCTTCAAAAATATCTTAAAACGTCATGTGTGAGTCACATGACATAAAATCTGTTAGAAAATTAACACCCAGTTACTTTTGTAGTCGAATTGCAACAAAATGACAAAGTGAGTATACCAATTGGCGAAATTGAAAAGAAAGCATCAACATTGCAAATTTTGGAAAAAGTCAGGAACCAATTGCAATTAACCCATTTTGTTATTATCTTTCTTTAGTTAGCTAGAGTAGATATGGTAGGAGATATTTGAATTAGGATTTGATTAGTTAGGTTTGTGTATAAATAGATGAGTTAGGTTAATGTAATTCTTTGAGAGTGAATAAACATATAGGGGGTCTCCTGTGCGGCGGTTGCACCGTGAGACAGGAGCCGACCTTCCTCTTTTTTTTTTTTTTTTTGCCACCCCAACCTTTTTTTCCTCCCAACAAAAGTATCACTTATTATAACGAAATGTAACACTTTTTTCTTTTTAAATGTAACACTTTTTTTTCCCAAAAATGTAGCACAATTTTGCTGCAAATAGATTAAAGATAACATAAAGATTGACTACTAAACAAAATGTCACACATTTTATAAAGGAATGTAACACTCTCTTTTTCAAATGTAACACTTTTTTTTTTCAAATGTAACATTTTTTTAATGTACCACAATTTTGCTGCAATAGATTAAGATAACATAAAGATTGACAACTAAAACTAATGTCACACTTTTTATAAAAGAAAATAACACTCTTTTTTTTTTCAAATGTAACACTTTTTTTTCCCAAAATTAACATAAGATTAACAAACTAAACTAATGTTACATGTTATAAATAATGAATGTAATATTTTTTTCCTCAATTGTAACAGATTATATTCTTAAATGTAATAATTTTTTATTGAGAAAGTAACAATTGAAATGCAAACCCGATTATATATATGAATTTTTACTCTTTTTTAAAAGAAGAAAAGTAACATTTTACTAAATAAAAATGTTACATTCATTTATATAAAAACTATCAAAACGATTTTTTTTTTTTTTTGTAAAATTGATGTTACATTTGACTGTAAAAGTGTTACTTTTTGAATATGAATCTGTTACTTTTATTAGAACAGAGTGTTACATCTCAGCTGACAAGCAACTCAAACTTTTTTGTGTAAAAAAATATGTTTTTTTTTTAAAACAAAAATCAAACCATATCATGACCTATGTAGTTTTATTCGTCTCGTCGAGATGAATACAATGGTATTTTTAATTTTTTTTTTTTCTGAGTTATAAATCTCAAGATATAGCATTTTAAAGTTATTCATTTTTTTTAATGCCACGTGTCGCGCTGGGAGTGGAGGAGTCAGCGGCGGGCGGGTCGCGCGGGCTGCTCCATGGGCCAAGTCCGCCGCACGTCATGCAACGGTTGTATGTGAGACTTTGTCATAAACATATACTTCCCCCGTCTCATCTTAAACTTCAAAAAAAAAGTGGGCACAAGAATTAAGATGAGAATCTTTATATTATAAAATATAGATGGTGGGGTAGAGTGTTGTGAGTATAGAAAGTGGGTAGGAGAGAGAAAGTGGGGTAGGAAATAGTTAGTGGATAGTTGTTGTGTGTATGACATGTAGGCCCCACTAAATAAAAAAGTATAAATCACTTTCCTTTTTTGGATTTTGAAGTTTAAAATGGGACACCCAAAAAGGAAATTTTTGAAGTTTAAAATGGGACGGAGGGAGTATTACCATACTCCTCTCCAACGATATATTTCTCAACATGGTATCAGAGCCTCCGATATGGGGGGCCTAATTACACATATGCTTCCGCAATGAAACCGTCGTTGCTATGATCGGCAAAATGGCAGAGAAGAACAAATGATAGGAGGAGCTCATGGAAGCCTCTTCGCGGCACAGGAGGTGCACGAAAAATCGTTGAGGAGGGACCCGTTCATGACGATCAGAAACAAAAACGCTGGAGACAAGAAATCTGGGCTGCGTGAATAGCAGTTTGTGTGGAACAAATATGGGTTGTGTGATGAGCAGCTTGTGTGTCGAGTTGTTCAGACACTTGTGTGATCATTTTGACACACAAGTGATTGAGACGATTTTTTTATCCCCGTTTTAATTGTCATATTCGAAAGTTGGGTGTCTACGTTGTAGATCCTCTAACTTGAGGGGGGGGGGAGTTGGAGAATAATTTGGAGCGGACCGAGCTTGACCGAGTCAACCAAACGAGATCGAGATCAAGCTGAAATTTGAATGAGATATTGTAAATATCTTCAAGAATATATTTTGTTATTATCTTTCCTTAGTTAGCTAGAGTAGATAGGAGATATTTGAATTAGGATTTGATTTGATTGGTTAGGTTTGTGTATAAATACATGAGTTAGGTTAATGTAATTTTTTGAGAGTGAATAAACATATATTATCATACTCCTCTCTACCGATATATTTCTCAACAAAGTGCCTACAAGTTTAATCCACATCACCATGCACATGACCATCTTATGATCATCCATTAAACTCATACTAATTCTTCATAAGTAACTAGGGACAAAGATTATTATAAACAAGAATGTAACAACAAATAATAATCAAGTAAGATCTCTTTATAAATGAATGTAAAAGATAACATAATATCGTACTAATAACGTGCCTAGGGCATACACATTAACAGTTCTCACTTTTTTTCTTTGAATAAAATTTAAATAATAAATATAGATTAATTTAGTAACTTTCGTAAGAATTTAATTTTTTTTTATTGATAATATCTACAATGATGAATCAATCATATGTTTCAGATTTTTATTAATACAATTAAAATTAATTAATGTTATTTTTCAACTATCATTAATAAGAAAAAGTAAGAACATTAGTAAGACAGAATGAGGTTGAATAATTGTTAGACAAATTTGTGTGAGGAGGTTTCACACATGAGACGGATCTCGTTGAGAGGGTAAATGGTTTGCCTTTTATGAGCGAGGAAAAGCACGTCCACGAAATCCATCTCATGTGTAAGACCGTCTCACATAAAACTTCCTTTAATTTTTACAACTATTTTGAATATGACAAAGTCTCACATACAACAGTTGCATGACGTGCGGCGGGCTTGGCCCATAGAGCAGCCCGCCCGACCCGCCCGCCAGTGACTCCTCCACTCCCAGCGCAACACGTGACATTAAAAAAAAACCCTCCAATAACTTTAAAATGCTATATCTTGAGATTTATAACTCAGAAAAAAAAAAAAAATACCGTTGTGTTCGTCTCGACGAGACGAATAAAACTAGTCATGATATGGTTTGATTGTTTTTTAAAAAAAACATATTTTTTACACACAAAAAGTTTGAGTTGCTTGTCAGCTGCGATGTAACACTCTGTTCTAATAAAAATAACAGTTTCATATTCAAAAGTAACACTTTTACAGTCAATGTAACAGCAATTTTACAACAAAATTAAATTGTTTTGATAGTTTTGTGGTTAAAAAAAGTAATATTTGAAGTATAACAAAGTGAATATATGATTATAATTTTTTATATAGATGAATGTAACATTTTTATTTAGTAAATGTTACTTTTCTTCTTTTAAAAAGAGTAAAAATTCATATATATATAATCGGGTTTGCATTTCAATTGTTACTTCTCAATAAAAAATTGTTACATTTTCAGATATAATGTTACATTTAAAAATATAATCTGTTACAATTGAGGAAAAAATATTACATTCATTTTTTTATAAAATGTAACATTAGTTTAGTATGTTAATATTATGTTAATTTTGAAAAACAAAAATTGTTACATTTGAAAAAAAGAGTATTACATTCTTTTATAAAAAGTGTGACATTAGTTTTAGTTGTCAATCTTTATGTTATCTTAATCTATTACATCAAAATTGTGGTACATTTTTTTTAAAAAATGTTACATTTGAAAAAAAGAGTGTTACATTCCTTTATAAAAAGTGTGACAATTGTTTAGTTGTCAATCTTTATGTTATCTTTAATCTATTGCAACAAAATTGTGCTACATTTTTGAAAAAAACAGTGTTACATTTAAAAAGAAAAAAAGTGTTACATTTCGTTATAATAAGTGTTACTTTTGTTGGGAGGAAAAAAAGGTTGGGTGGGAAAAAAAAAAATCTCAGCAGAAAAAAAAAAAGGAAGGTAGGCTCCTATCGCACGGTGCAACCGCCGCACAGGAGACCCCCTCATCTATATCTTTATAATGCCAGAAGTTCACTTAATACACTTACTATACATGGAATTTTGGCGCCTAAACTTCATATCTATAAATAGTAACTTTTAATGAAACATCATTAAAGCATAATGAAAGCAAAATTTGACTTAAAAAACAAATTATCATTAAATGTATGTTTGACACATGCTTAACTATTAAATAAGGTCTCCAAATTTACAATACACCACTTTAAAGAATAATTATCATCATAATACCCATGTATTAATTGTTATGGTACAACATTTATAATACACCAAAGAGACCATTCATGCACCTGCTTATAACATTTATTATGTTTATTTAATAGCAGCTTTTTGGAAACAACATTTATAATTAAGCAAAGAGATCTTTAATTTATAAATAACCAAAAAGCCCCTTCATTAACCAAAGAAAGTGGAGAATATGTGCAATTAATGATCTTCTTATGATTATCGATGTAATATAATGAATAATAGCTGGGAAGGCATATGAAAAATCACTTAACAAGAATAAAGAAAAATGAAAGGGCGTCTTCATTTATAATTAACCAAAAATCCCCTTCATTAACCAAAGAGAGTGAGGAATATGTTCATTTAATGATCTTCAATTCTATCTATGATTATCGATGCAATATAATGGATAACAGTTGGGAAGACATATGAAAAATCACTTAACAAAAATAAAGGAAAAATGAAAGGGCGCCCCTTTCTTCCTAGATACATTCATCTAGCTTTGTTCTTTGAACAACCATGAATGCACTACAAATATAGTCATCCCAAACAAACTCACTCAATTGAACTTACATACAACAACACTTTGAACGAAAATGTCTTCATCATTATCCTACATCCGTGAACTCGAGCCTTCGAAATCTATCATGATCTTTATAAAGTTGATGTTCAGTGGCGAAGCCAGGATTTTCTGAAAAGGGGGTCAAGGTTGCTAGGGGATAAGTATTATTGTTGAGGTTTACAAATTTATTATACAATGGGGTCGAATAGTACAATTTTTTCCTCAAATTTAACGGGGTCAAAATGAATAAATTCAACATTTTTTTGTAGTAAATGTCATTTCTAAAATTTTGAAGGTACTAAAATTGACACATTTCAAATTTAAGGAGGTCGAATGACCCCCTTCCCTTTGCCCTAGCCTCGCCACTGTTGATGTTGTTGATGAAAGCATTTTAACTGCTAAACATGTTTTCATTCAATGTTATTTAAATTTTGATATAAAATTTTACTATTATTTCAATTTCTACTTGTCATATCTTTTAACTACACTACTTTTCTAATAGATGTCATAGGGAGGGTTGCAAGTACATATACTACACAGGATGACGAATTTAATGGAAGTGAGGCTAAGATGTTGGAAATAAGGTTAGAAAACATCCGGTTAATATATTTTCATCGCATATTTTTTTTTACTTTTTTTTTCTTAATTTTATTATTGAATGTTTGTTTCTATGATATTTTATGCAGAGGGAAGATGTTATCATGCAAACTGTACAAAGGTGAAATAACTATTTTAACACATTTCAAGTATCAGAAATTCTAATCAAAGACAAGGTGTCTAAGATTACATATTTTCAAGAAAGGTAATGCAACAAATATTAAATATGTTATGCCATTCCATTAGTTATTATAGTTTATGTATTAGCATTTCTTTTTTCTGAAATTATTTTGTCACTTTAATTTTTGGCAGAAGAATTACATCAATCACTCCAATGGAAGATACAAAGATAAAGTCAACTGAAAAAAGGGATTGCAATTGGTTCAAAGAGAAGGTGTCTAAGGTGGAAATAGTCATTAAGTGATTGTAATTGATGCCATCTTTTACTTGTGTACTAGGGTGGAAATAGTTCTATAGTTTATTTAGAATTTTAGATGTTTTAATCAGTTTGATATCAAGTTGTTGTTTTGTTGAAGACATGTTAGTGAATTTAAATGTAAGTTCAAAATTTGGAGAGTACATAGATAAATTTAATTTAATTCGGAGAGTACAATCGGAATTTAAGAATTAAGAGATAAACTTAAATAAAAAAAAAATTACCTCAAAACATGTAACCAAATTAATGTTCTCATTATACATCCCCATTTATTAAACAAATTCAAAAACAAACATTGAAAGAAAACTACAATCAATAAATATGTTTGCATGCTTATAATTAATTCATGTATCTGTAAATTATGATTACATAATGTTTCATATTCTATATTTAATAAAAATAAACATTAATTACGCATGAAAAATAAATTTGGAGTAAACTATAACAAAAATAAAAATAAATACGTTAAAGAAAATTAAGTTATACATTTTTTTACTTAGAGTTGTTTTGAATCAGAATCTAAGAATTAAAAGATAAACTTGTATAAAAAAAAAATAACCTCGAAACATGTAACCAAATTAATGTTATCATTATACATCTCATTTATTAGGCAAATTCAAACACAAACATTGAAAGCAAACTACAATCAAAAAAATATGTGATATTCTTATAATAAATTCATGTATATGTAATTATGATTTCATAATTTTTCATATTCTATATTTAATGTTACATTGGTAATGATACACATTGGTTAAATAAAAATGTAATCTAAAATAATATACATTTAGTTCTTACTTGCTGGTATATGAAAGGTTTTTTATTTAAATATAAAAGTAATTGGTCTTCATTCAATGTATGTTCACTTTGTAAACATAGATTCTTCTTCAAGTAAGAACACAAAATGGAAATGAAAAGAAGTCTCTTTCGTGAACTAAAGAAGAGTCGATCTGACTAGAGTGTGAAGGTATTTGTTGCACGCAAGTGAGAAGTAGAATATGATGACATTTTGAAGTTACCCAATACTTTTGAGTTTATTCTTGTGGATTCAGAGGTAAACACTAAAATAGTTATAATTGCTTTGATTTATTTTTTATGGTGAAGTTTTTTATATGTGTACTTTTACTAAATGAAAACTATTTTTTTCTAGGGGGAACGAATACAAGCAACAGTTCCTACCAAATTGATAAGCAAGTTTAAAAACAAACTGCATGAGGGACAACTGAATATAATCTCTAATCGTATTGTTGCCGATGCTGGCCGGGTTCAAAATTGTGGCTCATCGATACAAACTCGTGTTTTTAGACTCTACAGTTATCTTTGGAGTAAATGACAAAACTTTCCTACAAAGACATTGCTTAACTTGATGTCTTTTCAAGAGATTTCTGTCATTGGAAACCAAATAAATCTGTGATGAAGAAGTAAAAACTGTCGATGAAACAACAAATGTTGTTTACAAAGAAATTTTTCAAAATTTGTAATTATACTGTTAATTTAATGTTTACCAATTTTTAATTACATTTATAGCTATTCATTTTTCCTTTATTTATCAAAGTCAGTTGCCCGTGCCTTTAAGCCACGGGTGTAACACTAGTTGAATATAAGGGCGTGATCTATATAAAGAGAAAAATTTGGGGAAAACTAGTTTCTCTTTAGTTTATAAAAAGTTCTGTTTTTGTTTTTGTAGGGTTTAAAGTTTAGGGTTTAGGGTTTAGGGTTTAAGGTTTAGGATTTAGGGTGTAGAGTTTAAGGGTTAAGTGTTAAAAAGTGGACTTTTTATAACTTATAGAGAAACTAGTTTCCCCAAAACCAACTCCTATATAAAGACAAAAACTTGCGTGAGACGGTCTCACACGTGAGACGAATCTCGTTGAGAGAGTAAATGGTTTGCCCCCTTATGGGTGGGGCGGGGCAGACCCGTTTCTTTTCTCATCGAGATCCGTCTCTATGTGAGACCGTCTCACACAAGACTTCCTCCTATATAAATGCCATCTACGTTTAATTAGGCAAAGATAGGAATAAACCGGACATAAAACTATTATGTGAATTTAAGGGTCATGATCCAACTATAAAGGTCATTTAAGTTAATTTAAGCACAAATGGGAATTGATATAAACGGAGTATAGGCTTTGACCTTTTCTATTCATTAACTTTCGTTCAATTCTTTTCTCTTAGTTACAGGATTTTACCTATTTTTTAAAAAAAATTCAATTCTGGTCTCTTTGGGTATTTATTTGAATAATTTTTGTTTCCTTTCCGGTATAGGATTCAGTTTGTATTTATTTTTATTTGAATTATTTTATTTTCTTTTGGGTATTCATTTGAATTGTTTTACCTTTCTTTTTAGGAAAAGGATAATTCTTACATCCTTTCCTTTTTTAATTCTGAACGTATTTTTATTTCCTTGGGTATAGAATTGTTTCATGTATAGTATATATATCTATCTATTTCCCCCTCTTCCCAGAAACTTGACTTGTACAAGGCTTAGCGGATATTTCTAGTGCGAGAAGGTGAAGAGAAGAAGCTTGTTGAATTTATTCAAAACCAGGTTTGCTGAAAACATAAAAAAAAGAAGGTAAAACTAACGACATGAATCAAGATCAAGAGATATCACTGTCAGATCTTCCGTTAGATACTTTGGGCTTGATCCGTCAGTATGTTTCGCCCTCTCTGATGAATTTCGTAGATGATGTCAAATGCAAATTCTTTCATCCGATCTTTGAAGATATATACTATAAGGACTTTCCTCAGTTGCATGATGCGCGAATTTGCTCCTCCAATTTTGGGTGGTTGCTCATGAATGAAGGCCATAGTTGTCTATTTTTCTTCAATCCATTCACCTTGCAGAGGATCGACGTCCCTAATTCGTATGACAGACATTTCGACATTTTTTACTTTTCATCTCCGCCAACTTCGTCCTCGTGTACCATTATTGCAACTAAAACTATAACCAGGTATACTTATATTGGCATCATAAAACGTGGAGAAGCAAAATGGAAAATCACCGAGTTCTCTCATGACTGTAAGTTTACCCCCTCATTTTGCAACCCGGTTTTCTTGGATGATCATTGCTACTTCATGGCAGATCAAGGCAACATCAGGATTTATGACATTAAAGCCAACACATGGGAAATTTATGACAAGCCAATTGTACCCCACCGCAAACGTTATTTGTACTGTCCCATTGCCATGGTAGAGAATCACAAGGGTATGATGGTTATTTACGAGACACGTGAACATGAAAAACTTTGTGTTGCAAGGTTTGATCTGTCCAAAAAGATATGGGAGCAAGTGGATTGTTTGGGAGATGATAAGGTACTCTATGTTAGCAGATGGGCGTCCTACTTGGAAACAATTGCAGCAGAAGGGATGGGGAACAAGATTTTCTTCCCCAAATTTCATAGAGGAAATGGCGTTTTCTACTCTTTTGCTACCAACAAGTATCACTCTTATGATGGTAGTTATTGTAGCGAATCGCCTTACGGGTTGACTCAACATCGGTTCTCCATTTGGATTAAACCTACTTCTTGTGAGGCTAAGGTTGAGGGTTGGTTCGACAACAAAAAGATAATACTTATACATAAAAGGTAGCTCAGTTGTATGCGGTATGGCTTCTGTTTTCTATTCTTTTGTTCAACTATTTGCTTTCGTTTCTCTTTTTAGTATTTGCTATATATAGTATTGAGATAGCTTGTTCTTTTGTGGCATTGAATGTAAAATTAGATCTAGTTGACACAAAATGACAGCCATTACCAAAGATTCGTGAAATAATTTGATGTGGGATTCAATCTTCATGCCTAATCATTTTTATCAAAATTTATCTACCAAAATTAATTAAATTAATGAGTTTATAATGGAAATAATGTTATTATCCTAAACTTGAAGGAGGTAAAATGGACATACCTCTAAAATCAAACTAATGCAGCTTATACATAAATGCTATGCACCAAATCTTATGCTTGTTCTTTCAAAAAAAATAAAAAAATCTTATGCTTGTTACTGTGTCATCTGTTTTAACTTGTAAACCATTGAACTTTCTTAAATCATGTACTGCCTCCGTCCCAATTTAAAGTTCTTAGCTTAGCTTGACTTTGTACGGAGATTAAGAAAAAGTAAATGTTGTGAGTGTAAAAAGTAAGTAGGAAAGAGAAAGTGGGTAGGGAGTTTTTTGTTGTGAGAATGACAAGTGAGTCTCATTTTCCATTTTAGGTAATAAAGTAAATAAGAATCTTAAATTGAGACAGATAAAAAAAGAAAGTAAATAACTATAACTAGTAACACTATCGATTTACAAACATTCGAAAGAATATCATATAACTGGTGACACTACCGATTTACAAGCATTACCAAAAAAACATAGCTACCTCTCATCCACAATATCATATAACTATAACTGGTAACACTATCAATTTACAAACATTACAAACAAAAACATAAGTTCCGTCTCAAAATGAATGTCAAAATTTAATTTTTGACTAAGAGAGAATTTGGATATTTACTTTTGGATAGATGGAGTAATAATCAAGGAGATCGATGTTTTGAAAGTAGAGTCTCCAATGCACATTGGATACATTAATTTTTACCTAATGTATCCAAGTAATGTATCCAATGATGTATCCAAGTGAACCATTGGATACATTAGTTTTTAAACTTGTGGGTACTTGTTGGAGAACAAGGTACTGGATAGACCCGTTATGAGATTTATGTCATTGTCAAATGTCATAATTAAATCTCATAATAGTTATATCATTTGATATCCTTAGACCTGAGATTATCATGGTCTTCCACATGGTGAACATTATGTTTGACATAGTCAAACGCTACCTTTAACCGGGTAGTTATAAAGGCTATGATTGACATAATCGGACTCTTGTAGGGAAGAATGATAATTCAAGATGAGATTTGTCTCTCTCTCAAGAGAGATATCTGTTAGGCCACTCGATGAGTGATATTGATGTTAGTGTATGGCCATACCCAAATAAATTGATGTGTTCAATGTAATTTGCTCATATCAGTCCACTCGAGATTGAGAAAGTATTGGACAACATAAGTTGACTTGGAAACGTGACTTATGACCAATATGATATCGCGTTACAAAGGGATTGCGATATGTTCTATAACGTAACTTTGGACTTTCAAAGTTATACTAATTGGGTAGTCCTAATGGCTTGATAGAGTCCGCTTATGACTTACGGGTTCTGACTTGTTCGGACTCGTTGCCATCTTAGTATAATCCTATTGGGTCACATACAATAGAACCGATTGAAAAAGGCTAAAATCTGGGAAACTGAAAACTGGTTTGGTACGGCTCCATAGGAGGCGTACGGCTTCCTATCCCGGCCCAGACCAGAATGTTCAGTTTTCTTGTCTGACAAGGAATTTCGGGTTCAAATGGAATTAGGTCAAACCCTCATATAAATATATGCAGCCGGGATTGCCAGCTTCAATGTTTGATTTTAGAAATCAATAACAATTGTTTGAGAAACAATAAACCATAGAGAGAAAGGATTATTTATTTTGAGATTTAGAATCATCAAAATACAATAATCAAATAAGCAAAATAATTCCTACGAAGAAAGTGTGTTTCTTCATCAAGCCTTTAGATCTAGCAGTCGCATCAAGAAGGTGTTCTTGAGTCCGTTCGACGTGTGGATACCGATAGAGGGTGTTTGTTTTAGCACCTTAAAGTCCGTGTTCATGGATTCGATCTTCAAGGGTTAGTTTCTTTTATCTTGTATTTAATTTAATCAACATGGACGGATCTGGGCTCATGGGTATTTGATTTCATGTTATTATTCCGCTGCGCATGGTGCATCAAAACCCAACAGGATGCCGGATGGGAAAGACAGCGCAGAGGAGAAGGAGGACGCCAGAGTATAACGAGGATGTCAGAGGAGAAGTTGGAAGCCGGAGGAGATGCTCGTTTGCCGAAGGAGTAGAGAGAGAGTGGCTGACGGCAGAGAGAAAACAAGAGAAACAAATGACGCAGAAGGGGGAGGGTTAGCGTATTAGGTTGGGTGGAGGGGTAGTTTTGGGATTACAATATTTCATTAAAAAATCAGGGATCTAACAGAAATAAAAATTCCAGCTAGTAGACCCGAGAGAAATAAATTAAAATGTCTTCCTATTTATTTTTTTTTAAAAAAAATTAATTAGAAGACTTTTGAGAATTTTTTCCTTCTTTTAAATAATATTTATTTATATAATATGTTTTAATAGTTTTTTATATTATTAATATTTTATTTTTCATTTTATCATCTCAATTGAAAGTCAGAGGTCAATATGTAAAATTAATTACATTTACGTACTCTTTGAGAAATAAAAAAAGGAAGATACAGATGATGTATAAGGAAAATATGCTAAGAATATTTTTTTCTAGTGAAAAATTGTTGCAATTGGTTGGAGAACAAAAGCTAGAGTAATGTTTGGGACACAAAAAAGTCACAAAATCTTAAGTGTAATAATTTTATTGGAATTTTTTATTAGAGTATGTCGAGTCCACTATCGATCCAACCAATAAAATATCGCCAACACTTGCTGTGAGCAAGATATTGTGATTTTATTTTATACCTCTAGCATTACTCAAAAAATCATTTGGTGCAAAAGTTACACCAAATTTCATTAATGGGTTGGAGATGCTCTAAGGCAAATGTAGATTTTTATTTCTTTACACTTTTGTTTTTGATAAGAACATTTTTTTCCTTTTACATTCATTTAGGGAAAGAAGGTTTTTCTTCTTCTTCTTTGATCCAAATCTTCCCTTTTTCTTAATTTTCATTCAATTTTTCTTATTTTGATTTGATCAGTCAAAAACTTCCTTAATTTTACATTTATTATTTGACAAGTTGTCAATTAATAAATGCAAAATTAGGGATTAATTTCAGATTTTGATTTTATGTTTTTTAAATTTGATGTTTAATAAATTTATCTCTTTTGTGAGAGCCGTTGATTCCTCTCCTTTGTGAGAGCCATTGATTCCTCTCATTTGTGGAGCCGTTGATTTCTCTCAGTCGTGAGAGTCTGTGTTTTGTGTATTTGTGTTTTTGTTGGATTGTTTGTTTTTTGTACCCTACAATTGCAATTCAATCTTCAATGACGAATTTCACATCATCTCAAAGCAATAATGATGCCATTGGTCTTGCTACACAAGAATGCTTCGAGGATTTTGAAATAATTAGTGGACGTTTATTCGTCAATCCGGATTCTCTATGTCAAGTACTCAACGCTAAATATGATCGGAAGGGGGATTTTTAAATGCCGAATCGAGACAGTTTCCAAGTTTTACTTAGAGTAGAATCTGTATGTTTCAAGATTTAATTCGAAATTGTCATTGTTGTAACTTAAAGAATGGATCTATTATGGATATTTGGGGTGAGCC